>OX422215.1:600137818-600737818 GCA_949130495.1 Sambucus nigra | reverse complement strand
CTTAATTTGTTTTCTCTAATTAAGTTCAGCCACCCCCTTATTTCTTTTTATTAGATTAATTACTTAATCCCGTTTTTTGACTAATGGGCCAAGCTCAAGTGACCCAAATGTTCCCGAGTGGGCCCGGCTATGTCTAAAAACGTCCCGTGACCCGTTTACTACCCCCGGGTACACTTTTCCGACTATCTCGGCCCATCCGGACTCAACTGTACCCTCAGAATTTGCATCCGAGTTAATTTCTAAAAATACTTATCCCCCACCTAATACAGTCTATACCGACTTTCGGATGCGATAAGTACATACCTCGTCATTAATACTCTAGACGACATAATTACATTATTACTATTCGCTTAGTAAATAAGTTTTCCCTAAATATTAACCATTCAATCCCAGATTAATATTTATATATATTATTCTGTTCTAATTAATTCATTAAATTACAACACACTAAGTAATTTAAAATCTCCGAATTAATTAAATTAAATGTACCAAAAATACGGGGTGTTACATACTCCCCCCTCCCCCCTTATAAAGGAATTTCGTCCCCGAAATTAGATCGTACCTGCGTTGAAAAGTTCTGGATATTGTTCCCGCATATCCTCCTCTCGCTCCCAGGTAGACTCGTCAACATTGTGATGACCCCACTGTACTCTAACCAATGGAACAACCTTGGATCGTAATTTCCGCTCACTATGATCCAGAATTGCTACCGGCCTCTCCTCATACGAGATGTCTGGCTGTAAGTCGATCTCCTCGAGTGGAATATGCCAAAAGGCCTCTCGCTCCTTCGATATTTCTTCAGCGATGTCACATGGAATACATCGTGTATCCGCTGAAGATGATCTGGTAATCCAAGCTTATACGCCACCGGTCCCACCCTCTCAATAATAGGGAAAGGTCCTACGTATAGCGGTGCTAACTTACCCTTCTTTCCGAACCTCATCACCCCTTTCATAGGGGATACCCGGACTAAAACCTGGTCCCCAACTTCTAGCTCCACATGTCTTCGAGAAGCATCAGCATAACTCTTCTGCCTGTCCTGAGCTATTCGAATCCTTCCTCGAATCAACTCTATCTTGGCAGATGTCTCTTGGACAATCTCCGGCCCCAAGAGTTTGTTGTCCCCCACCTCTAACCAACAAGCGGGTGAACGACAAGGTCTCCCGTATAGTGCCTCAAACGGTGCCATCCCAATTGTGAATTGGTAAGAGTTGTTATACGCAAACTCTACCAAAGGAAGATATTTCTCCCATCCTCCCCCGAAGTCCAAAATGCACATTCTGAGCATGTCCTCCAGCATCTGATTAACTCTCTCAGTCTGTCCGTCAGTCTGTGGGTGATACGCTGTACTCAAGCGTAACTCCGTGCCCATTGCCTCCTGAAAGCTCTGCCAAAAGTGGGCAACAAAGATTTTGTCTCGGTCGGATACGATATTTATCGGCACTCCATGCAGCTTAACAATCTCTGCTATGAATAGCTGTGCATAACGCATCGTCTCAAAGTCTGTGCGTACCGGCAAAAAGTGGGCTACCTTAGTCAACCGATCCACAATAACCCATATGGAGTCGTGACCCTTTTGCGATACCGGTAACCCTGTGATGAAGTCCATGGAGATGCTCTCCCACTTCCACACGGGAATTTCTAACGGCTGTAGCATCCTTGATGGCCTCTGGTGGTCAACTTTCACAAGCTGACACGTGGCACACTTCGAAACAAACTCCGCTATGTCCCGTTTCATACCTGCCCACCAATACTGCCTCCTCATATCTTGGTACATATTATCCCCACCGGGATGTACTGCAAATTTCGAACCATGGGATTCTGTCATAACTGCGTGTTTCAAGTCCTCATCCTCTGGTACCATTAACCTCCCATTAAAACGTAGGCCTCCTTCTGAGCTAATCGAGTAACCCTCTGCTCCCTCAGCTAACAACTGGCCCACCCTATCCCGGCAAATCTGATCCTCTGCCTGAGCCTTCACAACCCGCATAATGATCTCGGGTGTGATGGACAAAGCCGACATGCAAGCCTTTGCTACGTCGTCCTCATATTGAAGCTCTCTCCACTTCGCTTTCCATACCTCCGATATTTCCCCAGTCGGTCTTCTGCTCAATGCGTCTGCTACTACATTGGCTTTACCAGGATGATACTGGATATCAAACTGGTAGTCCTTCACGAATTCTAGCCACCACCTTTGTCTCATATTCAGATCCTTCTGTGTGAAGAGATACTGAAGTGACTTGTGATCCGTGAATAGAGTAAACTGCTCTCCTAGAAGATAATGCCTCCATATCCTCAAAGCAAAAACGACCGCTGCCAACTCTAGGTCGTGAGTGGGGTAATTCCTCTCGTGGGGCTTTAGCTTCCTGGAAGCATAAGCTATAGCCCTTTCCTCCTGCTGGAGCACACCCCCAAGACCCCGTAAGGATGCGTCTGTGTAAACCCGATACTCTAGCCCTCCCTTTGGCAATGCCAGCACTGGTGCAGATGTCAACTTGTCCTTTAGCTCGTCGAACGCTAATTGACAACTATCATCCCACTTGAAAAGCACCCCTTTTCGAGTCATATTCGTCAAAGGTCCTGCAATCTTAGAGAATCCTTTAATGAATCGTCTGTAGTAACCGGCCAATCCCAGAAAACTGCGCACCTCGGTCGGCGTCGTGGGCTGTCCCCACTCCCTCACCGCCGATACCTTATCCGGATCCACTGCAATACCCTGATCTGACACGACATGACCAAGGAATTGTACCTCCCGTAGCCAGAATCCACACTTCTCGAATTTGGCATAGAGCTGATGATCCCTCAGTGTCTGTAAAACCAGGCGCAGATGCTCTGCGTGCTCCTCCTCGGTACGCGAGTAGATTAGGATGTCATCAATGAACACGATGACAAACTGATCTAGGTACTCCCTGAAAACCCTGTTCATGAGGTCCATGAACACTGCTGGTGCATTAGTGAGCCCGAAGGGCATCACCCTGAACTCATACGATCCATACCGCGACAAGAAAGCGGTCTTAGGAACATCCTCTTCTCGGATACGCAGTTGATGATACCCTGACCTCAAGTCGACTTTGGAGAAGTAAGACGCCCCTCTCAGTTGGTCAAATAAATCATCAATCCGAGGCAACGGATTCTTATTCCGTATCGTCACCTTGTTCAGCTCCCCATAATCCACGCACAATCGGAGTGACCCATCTCGCTTCTTCACAAACAACACCGGCGCACCCCACGGCGATGTACTCTGCCGAATAAAACCCTGACCCAGTAATTGCTGAATCTGCTCCCTCAATTCCCGCATTTCTGAAGGGGCCATTCGGTAAGGTGCCCGAGCAATCGGCCTCGTCCCCGGTGTCAAGTCGATAACAAATTCGATTTCTCTGCTGGGTGGTAATCCTGGTATCTCCTGGAACACATCCTCAAAGTCCCTCACCACAAGAATAGATTCTAAAGGAGTCACCACTTCCTGTGAGGTTTCCTCCTCAATGTAATAAAGATGAGTGGTCGAGCCTCCCGCTGGGCGAGGCATCGTCACAACAAACATCTCCTGTCCCGAAATGGCGAAGATCAGGCTTCCACCGAAGCAATCAATCATGGCTCTATAGTCAGCGAGCCAATCCATACCGATGATCACGTCATGAACATGCATATCTAATACCAACATGTCCGCAGGTAAAACTAAACCGCCAATCTCCACTCCTACTCTCCGACATATAAAGAATATAAGCGACCCGTTTCCTAAAGGTGAGTCGACACACGTGACAGTGCTCTCTGCGGTGGCTAACAACCCTAAAGCCTTCGCGAAATGTGTAGCTATAAAGCAATGAGTGGCCCCCGTATCAAACAATACCCGACCCATAGTGCCATGGATAGAGAACGTACCCTCGATCGCGGGCAGTGCCTGCTGTGCTGGAGGATTGGGAACATCCCGAACATTATACACACGCCCGTAGTGCATCTGCCCCTGCTGCTGTGGGGCGGGTGGTGCTGGTGCTGCTGGTGGCATCTGACCCTGTTGCCCTTGCTGGGCACCCTGCTGCTGGCCTCTGCCCCTCTGCGGGCACTCCCTCTTGAAGTGTCCTGGCTGGCCACAGGAGAAACAGCGTTTCTGGTCGTCACCCTGCTGTTGGCCCTGCTGGCCCTGACGTTGCTGGCCCGGTTGGCCTCCCCCGTTGTTTCCTTGGCCCTGACGGCCCTGAGGAACCTGCTGTTGCTGATTAGGGCCTGGTTGCCCCTGTCTGAACCCCTGTCCTCCCGGTCGGAACCCTCCTGGCTTAAACTTCTTAGCCTGATTCCCTTGCTGAATGATGACCTGCTGCTTTGTGCCACCCGTCTCACTACTAGTGACCGCCTTGCCCTGCTGGCTCGGCTCACCTGCCTTCTTGTTCCCCTTAGTGTGGAAACGATGATCCTGACAATGTATAAGTGCGGCATTAACGACATCTGTGTAGGTCACCAATGCCGGGTTTCCAATCAAGTGCTGCCTGATTCTCCAAGCCAGACCATCCATGAACTTGGACTTCCTCCGCTCCTCATCGCTCACCTCGTTTGGCACAAAGTTTGCCAAACGGGTGAACTCCTCCTCATATTCTGCCACTGACCTGTCACCCTGTACCAACTCGCTGAATTTCTTCCTCATCTCAGACTCTACTGCTGGAGGGAAGTACTTGCGGTCAAACCGCACCCAGAATTCAGAAATCGGCATCAAATCCCGCTCCTCAGCGGTGGTTACGGACTCCCACCACTGTAAGGCTGCCCCTGACAGACGAAAGGTAGCCAGCATCTGTTTCTGCACCTCTTTACCCTCTAACATGCGCAGATGGCGCTGAATGTTCTTCTTCCAGTCACAAGCCTCAACCACATTGGTGCTACCTCGAAACTCAGGTGGGTGACCCTTCTGAAAGGTCTCCCTCACTCGCTGCCAAGATGGTGGCCCCACTGGAGCCTGAACTGCTGGAGCCAATGGAGGCGGTGCCTGGGGCTGTGGAAAATGAGCTGCCATAGCTCGCATCGCTGTCGCGACCGCTTGGGCCACTATCACTGCCACCTGAGTGGTAGAAATCAACTCGGGCGGTGGTGGTGGTGGCGGTACCTGTGGCTCCTGTCGAGCCTCCCTCACCTCATCTCTAGCCTCAGCCCTCTCCGCTCTCTGTCTCTTTGGCGGCATCTGAAATAGATTGAATTGTATAAGTACACAATTTATACAAAAATTAATAGCAGGAATACGATACCACACAAGCGGAAAATATAATCAACAGTCCTAATAATAGGGCTCTATAACAACCGAACGCTACGCTGAAACGTAGAAAGCCGCACAGATCCTAAGGAAACTAGAACCTGATGCTCTGATACCATCTGTGACACCCCGCCTAATTAATCCCGGGTGATCAGTCCTAAATCAAGTTAGAACAGGTTTCTCATTTGGTCCATTCTTAGCATCACTGTCGTTTTATTAAATTACTAACCACCTAAGTGAGAAAAATAGACTGGTGCCAATTTTTATCTTTCATTAATTAAACTAAAACCCATGCGGAAAATAAAGCAATATAACCATCACAAATAATTGAACTAATCATTCCACAAGTAAAATAATTAACCGAATAAACCATCGGTCCAAATACTAAATCCCATAAAGACAAGAATAAAATCCCAACAAGTCTAAGAAACAAATAAATGGAAAGTGAGCGACATGCTCGAATAAATAATAATGAGTCTCTACATTATGAATGAAAGAAAGAGGCGTCTATCAAAGGTCCCGCAACATCCACATATGCTGCAGCAACGGAGTTCCTGGAATTGAGTCAAGTCTGGCGTCCCTGTGGCTGGACACCTAAAAGATTTTTAAAAAGTTTTTATAGCAAGGGTTAGTACCCAAAACATTTGAAAACATTTAGCAAATGATTAACTTGCAGTAATAATAAATATGCATGCTCTTCATATTTTAGTTAGTGTCGCACTCTCTTGAGAACTTCCTTGCCCCTCCTCTAATGTGCACCACTAACGCTTTAATTATCACCTAGTTATCTATCTCATGACTAGATAATTATTAAAGTCTCCTTATACTCCTCCCCTACTCTAACCTGAGTAAAATGTGATTATGATTTTTAAGTCATTAGTAACATCAACTTAATTAAATCATTTCCCTTTTTAATTCATATAACTACTCCACTCGTTATACATATACAACAACACATGCTTGTATTTATTTAGTCCGTATATAATAATCACCCTATTATATACTTAGAATATTGCAGCATTCACACACACACTGGAATACATAAACCACTAATATCCACCCGAGTAAAAGTACTCCCCGGATATAATTTCTCTAAAGTGCTAGTACACTAGGTATATTCACATATCCTAGTTATCCAAGTTAGAATCTCTCACTAACTTGGTTTAGTATACGATTGGAGGCGGTCATATTCCTTCCCGGAAAGTGAGATGCCCCTCACCCCCTGTAACGGACGCTATGACCTGGGAATCTACTCGCCCTACTCCTCAAGCTAGGGGATTCATCCACTGCGCGTAACCTCCCCCTATAGCACTAGAGTATAATAATATCTAACCACTGATATTAAGGCATACACTATATATATATACTATCACACACCGTATATATATATATACATATATAAAAATGTTCTAGCTACACCGTGTACCAAACCCGTGACACAAGCCTATTCCATTTTTATTATGAGGTTGTTACCCAACTCGAATTATTAATTAATTTGCACATTAATAATTTCAGTTGCTTTTGATGTTGCCCTGACCATTTAATTGGACTCAATCTCATAGCCCGAATTAACCTCACCCGAGTCTAAATCCCGACTCTAAATTTCTTAGTCCATTACTACGTAATATAATTTACCTCGATTTCACTCAACCAATTTTGACGTGTCATCCAAATTTCTCCTCCCATTTCCTAATTAATTCACTCACATTTAATTAGGTAACCCCATGCATTAATTTCTCAACAATAATTAATTTCATAACAACTTTTATATAAATCTCTTCCTATATAAATAAAACTGGGCGAACTGTCAGTTTCTGCCGACCGTCGATCGATCGACTTCATGGCGTCGATCGATCGATCGAACAGGTACTCGTCTTCTTCGCGAAGACGGACAGCCATGGGTGAAAATCTGCAAACCCAAATTTCCTTCTACACTGAAACTAAGTCTCTTTTAGCATTTGTACATATTAGGAAACTCATTAAGGATCTCCAGAGTATTCAACAACATCAATAATTCGTCCATTAACTCAAATTTCTAAATTTGGGGAAAGTTTCATCATTAACCCTAGGTCCATTTATACCCCAAATTTCATCATCAAATTCGTTTCCAAATATGCAGATAACATTCTTATCAGATATGCAATAACTCACCATAATCAGATTTTATAAGAAACATCACCCCAAATTTCGTAAATCAGAATTGTTGTTTTCAAAATCCCATGTTCATTCCATTAACACCCAAAAACGGATTTCTACATAATCACTACACATGAATATGAATCGAAAACAGATTTAATGCTATTGCAAGTTATCCACTTGCCTTAAGGTTCGTAGAGTCTGAATTGGAGCTAAATCCCAAGGTTGAAGATGACCTTTGATGGCTCTCTTTGATCCCCAATTTGGCTTTGGCTGCTGTTAGGGTTTCCTAACCCTTAATTTGTTTTCTCTAATTAAGTTCAGCCACCCCCTTATTTCTTTTTATTATATTAATTACTTAATCCCGTTTTTTGACTAATGGGCCAAGCCCAAGTGACCCAAATGTCCCCGAGTGGGCCCGGCTATGTCTAAAAACGTCTCGTGACCCGTTTACTACCCCCGGGTACACTTTTCCGACTATCTCGGCCCATCCGGACTCAACTGTACCCTCAGAATTTGCATCCGAGTTAATTTCTAAAAATACTTATCCCCCACCTAATACAGTCTATACCGACTTTCGGATGCGATAAGTACATACCTCGTCATTAATACTCTAGACGACATAATTACATTATTACTATTCGCTTAGTAAATAAGTTTTCCCTAAATATTAACCATTCAATCCCAGATTAATATTTATATATATTATTCTGTTCTAATTAATTCATTAAATTACAACACACTAAGTAATTTAAAATCTCCGAATTAATTAAATTAAATGTACCAAAAATACGGGGTGTTACATTAGTAATTATGGGAAATTTGTTGAATATTACTAATGAGCAAAGTAATATATTATATTGGTTATATTTAATGTCATGAGTGAGTTAAATGACAATTTCGGAAATTTAAATCGGAACGTGCTTGTGTCGCGTCGGGACTAAATTTTGATAAATAAAAAGTTAATATTTTATAAGTTTCCCGTATGGTTGTTTTGAGTGCGCCAACGCATCCAGAATGGTCGAGATAGTCAGAAAAGTGTACCCGGGGGTATAGTTTGGGTCTCAGGGCGTTTTTAGGCCTAATTAGTAACCCGGGAGGGCGTTTTGGTCATTTTACATTTATGGGTAATTAAACCCACGAAAATTAGAGGGACTATATCTGATATTGAGGTTGTCACTTAGGGTTAGAATATTCATAACCCTAGAACGGCCATTGGAGAAGAGAGGAGATAGCTCTCAAGGCAATTCAAGGCCAAAAAGCCACTTGTTTGCACCGCCGTCACCGCCAACGCGTAGATCGCGAGACGAGGAACGCAACAATACCAAAATCAGCCGTAAATCAGAATACCAAAAATCCCAAGCAAGTTTTTATCTTGCTATTTTCGTTGGTGCAATTTCCATATTAGTTTAGGAATGATTAGGGATGAAATATATATAAGAAAACCCAAATTTTGATAGGAATTTGCATGTAGTAAAGACTTAAACCTTATTCTGGAAATCTTTTGTGATGTAGAAGAATAACCCACTAAATTTTGATGATGTATTAGAAGGAAATTCTGGTAAAAATAGATTAGAACCATGATTAAGAGAACTCTAGGGTTCTTGATGATTAGATAAGATTTTGGGTTGATTATCCATGTTTAATGATAGAAATACACATGCTTTACGTTGAAAACATCTGGTATAATGTTATAATGTTAGTAGTAGAATTTTTGGGACGTTTGGAGTTGAAAAATATGGATTTGGATGAAGATAGATGGTAGAACCCGTAACTGCAATTCTGCAGAAATCAAAATACCTGCTTGATCGATCGATCGAGCATAGAGCTTCGATCGATCGAAGGTTCGATCAATCGAGTCCCAGACCTCGATCGATCGAACCCTCCTGGCAGACTCCTATTTCCCTTGTTTAATTAGTTAAATTAAATTTATCATGAAATCATTCTTCGGTATTCTTAATAAAATGTTTTGGGAGATAGGAAAGACCAGTAGGACATATGAATAAGTGTTGGGAACTTTATTATAAGACGAGAATTTTACTTTTGGGATAATTATATAATGAACGATGAAACTACGTATTTCAAGTGAGAGATTACGGCGAATAGCTACGATAGTGAATAGAGGTATACCTACTGAATTTTCTACTTGGAAGGATAGAGTCCACGAGTGTCACGTAATAAGTGAGAAAACTCTTCGAGTTAAGGTTAGAGATGAAACCTTATACGTAATACTAATAATGTGAAATTAAGGATAAATGTTGTAATTATGGGTGACGAGAGGAACCTATATTAATATGATAAAAGTGGTATATTTATATGATTGTGTGTACATATATTATATACATGTGAAAAATATACCGCGCTACTTGCTATCCTTGAGGTTACCACGCTGGGACAGTCTTATCTCGATGGGACCTTTATGGGGGATATTGACTTGTACCCTAGAAGATAGATATCCTTGGTACAGGCTATCGAATTGATAGTTCAGACGGTCCTAAGAGACGCGAGTATGTGCCATCCTATTAGAGACTTGGAATCTATGCTTCGCCTCGATATTGTTTGTGTATGTGTTAATACAGTTCGAGAGTGATTCCGAATTTGTATTCCCCTTGATATGAGTGGTATGGGGTTTGGATTGTAGAAATATGCACGCACCATAGTTTTATTTGGGGTGTTGTTATTTTATATATATTATACGAGTAGTTAATATATATATGAGATTTGAAAATTTGAAACTGCTTACTGTGATTTGATAAGTAGGACATGGTTGATGACTCAAATAGTAAATACTTGTTTTGTGAAAGTATAATATGACACTGGGAAACTTTATAAATTAATAAAGATAAAACGAGAGTTGTGCTGCTAATTGGAAGCATTATTTTTAAACAATGATATTGTTCGGTTTTGAAATCTTATGAGTAAGTTAGGATAAGCCAAATTATTGGGAAGGTTAGTATGATAAAATGATAAGATAAACCGTTGGGATGGTTAGTACGATAGGCGTGCACATTAGAAGAGAGGTGAGAATTTCTCAAGAGAGTGTCGCTCTAATATGTTTTTGCATTGGCCTGTATCAATTTAAATGCTTGCTAAACAAATTTTAAATCATACACACTATCGGGCTCTGACCCGTTTCTTTTCTCCCTCTCTCTTGTATATATATGTATATATTTCAGGTGCCCAGCCACAGGGGCGTCTTGCTTAGGATCCCTTGAAAGGAACGTGCTGCAACTTAGGTGGGAGTTGCAGGTCACTTGCGTAGACGGCTTCCTTTATTGACTCCACTTCTAGCATTCTCATTTATTGGGCATGTGTCTCCCTTTCCATTATTTCATTGTTATTGGGACATTTGTATTTCAGTTATTTCTAGTATTGTCACTATGGGATTTATTCAGTTTGAATTGTGTTACTTTATATTTCGCATGTTGACATTCGATTGACGAATGTTTTAAATTAATTGGATTGTGTTCCAGGTTTATTGTGGTGTGATTCTTAATTGTTGAAATGTTGTTAATAAATAAATAAATCATTTTCTTTAAATAAAAATTTGGAAAGTAATGTTTAAATATGGTTTTGACACTTAGCTTAATTATTTAGGGTGTTAAATTGGAAAGTTTATTTTTACGACAGTGATGCTAAGAATGAACCAAACTGTTCACCTTGATTTAATTTAATAAAGGAGTGATTGCCCGGTATTTAATTAGGCGGGATGTCACATAAAATGGCTTTAAATACATTTCCTGGATGGAAGAAGGGAAATGGGATGTTATGAAATGGAAAAGCATTTTTATGATAATAAAACTTGCTTTAAATATATTTCCTGGATAGAAGAAGATAAATAGAAAGTTTTGAAATGAAATTGAATCGGTAAATATTTTGTATATGAATCCTCAGTCCGAGAGATGGATCCAAATGTGTATTATAAAGATGAATAGAATAAACCTCAGTCTGGGAGATATTATCCGGATGTATATTGAATTATGTATATTAGAGTAAGTATGTTATGTATGTCATTATATAGTATGTATATACGTTGTGTACTGAGGGTCTAATGGATCTCGACGATCGATCTTACCGCGATGTAGTGTATAGGGGGTTCCTTGTTTGGATTTCGCTCGGCGAGACACCCCATGCACGAACATGGCATAGTGTCGAGACTAGGGAGAAGTTTATCTCTTATTACTTGGAATAACTATGGTTGTTAGAAGATGGATTAACAGACTAGTTAAGCAGGGGTAGCTTGACTAGGGTAATTTGTTAGGATGCGCTAGGTGTGCACTATTAGGACAGAGGTGAGGGGTATCTCATGGGAGTGCGATACCAATTTAAATATGAGATAAAACCTTTTCTAAAAAATAAATCATTTATGCACTTGCAAAATATTTTCACAACTCGGGCTCTGACCCGTTTCTATATTTTTCCTCTCTTGCTATATATGTATATATATATATAGGTTTTCAGACACAGGGATGCCTGGATGACACTTCTTTCGAGTCAGATATCAGTTGCAGCAGCTGTAGATGCATGCAGGTTCTCGATAGACGCTTCTATTATTGTAATCTAGATAGGAGGTACTACATACACATTCAGGCTAATAACCCAACAGCATTTATTTATTTTTCCCGCCTTTTAGTGCGGCATTCGATATAGTTGTATAGTTTTGACCGAGTGTTCGGTAATTTTATTTCATTTCAGTTTCATTTACATAAACTGTGTGGATGCTTTTATTTGTAGTTGTTTAAAAAGAGTAGTTAAGTAAAATTTTGACGCCATCCTAATAGGTTATTATTAATTAAAATGAATTTTCGACAGTGATGCTAAGAATGATCCATATGCGACTCCGGTTTTAATTTTGTACAAGAGTGATCGCCCGGTATTTTATTAGGCGGAGTGTCACGATGTCTTATCATATGAAGTCCATAAATCATATTTTTCACACAATCACTACTACTAACACAAACCTTTTCAATGTTAGAATTACAATGATTCAGAAAATCTGATGGAGTCACAAGTTCGGCGCTAGAATTAAAATTATGAATATCAATTAGGTCACTAATACGATCATCTTTGCTTAACTCCAATTCATACGCATTGGATCTACCTTAAGGTGATTAAATCGACAAAAGTTAGGTAAAGATTTGATACCAGTTATTAATGAATGTATTTAAAATCGATATCGAACGAGGGTACCCAAATTAAAATTATTGTTGCATTAGAAGCAAGTTTTTCTCTTAAATCCTTTAGGTAAAAATACAAAAACACATGTCAATGTGACAAATATTTTACCAAGTAATTACACTAAAATTTATCTTTCATATTATATGAACAATGTAAATGCAAAATAAGGTAAAGAAATCACACAATACCAAGTTGTATAAGGAAAATTACATAACAAAAAAAACCTTTGGCCAAACGAAATGATAAATAAATTATGAAATATGCTTGCACAGAGAGACAAAGGGTTACAATCACACTATGCACCACTAAAAATCAAAGTCTTTCACATTATATCTTTCGAATAAGGTACCAATGATGATGCTGGAATTAGCACCACCAGAGAAGGTGTTTTTAAGCTCAATCTAAGAACAACAATGGCAGCATAGTTATGTAAATGGCAAGAGAATGAGAAGAGGAGAAGGGGAGAGTACACCAGGATATAAGTGGTTCAGCCTATAATGGCCTACGTCCATTGTGTGTGCAATCTCACTACAATAAGGCACTAATGGCCATGGATACAATCTCTCAAGCTTTCTCTCTCTACTGTGTATCTAGACAGAGTTTCAGCTAGGGTTGGATATATGGGATCCCTTTGCAAGGTAGAGGATGACCTCTATATATAGTACCTAGGGGGTGTAATGTACCCTCCATGCATGCAATGAGCATGTGTGTGGTTACCTCACCAATGTGGGAGTGCCATCTGTCACTGTCATATGTAGAGAATGATGATGCAATATTCTCCCCACATGTGGGGAATAATATTATTATAACTGATTTGTGTCCACGTGTCCTTATCTATATGTCAGCAGGTGCTCGGCTATCGCATCTGGGGTATGACCTTGGCCTTGGTGAGGCCGAGGTTGGTGAGTCTTGATACCTGTTCAGTCCGAGGATTCCATGGAGGTCTCGACCTGATCCTAGCCGAGACAACAAACAGGGTCAGCCTGATATGAGGTTGAACTGGTGGCTTGATGAGGTTGTTGGTGACTTCTTGCAGGCTCGGCCTATGTATGGCCGAGGTTGCCATTTCAAGGCATATGCGAGTGCTGTTGATTCTCATGACGTCCCTTAAAGAGTCTCATAGTAGTGTCGGTCTGGGCCGACCTTGATATGGACGAGGGGTGATATCGCGTGCCCAAGACTCGTCCAACGTCTACCATGATCTCGGCCGAGGTTGGTGTCTCTAGGCCGAGGTTACACTTGGGGCATATCAATCACCCCCCAACCCTTAGTCATATGTGAGAGCAAGTGACTAGGGGATTACTACACCTCCGAGGCCTATCTGTTACAAGCCAATATTTGCTTGACACTTGTCCAGTGTTGGATCATGCTTGCTTGGTAGGCGTGTGATGTTAGCCGCCCTTTGGAGCTCCCAAGGCAATGATGGGCCTTGGGAGTTGTGCCTGAGTATATAAGGGTGTTGAACCCTTCTTTCTCTCCTTCTTCTTCATTTCTTCGATTTCTGTCATTTCGCTCCAGCAGCTCTATCTCTCTAGAAAGATCTTGGTTCAAGGCTTTTGGGTGGTGATTTCTCGCGTCTTCTCCTCTCTTCCTTACCATTTCATCCTCAGGTAAGGTCTACCATACTTTTTCCTTCATTTTACCTGCAAGCACCCTTATTTTTGTACTTTCCGGCAACTTTCTTAGTTTTTCGGCGACACCACCATAGTTTCAGGCTAGCTTTTCTTGCCAAATTTAAGTAGTTTGATCTTTAGATTCCTTTATTTTATCACCCAGTCTTGTTTGTAATTTTTGAAGTTTAGGAAAATCCCTAAGTGTAGTGTCGTCCTCTGATGCTCAGACCCTTATATCAGCTTCTTGAGGAGTTCCCTTCTCTTAGAGAGAAGACTTTAGAAAAGATTAGGCAAATAGAAAGAGCACAGGAGGAAGCTCATAGATCCCAGGAGTTTCCTATTAGACCCATATTTCCACCACCTCTGAAGGTGATATATCCTGACCCCCCGGAGAACTTCTATCAGACAGGGGTTCCTGCTGATCCCATACCTATGTCTGAGTCTGAATCTTCTACCTCAGACCCCATGTCTGTGGATTCCTTTCAAGAGGCCATGGACTTCACACCTAGGCCTAATCAGGCCCGTGATCAGTTCGAGGTCTCCAGCCGAGCCTCGTCCCATAACCACTCAAGCACCTCAGGGTCGTCCTCGGAGGTTGATATTCTTGAGCCGAGTGTGGCCATTCCACCACCAATTGACGCCATCTCTTTGTCGGTCGTCATCGGGATAGAGTTTGCTCAGAGGTTTCCGAGTAACCCATCAACATCTGCTCCAGCCGACGTTGAGTTGGATGATGATGAGGTTGGGAGCGATGTCGAGGTCTCTGAGGTGGCCGAGCACGAGAGTACTATTACTGATGTAGACCTTCTCTGCTTCAGATATATGTATTCAATCAGCCCCTCACTAAAACTTAGGAGACCTCTGAGGGAAGAGAGGGCTTATCATGGCCGAGATGGCGAGATCTGTTTGTACGAGAAGATGCTCAAGCTGGGGTTCCGTCTGCCCATTCACCCTATTATCAGGTACATCCTTTCTTACATTAATTTGGCCCCCTCCCAACTCTCTCCTAATGCCTGGAGAATCCTAATAGGGGCCATAGTGTTATGGAAGGCTGTCCACCACTCAGACCTTTCAGTTCAAGTCTTTGTAGGTTTTTACGTCCCTTCCTCGGCCAAAAATCATCCGAGCTACTACCATTTTGTAGCTCAAAGGCCTGAGAAGAAATTGCTTCAGGTGACCCAGACTTCCAACCATAACTGGAAGCCTCAGTACTTCTTTGCCTCAGGGCCATGGGAGTTCGGCCCATGTGTTCCCTCGTCCAATTTGGAGCAGAGGATGCCCCTGAGGTGGGGTAAGGTCGCCATGTCTGCCAGGGACGACCCTGGCTTAAGTCTACAAAACCTCCAGAAGGTGAAAGCCCTTCAAGATCAGGGGGTAAATGGTCTATTTGTCAGGTTTGAACATCTGATGACTCCCCACTTCCTCTCTGGGACAGGTCTGGGTGGAAGTCCCCTTGCCGAGCTTGGTAAGCATTTTTGTTTTGAAAGTTTAACCTCTGAGTTTATTCATATCTGATTATCTAACTCAGGTCTACTAATTATTTGCAGAGCGACCGAGGGATATTCCAGACGATCTTTGGGAGATGGCTTCTCCGAGCTTGACAAGACTTTCCAAGAGAGCAGGGCTTAATGATCCTCCCCCAGCTCCCTCGGCCTCTAAGCCCCCAGCCAAAAAGAAGAGGGCTCCCGAAGATCATGCCCCTGAGGATCAGAGGCCGAAGAAGAAGACCACTGAAGCCTCCATCCCTATTTCTTCAGCTGACATCCTGTCAGCTCGTCTGGATCAGTTGAAGTTAACTGATAGTGTGGTCGGCCACAGTATGCAGGCCCTGGATGCCATTGGCTCTGTAATGATCGAGGCTGACAAGCGCTTCTACTGGGCTATGGACACCCCCTTGCTGGTTGAGTTCGGCCTTCACAGAGCCGTTCAGGTATGATTTGGTCCTTCATTACAAATTCTTTTAAGTGTGACATCTGATTCTTCTTCAACTTACTCATGATCACTAAATATGCAGGGCTTGACCGCTATGCACTATCTATCGAACTGGACTCTGAGGAAGTTGCCTCTCATCCAAAAGGGGCAAGAGTCCGAGAAAGTCCAAAGTACTCTGAATGCATAGATAGAGCACCTCAAGTCTGAGTTAAAGGGCTCTGAGGAGAAGGTGAAGGGGTTGGAGAGGGACATCTCCCAGCTCGGCAAGGATCATGCTGCTGCATTAAAGTCTAAGGACGACGTTCTGCAGCAAAAGGTCAACTCAGCTGTCAGGGCCGCCCTTGAGGATGCCTCTGAGAAGATCATTGCTGACTACAAATCCTCTGATGAGTTCATGGGGTTTGGCTTTGAATACCTTAAAAGAGGTATCAAAGCCACTACTAAATGGGCTGACATCAGGGAGAGAGAGGCCAGAACTTTGAAGGCCTCTGACTTCGTGGGTCTCGGCTTTGCTGATCCTCAGTTTGCCCAGGATCTTCAAGAGGTTGAGGAAGAGGCTGTTGCTCCTGTCGAGACTGCTACATTTGAGGTCACCGAGGCTGGAGGGGCAGACCCTTGTGATGATGCGGCCGAGGTGACTAACAAAGCCGAGGGTGTCAACGTTCCCTCCTCAAACTCTTAGGATATTTTTTATCACTGTGTAATTTAACTGTATGGTGGAACTTTTGTCTGTAATCATTGAACATCTAATTTCTGAATATATATATCAGCCTCTGATGAGGACCATCTTCACTTTCTTTTCATTGAATGTCATGTGATGCTTTTCATTCTTAGTTCCATTGTTATGGTGTCTGCTTAAAAATAAATTTGCAATGAGCTTCAACCTCTGAAGCCCTCTTTCTAAGCTTGTCTTTGCAATGGTCTTGTTTAAACTCGACCAATGGTCCTGAGCTCAGACCTCGTCACCAATGCATGGTGTTATGCAGGTCTGAGCTCATTACATTATCACCAAATTATGATGTTATAAGGGTCTGAGGTCATCACCTAAGATGTTATTCTCATAATAAATTTCACCAAATTAATGATGTTAAGGGTCTGAGGTCATCTTTTTATGGTGTCTGAGCTCAGACCATGTCACCAAATTAATGATGTTATAAGGGTCTGAGGTCATCACCTAAGAGGTTATCCTCATAATGAATTTCACCAAATTAATGATGTTAAGGGTCTGAGGTCATCACCTAAGATGTTATCCTCATAATGAATTTCACCAAATTAATGATGTTAAGGGTCTGAGGTCATCTCTTTATGGTGTCTGAGCTCAGACCTTGTCACCAAATTAATGATGTTATAAGGGTCTAAGGTCATCACCTAAGATGTTATCCTCATAATGAATTTCACCAAATTAATGATGTTAAGGGTCTGAGGTCATCTCTTTATGGTGTCTGATCTCAGACCTTGTCACCAAATTAATGATGTTATAAGGGTCTGAGGTCATCACCTAAGATGTTATCCTCGTCATTAATTTCACCAAATTAATGATGTTAAGGGTCTGAGGTCATCTCATTATGGTATCTGATCTCAAACCTTGTCACCAAATTAATGATGTTATAAGAGTCTGAGGTCATCACCTAAGAGGTTATCCTCATAATGAATTTCACCAAATTAATGATGTTAAGGGTCTGAGGTCATCTCTTTATAGTGTCTGAGCTCAGACCTTGTCACCAAATTAATGATGTTATAAGGGTCTGAGGTCATCACCTAAGATGTTATCCTCATCATTAATTTCACCAAATTAATGATGTTAAGGGTCTAAGGTCATCTCATTATGGTATCTGATTTCAGACCTTGTCACCAAATTAATGATGTTATAAGGGTCTGAGGTCATCACCTAAGAGGTTATCCTCATAATAAATTTCACCAAATTAATGATGTTAAGGGTCTGAGGTCATCTCTTTATGGTGTCTGAGTTCAGACCTCGTCACCAAATTATGATGTTATAAGGGTCTGAGGTCATCACCTAAGATTTTATCCTCATAATGAATTTCACCAAATTAATGATGTTAAGGGTCTGAGGTCATCTCTTTATGGTGTCTGAGCTCAGACCTCGTCACCAAATTATGATGTTATAAGGGTCTGAGGTCATCACCTAAGATGTTATCCTCATAATGAATTTCACCAAATTAATGATGTTAAGGGTCTGAGGTCATCTCTTTATGGTGTCTGAGCTCAGACCTCGTCACCAAATTATGATGTTATAAGGATCTGAGGTCATCACCTAAGATGTCATCCTCATAATTAATCTCTGATTTAAGAACGAAGCAAGAACTGTTATGGGAACTGATCTTTATTAATAACCTCTTCACAATAAGATGGTACATTTACATAAAACTCTATGCAACATCATATGTAATATCTCTTTAGGTGGTCATCATTCCATGAGTTAGTGAAAGGTTCTCCTTCTAGGTTTTCTAGCCTGTAAGTGCCAGGAACAACCTCTTATGTTACTTTGTAGGGGCCATGACAGTTTGGGTGAAGCTTGTTTGCCTTCTGTAGGTTCTTCTTTAGCACTAGGTCTCCCACTGCAATGGGTCTTGACTTCACCCTCTGGTTGTAGAATTTCGCTGCACTCTGCTGGTAGGCTGCCTTTTTGACTTCTGCATCTTCTCTTTTTTCTTCGATAAGATCTAGGTCTAGCCTCCTCTCTTCCCCATTGTTGTTAGGGTCGTAGGTCTGAATCCAATAAGTTGGGAGTCCTACTTCCATTGGGATGACGGCCTCTGATCCATGTGCCAGCATGAATGGGGTTTCTCATGTTGGTGTTCTTGTCGTGGTTCTGTAGGCCCATAACACAGCGTAGACCTCTTCGGTCCATCTTCCCTTCTCATCTTCTAACCTCTTCTTGATTTCGTCCAAGATAGTTCTGTTTGTGACCTCGGTCTGACCATTTCCCTGAGGTCGACCAGGAGATGAGAAGAACTGCTTAATCCCTACTCTTAGGCAATACTTTTCTAAGGAAGAGTTCTTGAACTGGGTCCCATTATCCGAGATGAGGGTGTTTGGGAGACCATATCTGCATATGATATTCCTCCAAATGAACTGGAAGGTCTTCTGCTCTGTGATTATTATCATCGGCTCTGCCTCCACCCACTTTGAGAAGTAATCAATGGTAACTATCAAGAATCTATAGTTGTTGACAGCTCTTGGCAAAGGTCCTACTAAGTCAATTCCCCATACCGCAAATGGCCATGGAGAAGAGATTGACGTCATAGGCTGATGGGGTTGATGAGGGATAGTGGCGAACCTTTGACATTTGTCGCACCTCTTCACATAGTCTGCAGCGTCCTTGGACAAGGTCGGCCACCAGTATCCCTGAGCGATGATCCTCTTGGCCAAGGGCCTTCCCCCTATGTGGCTAGAGCAAGAACCCTCATGAACCTCCTGTAAGACCCGGGGAACTTCCATGGGATGCACACATCTGAGGAGAGGCAATAGAAACCCCTTTTTATACAAGACGTCTCCTACTATTGAAAACTTGGCAGCCCTATATCTCAACTTTCTCCTTTCTAGCTTGGACGCAGGCAGCTCTCCCTCTCTTAGGTATTTGACGAGCGGGTCGATCCATGAGTCTCTTAGGTTCAAATTGTGACAAGGGCTACATACCTCGTCTTCCTCGATGGTTGCCTTTCCTAAGACCTCGATCGGAATGGTCCTTCCCATATCTGTCTTCATTACCGAGGCCAGCCTTGCTAATGCATCAGCGTGGTTGTTACTTAGTCGAGGCACTCTCTTTAGTTTTGCTTCTTCAAAATATTCTAACAACCTTCTTACCCTCTTTAAGTACTTGGCCATTCTTTCGTCTTTGGCCTCGTATATACCCAGTATTTGATTGACCACCAACCTTGAGTCGCTATGGAGTAAGAGTCATTTTACTCGAAGAGTCGTTGCCAATAAGAGACCTGTTATCATGGCCTCATACTCGGACCCGTTGTTTGAGGCCTGGAAGTTGAATCTCAAGGCATATTCAATGTTGGCGCCATTTGGAGCCGAGAGTATTAGCCCCGCACCGCTTCCACTATCACAGGAAGAGCCATCAACAAAGAGGCTCCAGACGTCTGTATCTGATGAGAAGACCCCTTCTTCCATAATTCCTCTCTTGAAGAGGTATCAATCCTCTTCGTTCTCTTCTACTCTGCTATGGGATTTGCCTGCGATGACCTCTTACCGATCTCGAAAGACGTTTGGTGCTATCTCTTCCAAATCTCGGAAGACACTACGATTCATTTCTTCGCCGTCCTCTAGGCCTTTCTCTGTCTCGGCCTCTTCCCAGGTGAATTCTGCGACAAAGTCCGCGAGGGCCTGCCCTTTGATGGTTGTCCTAGGCTGGTAGGTAAGATCATATTATCCTAGTTCGATGGCCCAGGTCATCAACCTCCCGGACTTCTCAGGTTTATGCAGGACCTGCCTTAGTGGGGAGTCAGTGAGGACTACCATGGAGTGAGCTTGGAAGTAAGGCTTCATTTTTCTTGAGGCGTGTATTAGGGCATAAGCCAACTTCTCCATGCAGGGATAATTTTGTTCAGACCCTTGAAGGGCCTTACTGTTGAAGTACACAGGACTTTGGATCCCATCCTTTTCCCGTATGATGGCCGCGCTGATGGTTGATTCAGAGACTGCCAGATACACAAACAACCTTTCTCCTACGATGGGCCGAGACAGCAATAAGGGAGACACTAAGTAGGACTTGAGTTGGTTGAAGGCTTTTTCACACTCTTCGTCCCATTGGAAGGCCTTTCTTAGAACTTTAAAGAATGGAAGACACTTGTTCGTTGCCCTAGAAACAAACCTGTTAAGGGCAGCCACTCTTCCCGTGAGTCTTTGGACATCTTTGATACTCCTAGGAGTCTTCATGTCGAGTAATGCCTTGATTTTCTCAGGGTTCGCTTCAATTTCCCTCTGGTTAACGATGAACCCCAGGAACTTCCCAGCTCCTACTCCGAACACACACTTTGCTGGGTTGAGTTTCATTCTGTACGAGTCCATAACATCGAAGGTCTTCTCAAGGTCCGCTACGTGAGTACAAGCTTTCATGCTCTTCGTTAGCATATCGTCTACATACACCTCCATGGTCTTACCTATTTTCTCTTCGAACATCTTATTGACAAGACCTTGATACGTTGCCCCTGCATTTTTCAGACCGAAGGGCATCACTTTGTAGCAGTACGTCCCTTTGTCAGTAATGAAGGTTGTCTTCTCAGAGTCTTCAGCATCTATGAAGATTTGGTTAGAGCCTGAATAAGCGTCCATGAAGCTCATGAGCTCGTGCCCTGTCGTCGCATCCACCATCTGATCTATCCGAGGTAAGGGATAGCTGTCTTTTGGACAAGATCTGTTCAGGTCAGTGAAATCCACACACATTCGCCACTTCCCATTGGCCTTAGGCACGATGACTGCATTTGAGAGCCACTCCGGATAGGTAACATCTCTTATGAACTCGGCCTCTTCCAACCTTTTGACCTCTTCCCGAATGACATCGTATTTCTCCCTGGAGTAGACTCTTCGTCTCTGCTTGATCGGCTTGGCATCTCTGGTTACGTTGAGCTTGTGGCTCATCACCTCAGGGTCGATGCCAGGCATGTCTACTTGACTCCATGCGAAGACACTCTGTCTCCTCCTGAGGAAGTCTATCAGCTCTTCCTTGATTCCTGGATCTAGGGTCTTACCGACCTGGACGGTTTTTTCTGGCTCGCCCTCATTGAGGATGATGGATTCTACCTCTTCCGCGGCGTCTCCCTTCTTCAACTTTGTTTCATCTCTTGGGTCAAGAGTGTCAATGCTATAAGTGGTGGTTGCCCTCTTATGGGCTTCTCTCTCTTCAGCCGAGTTGAAGTAACACTCTCGCGCCGTGGTCTGGTCCCCTTGCACTTCCCCTACTCCATAAGGAGTCGGGAATTTTAGCATCTGATGGACTGTCGATGGCACAGATTTAAACTCTTTAAGGGCCACCCTTCCTATGATGAGGTTGTAGGCCGAGAAAACATTCTCATCCATAACGAAAAATTTTATCTTCTTGGTCAGCCTCTTAAGCCACTCATCACCCATTCGTACGTCCATCTCATACATGCCCAAGGGGTGGACCTTTTCTCCACTGAAGACTATCAATGGGTGATGACAGGGCACCAGTCTTGCTCTGCTAAGACCTAGGCTCTTGAAGCAAGGCCAGAACATCACGTCTGCTGAGCTCCCCCCGTCTATGAGGATTCTTCGTACCTCGCACCCATGCACCCTTGTTGTTATGACCAAAGGGTCATCATGGAGGGCTAAGATGCCCTTGAAGTCAAGTCTGGAGAACCCCACAACGAGGGTGTCCATGTCTACCTTCTTCCTCTTCTACACTGTATCGGAAGACGTTAGATTCACAACTTCAAGCTTGGCCACTGACCTGGCCTCTGCTACATGAGCCATCCTATCTGCTACTTCAGAGCCACCTCTTGCAAATCCCCCACATATGGTGCTAATACCAAAGGATATCGTACCGACCCTCTTCACCGGGGTGTTGTCATCTTTTGGCAGAAAATCCGAGTCGTCTTCGTCATCTCCTTCTGAATCATCGTCTCTTCTGGCCGGGACATTGCCACGGCATCTGTCATTTCTTCTTTTCTTAGGGTTATCTCTTCCACCCTTTGGAGCCTTACCATCCATATATTCCCCATCTTTTCAGATTTCAACATCTTCTCAATCTCATCTTTTAAAGTGAAGCATCTATCCGTGACATGGCCATGATCCTGATGGAACTCGCACCATAGGTTTTTGTTCCTCTTATGTGGTGGGGCCTTCAGTTTCTCTGGCCATCTCAGAGTCCGGTCAGTCTTAATCTCATTGAGGATGTGCTCGCAGCTTACAGTCAGGGGTGTATAATGAGCGAACTTGTCACCACCTGACCTCTTCTTCCCCTCTTTCTTGCCTTGGGACCTCCCAGTGACACCGCGGTTCTCCTCCTCATATTTGGCTGCCATTGCCTCTTCCGCATTCATTACTTTCCCTGTGGTTGCCAGCAGCTCCGCCATAGTCCTAGGGGGTCTTCCGATAGTTTCCACAATAGCTTCCCCTTCTGGAGGCCTCCTATAAGGGCGGTCATGGCTATGCTCTCTTCATAATCTTCCACCTCCAATTTTTCTTTGTTGAATCTTGCAATGTAGTCTCTTAGGATCTCACCCTTGGCCTGCTTGACATACAGCAGGTGGGTAGTCTTCTTTTGAGGTCTCATCCAAAGCAGAAGTTGTGGATGAATCGCTCAGCCAAGCCTTTGAAGTTCTCAATTGAGTTCTTCGGAAGAGAGGTGAACCAACTGTGTGCAGCCCCTGTTAAGGTCCCAGAGAAGGCTCTACACTTCATCTCATCGGGTATCGAGTATATTTCTGCTACCGATTGATACATCTCGATATGATGCACAGGGTTAGTGCTGCCATCATACTTGGGAGACACCGTAGGAGGCTTGAACTTAGCTGGGGTTGGGAATCCCACTATCCTAGCCACAAATGGGGAGCCCTCTGAGTAACCCCTTTGTAATGGGTCCCTGCTTTTAATGAGGTCTCCTATCTTCTCCTCAAGGCTTTGGATAGAATCATTCCATGGTCTTCGGCCATCGACTTGGCCGAGGTTATCCCCTGTCATCTCCCTGGGATGGACCTAGGGTTCCCCTGCCACGACACGTTGGCTGTTGACCTCTTCTTGTTCCCTGCCTCTTCTTTCACAGGGTCGGCCTTGGTCTGGCCGACCCTGCCTGTTCCCTCTCTGATAGCCCGCTGCGCTCCTTGATCTCGACAGCCTCTATCTTAGGTCATTCATCGGGCCCAGTCTCTTGAAGGCTGACCCCCTGCTCAACCTATCAAAGGCCGACCCTCTTTATTGGGCCTCTTCACCTCTTCGGCCGACACAACCTTGACTTTGCCTAAGAGGTCGTACAGTGTTATTTGACACCTCATACGGCTCCCAGCAGTCCTCCGGGGCTTCTTTCGCCTCTAGATCGTCATACCTATCCTCTGGGCAAGGGTTTCCTTGCCTCCCCAGGCGTAAGCGCCTAGGGTCAGCAATGTCCCTTCTCCGTTGGGGTGAAGGCTGGTCCTTCATTGGTGCCTGGGGTGGTCCCCTGGCATCAGGATGAGGCTGAACAGCCGCCGGAGTGATCATATCCGGTGAGACTCCAGGTGGCCTCATCATAGTTTGGCTGAACTGTGCAAATTGCTCCTTCATAGCTTGTTGCGTTGCAGCTAAGGATCTCAAGGCTTTAGCTACCTCCGCCATTTCGGACTGGGGGGGCGCCTGACTGGAACTAGGCCCTCCACCCCCTGGCAGCGGAAGAGGCGGTGGTAAGTCTGGTGCCATATGTTAACACTATAGAGCTTGAGTAGCAGATGAGCTTAGTACCTCACAGGACCTCTTTCAATGGTGAAACAGCTCCGCGCTAGGGGGAGGCCTGGTTCACCACCAGAGTCTCCGATGAGGTTAAGCAGAAAAAGGGGAAGAGATAGCTTCTCGTTCCCACAGACGGCGCCAAAATGATGATGCTGGAATTAGCACCACGAGAGAAGGTGTTTTTAAGCTCAATCTAAGAACAACAATGGCAGCATAGTTATGTAAATGGCAAGAGAATAAGAAGAGGAGAAGGGGAGAGTACACCAGGATATAAGTGGTTCAGCCTAGAATGGCCTACGTCCACTGTGTGTACAATCTCACTACAATAAGGCACTAATGACCATGGATAAAATCTCTCAAGCTTTCTCTCTCTACTGTGTATCTAGACAGAGTTTCCGCTAGGGTTGGATATATGGGATCCCTTTGCAAGGTAGAGGATTACCTCTATATATAGTACCTAGGGGGTGTAATGTACCCCCCATGCATGCAATGAGCATGTGTGTGGTTACCTCACCAATGTGGAAGTGCCATCTGTCACTGTCACATGTAGAGAATGATGATGCAATATTCTCCCCACATGTGGGGAATAATCTTGTTATAACTTATTTGTGTCCACGTGTCCTTATCCATATGTCAGCAGGTGCTCGGATATCGCGTCTGGGGTATGACCTTGGCCTTGGTGAGGCCGAGGTTGGTGAGTCTTGATACCTGTTCAGTCCGAGGATTCCATGGAGGTCTCGGCCTTATCCTAGCCGAGACAACAAACAGGGTCGGCCTGATATGAGGTTGAACTGGTGGCTTGATGAGGTTGCTGGTGACTTCTTGTAGGCTCGGCCTATGTATGGCCGAGGTTTCCATTTCAAGGCATATGCGAGTGCTGTTGATCCTCATGACGTCCCTTAGAGAGTCTCATAGTAGTGTCGGCCTGGGCCGACCTTGATATGGCCGAGGAGCGATATCGCGTGCCCAAGACTCGTCCAACGTCTGCCATGATCTCAGCCGAGGTTGGTGTCTCTAGGCCGAGGTTGGTGTCTCTAGGCCAAGGTTACACTTAGGGAATATCAACCAACATCTAGAGAACGCTTCACAACCGTGATATGTTTTGGTAACGACTAATATTTACCAATTTTTCAAATGAAATCAAAGTTTTCATTTTTAAAGTTGAAGATGAACTTGTTGAGAAGTCACCAAATTCTTGGATACCATTTTTCAATATACGAATCTTCTATAGGTTGTAAAGTGTTTAAATATGTT
The DNA here is from genome assembly GCA_949130495.1 of Sambucus nigra. Lineage (NCBI taxonomy): Eukaryota > Viridiplantae > Streptophyta > Magnoliopsida > Dipsacales > Adoxaceae > Sambucus > Sambucus nigra. The sequence goes on along the minus strand of OX422215.1, from coordinate 600,712,060 downwards.
TTTGGCTTCCTCAAACCTTACTCTATATTTTTGAGATATTTATAAAAGTCTCTCGAGAATAATGGCAGTTTGTTTTGCGTATGCGAATGCAGGGTGTTTTGCGTATGTTGGGTCATTCTCTGGGATAATTTTGAGTTGAAGGAAATAGACTCGTGATAGTTTAGTTGTGAAGTCCCTATATAGAGCACTCTTAGAGTTTGTGTTCCGTGCTTTAGCTATATAGGACTTCATCTAGTTGGACTTTGATTTTGACAAAATTATTTGTGTATTTAGGGTGTATGTCATTACCTCCGCCAAGCTCCTACTACTGTATACTACAACCCAGCGCTCGACTGAAATCCTGTCACTGCGTAAGGTAATTTTCAGTTTCTATAGCTCATAGGAATTTTTGTCACGTAGGACACGACACCACGTTGCATTTGCATTTTGTTATCATGTATAATGATAGTACTGGGTTTTGTCATATTAAATTTTTTTTGAGTTTAAAACTGTATTTACAAGATAAGTATTTTTTTTTTAAAGTTGACATTACATATTTTTTATAGAATAAATTTTTCTGTTAAAAATAAGTTTAGTAAATCAGTGTTAAAATTTATTTTGAAATTATCGAAAAAAAAATTGAAAACAAAATTTCGGAATTATTTTTTAAGAATGTATGTGCGCATGTTTTTTTATGACCCTTTTTAGTTATAATTATATGTTATAACTTTAGTATAATGACATTTTTCCATAGGAGTTAAAGACCCTAGCAGGTCTAGTAGACCTCAGCCAAACCTTTTGGCCCTTGGCGTGTGTATGCTGCCTTTAGCATGTTTATATATATATATATATATATATATATATATATATATATATATATATATATGTGTGTGTGTGTGTGTGTGTGTGTGTGTGTGTGTGTGTGTGTGTTATTTTATATTATGTTAGTTATCATCTACAATTCCTTTTTAGCCTTAGGCGTTTTGGCATAGCAGGCCTAGTGCCATTCCTAATGGCGTGCCATCCTTAGTGGCGTGTTTTTTTATGTGACCCCTGTCAGTTGCTGTTGGGATGTGATTTGTTGGAACTGCAAAGATGTAACCTGATAAAATCTGTCGCGATTTTGATTGCGTGTACCAGATCGTGTTTAACTTTTCGCCCACGATCTTTTTAACAAAACCGAATCTGTTTTGAATCAAACGACGTCGCTTCCTTTATCAGGAAATGGTATTTTCTAAAAACGATGCCGTGTAATTTTATTTTGTTAACGGTAACATTTGGTTATGCTTTACAGCTGGAACCTTATCCATATCTGCCCACGGTTTTTGATAAAAATCAGAAATGGTATTCATTCAATTTGATACGACGACGAATTTTGTTTAAAACGGGAATATTTGTTTGTTGCATTTCTTGTACGCAAGTTGGTTACAGCTGTACACACGTGTCACATTTTAAACGTTGCATTTTGTGTTTCTTCTTTGACCGTAGGATCTAATTTTTATCAATGGTCTGTGATGATTTAAATCAATCCTTGTGAAAACTTTTTCACCAATCAGACTTGTTCTCTCTTGGTTATAAATATAGACCTTGTGTCTTCAATTTTTTTCAACCGAGATAATTCATTTTTGTGTCAAAGTTCTGCCAAAATTATTTTCGAGAGAGAGATTATACACCAATACTTTTCAGAGATAAATCTTTTGTGTGTTCTTCAAAAGACATTGCTGAGTCTCAAAACCTTGTTGTGGATTCAAGCGTGGATGCTTTTATTTTCAGAATCTCTCATCTCAGATTTTGTTGATTTTTCATTCTGAAAAATCTGGTTGTAAGTGTTCTTATTGTTGTTCTTATTTTACTTGTATTTTCAGATCTGTTTTCTGCTAGATCTAAAATATTTGTGTAGTGTCCTGCTGAAATATAATTTATATATATATAAGCACTACACACACGAACAACTGCTAGTGATCTGTATTGTGTAAAACATTTTATTTTAAATTTTCAAGAAATCTGTCATAGAATAGAAAAAGTTATTTCTGGTTTAGTTGTTTAAACCTAGACTTCTTGAAACCTAGTTTGGAAATAAGAACTACCTGATTTTCTGTATTGAAATAAATTTTTGAAATCTATTCTTTCTTTATTAAAGACTGCATGTAGAAGAATTTATCATATTTTAAATTGTTAAAACTGTTTAAGTTGTTTTGTGGTAGCATAGTAGATTAACATCCGTTTTGATCTAAATATTCGTTGTAACAGTTACATGATTCTTTTTCAGTCTTGATTCTTGTGTGTATATGATATCTTGCTTGTTTAAGTGATTTTTAGGAATTGTTTCATATCATATCACTCACACATATTCTTTCACGTTATAATCACGTAGACACATTTATTGTGTAAATATTTGAACAAGTCTAGTGTTCAAGATTTGAAAGAAAGAAAAGAAAGATTTTCAAAATTGTATTCGAAGTCAAGAAGACTTGATTTGAATGACATAAGACTTGCGAAGATATATAGGTGATATAATCTGTTGCATTGCATTCTGTGTGTATTCATTAAGTGTGGGTGTGTATTCATATAGGATAGTACACCACACACTATCACTTCACTAGAAAATAACACAATAGGCACTGAGCTAATCTTGAGGTAGAAGAGCAAAAGGGAGAGACTGAGAAGTGTAGAACGCAAGAACAAGCGAGGACAGTTTTAAAGAGAGAACAGAATAAGAAACCCGGCAGGAGTCTTGGTCGAGTGGGGTAATCGCTATATCTTTCTTCTTTATTTGTCGAGTTTGTTGTTTGTAAATCGTCCATATTGATTTATTATTTTAGTAGAAGTAGATTAGGTGACTCCTAGAGGAGTCCGTTGTTTTTTTCGGGGGAGGGTTTTTGCGACGTAAAATAAACACAGTGTGCTGTATATTTTTCGTATATCGCCTCACGTGAAAAAGTAGGTTTAACTAAATAGAAACTCGCCTAAAACTGAATTGGTTATTATTTTTGTAAATCACCTTGATTTAAAAAGATAATAATTTGGACTCTTAATTAACTTTGAAAATCAAATTCATTTTCATAAAGCTAACAAATTAAGTAAAAGTTTAATTTGGTCCCCTAAAGGATAACATCGTTAACTTCTAGGTATTAGGGGTTTATTCGGCAAATAAGTTTACTTCCGCTCTAAAAGTCTAACGCAACCGCACTCTCAAGTGGTATCAGAGCTAGACTTTAAAAAGATCTTTTTCTAAAACTTTTGTCATACTCGTCTTACCTTGTTAACTATGGATGATTCAAGTCAATTACTTAGGCTTGGTAATTTTAGTAGACCTCCTATTTTTGATGGCTCAAATTTTTCATACTGGAAAATCCGAATGGTTGCATTTATTCAAGGCACTTTAGGAGATGATGTGTGGGACTTGATTGAAAATGGTTATAGGCACCCCACTACTCCTATAGCATAAGGTATCACTATCTTTAGAAAGCTTAAAACTACTGAATTAAATGCTGATCAGAAAAAGATAAGCAATTTTAATAATAAAGGCAAGAATGCGATTTTCATGAGTGTGAGTGAAAATGAATTGAAACGTATATGTCACTGCACTACTAGTAAGGATGCTTGGGATAATTTAGTAATAACACATGAAGGCGATGCTAGGGTAAAAAGATGCAAAACTCAAATGCTTATTCAACAGTACAATATGCTTGTTATGAAAGATAACGAACCATTTGATGATTTCTATATGCGTTTGACTGATATTATTACTCAATTGCATGCTAATGATGTAGAGTATAATGATCAGGAAGTGTGTGCTAAGATTTTGAGATCCCTTGCCCCTAGGTTTGATCATAAACGTTATATCATTGAAGAAATGAATGATCCTTCTCTCACACCTGAATTGCTTAGCTCTAAATTGTGAACTATGGAACTTGAAACAGCCTTTAGAAAGACTCTTACTTCTTATGCTAAAAATGATCTGACTAATTCTTCTAAAGTTGCGTTTAAAACTACCTTTCCTAATAAATTCAAACATAAGGTAGTTAAGCAACAATCTGAGTCGAATAATGATTCTGATGAGGAGTCGGATGACATTGATAAGATTGACAATCAACTTGCACTTATATCTTCTCAATTTAAGAAATTTTGTAAGCATAGAAATTCTATTGCTAAAAGACGTATGCAAGAGAATAATCAGTATTGTCAGTCCAATCGACCCCATAATAGAAATTCTAAAGTAAAGGCTAATCATGATAGTTCTACTAGTAAGGTTGATAAATCGAAAATGACTTGTCACAATTGTGGTAAACTTGGACATTTCATTGATGAATGTAGATCCAAACCATTGTCTAAGTATCCTAAGACGCATAAGACAAACATTACTAAAACTTGGGATAATTCCTTTGATTCTGAATCAGAAGAAGACCACGTTGAATCTGAATCAAAGTACCTTGCGTTTTTAGGAGAAGTTTATGACTGTTGTGGAGATATATATCTAGATGGAATGTCTAATTCTGAATATGATTCTAATTCTGATGAAGTGTTTGATTTAATTGTTGCTGCTAAATCTTTATTAGCTAGTCAACCTTCTATGCTAGAATTAACTGCTCCATTTTATGCTAAACGTGCATATTTGTGTGAGACTAAGTCTGAAGATTGCAACAATTCACACACTGACACGGAGAATAATGAAAATTTTGTTGCCAATGATGATTATGCAAAAATGTATGTGAGGACCTTGCAAAATAGACAACAATTATCTAATCTGATTAAATTGCTTAGTAAGTCCCTAGAGAATCAATATAAGATAACTCAACAAAATTATGTGGAAATGTGCAATGTCAAAATTGATTTTGAAAAATAATCACTTGAATTTAAAATTCAAATTACAACTTTAAATGAAAATCTAACTTCTTTAGAAGATAAATATAATGCTTCACTTTCGCAAGTTGAAAAGTCTAAAGAAGTTTGTGAAACTTCTTTTAAAATGTGTCGTAGTCGTGACATAAAATTCGTTGACCTTGAAGAATTGATTGTTGTCCAACGTTATCATGGTGATACGAGAGGTTTTGGTTATGATGGTCCTATTAGGAAAGTAAATGATTTTTTCAAACCAGTCCTCTTTGGCAAGGCCAAAGAAGAAATGGTTCTTCCATTGGAAAGAAAGTCAAATGAAAAGGCCAAAGGAAAACAAGTTTTAATCGAAAATGATTTTGAAAGTGACATTGATTACTTCATTGAAAATTTTATTGATGCATCTTCTTCTAGATACTGTCCCCCTGCTAAGAGACTTTCTAGACATTTTATGTCCAATTCTTGTAAGCAATCTGAAACTAGCTTTGTTAGAAAACATCATAATTCTGGCCTTCCTACGTCTAATAAATTCTGCACTATTTGTGATGTTTTTGGAAAACAAAATTGTGAATGCCAAAGGTTTCCAAAGAAAAATGACAATTTTTACTTTAACCCCAAAAGTGGGAGATTTGGTTATAAAACCTCAAACCGCAATGGATCATTTCGTTATTTTAATAAGCCTAGAACTTGGATCGATCGCAAATCAAAACCAGTTGGCAAATCCTTTTTCAGATCCAATATTTTGGCACAAAATTTTTTTTAAATGGTGCCTATTTGAATCAGATCTGATGATTTAAGACCCCAGCTAAAACATTCGAATTTAAAAACTTTTGTAGTCTTAACAGCCATGTGCTGTGAGCTGCATAGTGTTGGTTGGTACTTAGACAACGGATATTCGCGTCATATAACGAGTGATATTACCAAACTAAAGGATGTTTTATAAAGGTGACAACGTGACCTTTGGAGATGGTAAGACCTCCCAAGTCAAAGGCAAAGGCATTCTTAATGAAGAGGGTTTACCTAATGTTAATGATGTGTTATTAGTTCAAGGAATGAGAGCTATTTTTCTTTCCATCAGTCAGTTTTGTGATAATGGATGCCAAGTTAAATTTTCAAAAACCTCCTATGATGTTTTGACTAAAACGGGAGAAGATTACATAAAAGGCAATCGTACCACGGACGACTGTTATAAAGCTTCTGGCTCTTTGTCTTGTAATGTGACTCTTTTAGATGATTCTCACTTATGGCACAATAGGTTGGGACACATCAGTTTTGATACCTTAAATCGATTATCATCACAAGACCTTGTTAGAGGCTTACCTAAAATAAAGAAATGTCCCTCTGTTGTTTGTGGTCCATGTCAAGTGGGTAAGATTACCAAATCCCATCACAAAAAGGTTAAAGACATTAACACCACCGCACCTCTTGAACTTCTCCACATGGATTTAATGGGTCCAACTAGGACTATTAGTTTAAATGGAAATTCTTATATCCTTGTCATTGTGGATGATTTCTCTCGATTTACTTGGGTAGCTTTCATGAAAGCCAAGTCAGAAACGTTTAATAATTTTCTAAAAATTCTGACTCGTATAGAAAATGAGAAAGACACCCAAGTAACCCGAATTCGAAGTGATAGAGGTGGTGAGTGTAAAGAAACTAGTATCATTAAGTATTATGAGGCAAATGGTTATTCTCATGAGTTTAGTGCTCCAAAAACTCCTCAACAAAATGGGGTTGTTGAACGAAAAAACAGAATCATACAAGAAATGGCTAGAGTCATTATTCATGCTAAAAATTCACCTTTATACTTTTGGGAAGAAGCTTGTATTACTGCAGTTCACATTATCAATCGCGTATATCTTAGGAAGAATACCAAAATGACACCTTATGAGTTTTGGTTCAACAAAAAGCCCAATGTTAAGTATTTTCGTACTTTTGGCTCCATTTGTTATGTTTGCAATGATCGTGATAATCTTTCTAAATTTGAAGCCAAAGGTGATAAATCCATTTTTCTTAGTTATTCTCATAATAGTAGGGCCTTGAGAGTTTTCAACTTAAGAACCAAGTCCATAGTAGAGCCCATTAATGTTGTTGTAATTGATAGCACTATTGAACCTATTAGTGAAGATCCACCTGTAGAAACTGATTTGGATATAAATATTTTAAATGATTCAGTTTTAACAGAAGATGAATCTTTACCAGCACCAACCCTTACTGTGCCTAACTGGGTTTCCAAAGATCATCCCTCCGCAGAAGTGGTGGGAGATATTCGTGCGCCCGTGAGGACTAGAAATCAATTACGTGAAGTAGCTCATATGGCTGCTTTTGTATCCCTTGTGGAACCAAAATCCGTAAATGAGGCACTTAGTGATTCATATTGGATTGATGCGATGCAAGAGGAGCTAGCTCAATTCACAATCATGACGTGTGGTATTTAGTTCCAAGACCCAAGGATATTAAAGTAATCGATACAAAATGGATTTTCAAAAATAAGACCGATGAAAAAGGGATAGTCATTCGAAATAAGGCTAGACTTGTAGCACAGGGTTATTCTCAAATAGAAGAAATAGACTGTGATGAGACATTTACCCCGGTAACTCCTCTTGAATCAGTGAGATTACTTCTAGCTGTTGCTTGTCACTTAAAATTTAAGCTTTTTCAAATGGACGTTAAATCTGCTTTTCTAAATGGTATTCTTTTCGAAGAAGTGTACGTTGAGCAGCCCAAAGGTTTCCATGATCCCAAACTCCCTAATAATGTTTATAGACTTAAAAAGGCTTTATATGATTTAAAACAAGCCCCTCGTGCTTGGTATGAACGTTTGACTGCTTTTCTATCTTCACATGGGTTTGTTAGAGGAGGTGTTGACCAAACTCTTTTTGTTAAGAAATCTAATAAAAATGACATCTTGATTGCTCAAATTTATGTAGATGACATTATTTTTGGGTCAAGCTCACCACATGAAGTTAAACAGTTCTCAAAAGACGTGAGTAGTGAATTTAAGATGTCACTTATGGGGGAGTTACAGTATTTTCTAGGACTTCAAATAAGACAACAAAGTGATGGCCTCTTTATATCTCAATCCAAATATATAAAGGATTTACTTGTTAAATTTGGACTTGAAAATGCTAAAATATCATCTACTCCTATGGCTATAAAAACCAAATTATCTAAATCTGATAGTGGCCCGGATGTAGATCCCACTTTATACCGTAGCATTATTGGTAGTTTATTATACTTGACTGCTTCTAGGCCTGATATTCAATATGTTATTTGTATTTGTGCGCAGTTTCAATCCAATCCAAAGGAGTCTCACCTTAATTGTGCTAAAAATATTTTGAAATATGTTAAAGGCACAATTAAGTTTGGACTTTGGTATACCAATGGCTCTTCTTGTGAGATAATTGGGTATTCGGATGCGGATTGGGGCGGTAGCACGGATGATTGTCGTTCCACTTCGGGTGGTTGCTATTATTTAGGACAGAATCTCGTTGGATGGTCTAGTAAAAAGCAAACTAGTGTTACTTTATCTACTGCTGAATCTGAATATGTTGTTGCTGGTGCATGTTGTGCTCAACTAATTTGGATTAAACAAATGTTATCTAATTATGGTATAATTCAGTCCAAAGTTCACCTTTATTGTGATAACGAAAGTGCTATTTGCATTGCTAAAAATCCTGTCCAGCATAGTAGGACTAAGCACATTAACATAAGGCATCATTTAATTAGAGAGTTGGTTGAATCGAAAGAGCTTATAATAGAACATATTCCTGCTGAAAATCAACTTGTTGATCTGTTCACAAAACCGTTAGATAAACCTCGTTTTGAAAGATTCAGACATATGATAAGAATGACAGTACTTGATAACTAGTTTGTGTTTAATCTGCATCTTGTTTACAAGATCTCTGAGATTTTAGGGTAAAGATATCTACTAATAACCGATATCTCTTCAAATCATGTTTAATATAGGAGACATTCATTCTGCAGTTTTTAAACATTTTTCTGTTTTAATTTCTTCCATTGTACTATTTAGTCAAAATAGGGGAGAGTTGAGTACATCATTCTGTATTATTTGTTGATTATTCTTTTATGTTTGTCCCATATCATACATTTCTACACAATTATTTCTGTTATATTATTTTGGTAGAGCAAATGCTACTAACTTGATTTCTTGGCAGAAAGTGTATTTATGTTTTGCAGGTTTTCATCAACCGTGCATCTGAGTTGTGTCTTTTCTTTTCTAGGATGGGTGGGTAGTTAGATACTCTTTTTTATAGGACATTTTAGGATTTAATTTTTCCTTAGTATATCATTTGATGTACTCAAGGGTTTTGTCAAAATAAGTCCAATGGGGGAGTTTGAAGTCCCTATATAGAGCACTCTTAGGGTTTGTGTTCCTTGCTTTAGCTATATAGGACTTCATCTAGTTAGACTTTGATTTTGACAAAATTATTTGTGTATTTAGGGTGTATGTCATTACCTCCGCCAAGCTCCTACTACTGTCTACTACAACCCAGTGCTCGACTGAAATCAAGTCACTGCGTAAGGTAATTTTAAATTTCTATGGCTCATAGGAATTTTTGTCACGTAGGACACGACACCACGTTGCATTTGCATTTTGTTTATCATGTCTAATGATAGTACTGGGTTTTTTCATATTAAATTTTTGTTGAGTTCAAAACTGTATATATAAGATAAGTATTTTTTTTTAAAGTTGACATTACATATTTTTTAAAGAATAAATTTTTCTATTAAAAATAAGTTTAGTAAATCACTGTTAAAATTTATTTTGAAATTATCGAAAAAAAAATTGAAAACAAAATTTCGGAATTATTTTTTAAGAATGTATGTGCACATGTTTTTTTTATGACCCTTTTTAGTTATAAGTATATGTAATAACTTTAGTATAATCACATTTGTCCATAGGAGTTAAAGACCCTAGCAGGTCTAGTGATTAGCGAATTGACCATGATAGGCCCTAGGTAGACCTCAGCCAAACCTTTTAGCCCTTGGCGTGTGTATGCTGCCTTTAGCATGTTTATATATTAATATATATATATATATATATATTAATATATATGTGTTATTTTATATTATGTTAGTTATCATCTACAATTCCTTTTTAGCCTTAGGCGTTTTCGCATAGCAAGCCTAGTTCCATTCCTAATGGTGTGCCATTCCAAGTGGCGTGTTTTTTTACGTGACCCCTGTCAGTTGCTGTTGGGATGTGATTTATTGGAACTGCAAAGATGTAACCTGATAAAATCTGTCGTGATTTTGATTGCGTGTACCAGATCGTGTTTAACTTTTCGCCCACGATCTTTTTAACAAAATCGAATCTGTTTTGAATCAAACGACATCACTTCCTTTATCAGGAAATGGTATTTTCTAAAAACGACGCCGTGTAATTTTATTTTGTTAACGGTAACATTTGGTTATACTTTACAGCTGGAACCTTATCCATATCCGCCCACGATTTTTGATAAAAACCAGAAATGGTATTCATTCATTTTGAAACGACGACGGATTTTGTTTAAAACGGGAATATTTGTTTGTTGCGTTTCTTGTATGCAGGTTGGTTACAGCTGTACACACGTGTCACATTTTAAACGTTGCATTTTGTGTTTCTTCTTTGACCGTAGGATCTAATTTTTATCAATGGTCTGTGATGATTTAAATCAATCCTTGTGAAAACGTTTTCACCAATCAAACTTGTTCTCTTATGGCTATAAATACAGACTTTGTGTCTTCAATTTTTTTCAACCGGGATAATTCATTTTTGTGTCAAAGTTCTGCCAAAATTATTTTCGAGAGAGAGATTATACACCAATACTTTTCAGAGATAAATCTTTTGTGTGTTCTTCAAAAGGCATTGTTGAGTCTCAAAACCTTGTTGTGGATTCAAGCGTGGATGCTTTTATTTTCAGAATCTCTCATCTCAGATTTTGTTGATTTTTCATTCTGAAAAATCTGGTTGTAAGTGTTCTTATTGTTGTTCTTATTTTACTTGTATTTTCGGATCTATTTTCTGCTAGATCTAAAATATTTGTGTAGTGTCCTGCTGAAATATAGTTTATATATATATAAACACTACACACACGAACAACAGCTAGTGATCTGTATTGTTTAAAACATTTTGTTTTAAATTTTCAAGAAATCTGTCATAGAATAGAAAAAGTTATTTCTGGTTTCGTTGTTTAAACCTAGACTTCTTGAAACCTAGTTTGGAAATAAGAACAACCTCATTTTCTGTATTGAAATAAATTTTCAAAATATATTACTTCTTTATTCAAGACTACATGTAGAAGAATTTATCATATTCTAAAATGTTAAAACTGTTCAAGTTGTTTTGTGGTAGCATAGTAGATTAACATATGTTTTAATCTAAATATTCGTTGTAACAGTTACATGATTCTTTTTCAGTCTTGATTCTTGTGTGTATATGATATCTTGCTTGTTTAAGTGATTTTCAGGAATTGTTTCATATCATATCACTCACACATATTTTATCACGTTATAATCACGTAGACACATTTATTGTGTAAATATTTGAACAAGTCTAGTGTTCAAGATTTGAAAGAAAGAAAAGAAAGCTTTTCAAAATTGTATTCAAAGTCAAGAAGACTTTATTTGAATGACATAAGACTTGAGAAGATATATAGGTGATATAATCTGTTGCATTGCATTCTGTGTGTATTCATTAAGTGTGGGTGTGTATTCATATAGGATAGTACACCACACACTATCACTTCACTAGAAAATAACACAATAGGCACTGAGCTAATCTTGAGCTAGAAGAGCAAAAGGGAGAGGCAGAGAAGTGTAGAACGCAAGAACAAGCGATGACAGTTTTAAAGAGAGAACAGAATAAGAAACCAGGCAGGAGTCTTGGTCGAGTGGGGTAATCGCTATATCTTTCTTCTTTATTTGTCGACTTTGTTGTTTGTAAATCGTCCATATTGATTTATTGTTTTAGTAGAAGTAGATTAGGTGACTCCTAGAGGAGTCCGTCGTTTTTCCCGGGGAAGGATTTTTGCGACGTAAAATAAACACAGTGTGCTGTATATTTTTCTTATATCACCTCACGTGAAAAAGTAGGTTTAACTAAATAGAAACTCGCCTAAAAATGAATTGGTTATTATTTTTGTAAATCACCTTGATTTAAAAAGATAATAATTTGGACCGTTGATTAACTTTGAAAATCAAATTCATTTTCATAAAGTTAACAAATTAAGTAAAAGTTCAATTTGGTCCCCTAAAGGATAACATCATTAACTTTTAGGTATTAGGGGTTTATTCGGCAAATAAGTTTACTTCCGCACTAAAAGTCTAGCGCAACCGCACTCTCAAGTTGCACACCAACTTCTTATACCCGGACCTCAACCATATATCCCTTATCAAAGGACTTCTTAAGTTCGACCTCCCAGTTGGACTCAAAAAACCTTTTTTACCTTTGCAAAAAACATTTTTGAGGGTTTCTATCTCCGTGTCGACCTTGCTAAACTCCAACTGCAGGAGTCTAACCTCACCCACCACCTTCTCTTTACAAGCAATTTCCTCCTTGAGCTTGTTTTTAATTTCGTGATCTTGTCAGTCTAATTTAAGAGGGTGCTTTTCGTGGTGATTGATTGGTCATGAAGAACGACATTCCTCTTCAGTAAGTGGTCGACCCTGGTGATCAGCTCGTGCATTGTTTGCATAGCCTCAAAGATAAAAAAAGGCAAAAAGTCAGTATTTAGGCAAAACCATATTTTTTGCGAAGAACATAACCAAAGATTAACTTACCAGAATAGAGTGGAAAAACCCTTACTTGTGAAGGTGCTCTAGGGTTATGGTTCTCAAAGTTATCATGTCTTTGGGCAACATGACGGATTGAGCTATCGAGTATCCAACCTCGATGTTTTGATATGATGAGTCATTAGTGGTAACGAGCTCCTTGCCATTCATAATATTTATCATCTAGGGATGGACTGTGGATATTGATGGTGGTGGAGGATTCTATTGGCAAATATGATGACGAAGGACAAAAATTAATAGATGATTATTTCCCATAGAGGGAGTTATAGGAGGAGCCTTGTTGGTCTTCTTATTTTTGGTATGTTTGGTCTCTCTGGCTCCCCCCCCCCCCTCTTTCTCGGGCTCTTTCTCCTGGATGGAGATCAACTATTTATTGGTTACAACTTCACCTTAGGGACTTTATTCATTTTGGTCGCCCGACAATAAGGTCGATGGTCCATCTAGGATAGCCTCTCATCACATTAAAGTTTTTGGCAATTGGCAAAATTCAAAAATCCCCTTATTCTCCTTATTCCTCATTCTGGATCTCTTTCTAAAGTTAGCCTCATATTTCCACTTCTTGTTATGAAAAAACTAGGTCAACGCTGGTGAAAAGAAGATCTCCTTATTATAATGATGACTCTTCCTCATAATTTATTGATATCACATAGGTGAACAACAACACTTCACCAAATTACACCCCTCTCACATCTGCATTAAGGAGGGGGTAGATGTTAATCAACTACCACTATATAATCATAAATAATATTCCATAAGGCATCTAGGAAGTTCTTGGTTGACTCAACTATTAGATCATAGCCAATAAGCACTTGAGATGCTCTCTAGTGGGGTCTAACATCACACCAAATTTAGTCTTGGTATTCTAGTATTCTATTTTAGTAAGGATCTTCACACAAAGAAAAGTCGTATTAGTGACATAAATGGACAGATTCACAAATAAGTTAAGTAAGCGATAAATGATGTACCAGGAAATCCAGCCTAAACAGGCACTGGAAGACATGTATAGTCTTCACCATACAACAACTTAGAAAACATGAAGATGTGACAACCCGCCTACTAAAATAATAGGTGACCAGCCCAATACTCTAATAATCACAGGAATCATAGATGGTCCTTTCTCAGCATCACTGTCGATAAAAATAATAGTACGAGATAACCACCAATCATTTTAGAAAACGGACTGTCAATAAAAAGAAAATTTGTAAATAAAATAAAAACACTTAGACAATCCCATTTGCAAAAATGGTGGATATCAAAAATCAATGGATAAAGAAGGACAATAAAATAAATAATCACCGAATAAGCTTTCGGTGAACAGACTAATACAAATAGTTACACCGAGTATTACAATTCAATTATTACAATATAATAAATGAATGCAAAGCTTGGACAACACGTCCGAATAAATAAACTAAACATAACTAGGGTACAAAAGATAGAGGAGTCTAAAACAAATAACCTACAACATTCGCAATATGCCGTAGCTCCATGACAACTGGAATGGAAATGTAAATGCGGGTGTCCATGCGGTAGAGCACTTGTACGGCAAAGAGTATATGCGAAAACAAAGAAATATAGATACGGGTTAGGGCCCGATTTGATATGATTCCCATGTGACTAAAATGCATGACAGTTAAGTGAGTAATTTCTCTCGCAATTAACAATAATATTACTCACCTCTCAATATAAAAGCAACCTAGAGCAATATCAATGATGATGATCTAGTTAACCCAAGTACTAAAGGCTACCTTCTCCCCAGTCTCAACACTATGCCCATATTCGTGCGTGGGGTGTCTCGCAAAGCGAAATCCACACAAGGAACCCCCCGATACACTACTACTAGGCAAGATTGATCGTCGAGATACATTAGACCCTCATCACGTCATTTAATATATATATGTTTACAAGCATGGGAGGTCTCATCTACAGCTACTCAAGGATACTTAAAATAAACCCATTCACCATCTAAAAGCATAATTCCTATTTCCTCTTAAGGAATATGTATAAATGGTAGAACATTTTATCAAATGTTTACCAAGTCAATCTCATTTTAAAACTTTCTTTACCAATTTTATATCCTTTCTTCCATCTAGGAAAAATACATATTTTAAAGCAAGTTTTATTAACATAAAAGTGCTTTACCTTTCCATTTCATAACTTTTCATTTTCCTTCTTCCATCAAGAAAATATATATATAATTTAAAACAAGTTTTATTATCATAAAAATGCTTTAACCTTTTCATATCATAACATCCATTTTCCTTCTTCCATCCGAAAAATGTATTTAACATCCCATTTCTCTTATTCCATCCGGGAAATGTAATTAAAGCCATTTCATTATCATAAGATGCTTTAATACCAATAATGTCCCACATTATTGAACATAGTTATATATATCATATTATATAACGAAATCTAAGACCGCCCATTCGGGTTTCCCCACTGTGCGCGCCCCTAAATGGCTATCATCTTCCAGGGCCTATCATCAAGACAACCTGGGATCCTACCGAACCATCGAGAAGCGGTCATATGCCTGCGGTCTAGTCATAACCACACCCGGAAGTACCAAACCATCGCAGAAACATACAATAAATGCTCATATGGCCTAGGGATATATCCACCCTGCATTCACTAGCCAGGGGGATTCACCACATGCGCGAACTTCCCTTAAGATAGCGATTTAGAGAGGGTGTGTATCCATATTTTAATAGTTATGACAATCATTTTCCTTTTCATTTGAAAACATCCATTTTTACATTCTCAAAATCATTTGTACTTATTCATTTAATAACACATTTTATAATATGCATTTCTTATTTATTAAGTCATATTTTATAAATGACCTAAGACCCAAAGTGCCATCATCCTCAAACTAGCCTCCAAAAGTTCATATAATTTCATAAACCATCAAAGTGAGTCTCCCTCAAGGAATGTCTCCCAAAAGTCTCACATTAACATTTTATCTCCAATTTACTTTTAGGTTAAATTCCTATATCATTCGGGCATTAACCTATACAAACTAGCCCTGGGGAATCCCAATTATCCTATTTTAGCCTAGGACATTAGTCTACCCAAAACAACCCTTTAGGACTCTTAATTACTTTCCAAAGGAAGGTTCCTAAACCTCGAACCTAAAAGAAAAGGGCTAAAACAAAACTAGAAAAAATCTCACCCTTTCAAGAGGGGTCGATCGATCGACCCTTGGCCGTCGATCGATCGAAGGCTTCGATCGATCGATCCTGACAGACAGCTTGTTCTCCGAGAAGCTGTTTTGGCCATTAACGAAACCTCCAAGCTTTTATTCATCATTTCACCCAACAACAACAACAAATATTACTACAAAATCATTTCTACACATCAAGTAACTAATTATTTCTCCTCAAATCAAATTGAAACACAAGATTAAGGGTTTAATTACCAAAATCAACAAAAACCCATTTATGGTTTAAATCTCCCAAAAACTAACTATACATGCAAATTATCACATTAAATTAACATCTAGCAAGTAAGAAACTTGCCTCGGGTTTGTAGTCTCGGATTCTCCTCCGGTAGCGACGGATTTCAGCCTCAAATCTCCATTTTTCTCTTTTTTTCTCCATTTCTCCCAACTCTCTCTTCTCTCTCTCTCTCTCTCTCTCTCTCTCTCTCTCCTTTGACTTCTCTCACAAAAATGAACAAAGAAAAAGGGGTGGGGGACTTAAACGGGTTCCAAACATAAATGCCCCTCTTTTAATTGCTAATACACATTAAAATGACTAGTATCCACATAATTGAGTCATAACACCCCAAAAGTGCCCAAAACTCAAAAATACAACTTGGCACTCATTTCGACTATCTTGACTATTCAAAAAACAACCGCACAACCTATTTTGGCATTCGGAATAAAGTGAACCATTTTTATGTTCCAAATTCATTTTATTTCATTAATTATACTCCAATTTAAATATGAGTCATAACCGTCGCTTTACATATAACGACTCAATAAAACACAATATAATGTTATTTACCTTCTCATACGGTAAATAGACAAAATATAGTAAATATTATCCCTAAATATCACGGGAAATAATATTTACTCCAACTATCCCAATTTTATAAAATTAGCCCATCGGGCAAAATAATATAAAATAGCCGCTCAAAAACCTGGGTTGTTACATAAGACATACTTATTTGTATTTTTTTATGATCTGGGCAACCAATTAACTAAATTACGCGATTTGTCTCTCGCTTGGAAATGATACATGTTGCAAGCAAAATAAGTCCATTGTCTAAATTCATTAAAACTCAAATCAGTCCCACAAATCTGTTTATGGAAACTATGCCCGTTATAATCCAGAAAAAGATTATGTTTACTTGGATTGGAATTATTCTATAGAAACATAATACTTCCACCAGTAATGGGTCAAGGGGAAAATGAAATCCCCTTCTATTATGGAGACTTTTATGAATGAAACCTCACTGTCATTATCATAAACATATAAGGGTGAATTAATGATTGAGACAACTTGTATGTATTGTAATAATTCCAGACAAAACATTTTGAGTCATAGGTTAGCGTTGGTGTTTTCCCCTCCAATCCTTTGACATGTTTTAATAAAGACGTAACTAGCAAGCTTCAGAGACTACATTTATCTTGTCATATTTCGTGCCATATTGAGTCTTCATCGTCCACGGATCTCGAGAGGTATGAATGCAAATTATGTTGATCCATATATTTAGTTTTGGTTGTTTATGTTTTAAACTCATTGAGGCTTATTTTCGAAAAACACTTTTTTAAGAAATGTTTTTATATTCTTTAGCCTATCAAACGAGTATCAAACGACTTCAAACGAGAAGGTACGTTCGAACAAGCTTTAAATGAGGATTAAACACAAAGGAAATATCGTTTGAACGAGGATCAAATGATATTTTTCTATTTTGTAGAAAATCTTCATTAATAGCTCGTTTGATGTCCGTTTAAATAAGAATGCATAACTCGTTTGAACAATCTTAGTAATCTCATTCGAACAAGTTGCCTAAAAAAATATGTCACCTTAAAAAATTGGTTTTCTATAAATTGGAGTACCGACATTAGTTTTCACTGAGATTTTTGTGAAAAATTAGTTTCTAATCATAAAACGAAATCCTCCAACCCCTATTTTCACCCAAACTCTTTGAGATCCAGGATTTAATCCTATATGCTTTGAAATCTCATTTGGCATCAAGGTTTTATTCATCATCATCTTTGTTGAGTGCGTTTTATATGACATATTATGTATTTTCAGTTTACATATGATGGAGTCTGTCTTTGTGGTGTTCTGGTAAAAAAGCGATTTCTTCATGTTCCAGATCTGTAGGCTATAGTTGTGCCTTATCGATGGACACTGAGTGTGTGTGAACTTATGTGTTGTTATAGTTGGTCAAGTGTACTCCTGAATGTCGTTGTGCAAGAGAGGTTGAAGATCAAAGATATAAATATTAAGTTGGTTCGTATTGGAAATCCCAGCTTGAGTTGAAAAATAGTGAAATATTTATTCATTAGGTTAGTATATGGGTTGGGCCACATTTTAACCCATTTAGGGGGGCTTTTTTGGACATTAATTTTGGGGCCTAAGTCTAATTTCAAGGATGATTATTATATAAGAATAATTAACTTAACCTAAAACACACAACACAACCTAAATAAGCCCTAACTATTAAGGAGGAAAAGGGAGGAACCCTAGCTTTGAAGATTTGTGGATTTGGGAATTTATTTCATACAATCATCCTAAGGCAAATTTACTTTGTGTAGAAGTATGCTAAGATTTTTGTTATGGTGGTAATTATATGTTGGAATCTTTTAACCTAATTATATAATCTATTGTACTTAATTTTATAATTAGTTTTGATTAAACTAAGAACCCTAATTGAGAAATTAATGAACGAGTGTAATTAAATGCATAATAGGACAAGTAGATATATGATACCTTATAATCTTCTATCTAAATTATTATATTTGGATCATACTTCTTGTAATTTTTAAAATCCATAGGTTCATTATGTAAATTGATTATAAATTATAGACTAATTGAACCATTCACATAAAGAAGATAAAGTTATGGTTACATCAATGATTTATGGAAATTAACCTTTAATTATATTATAAACACCATAAAGATTTAACGTGCTAGTTTCCCTACACTTATATATTAATGAAACTTGAAGAGATGGGTTATTGTTGATGATTAGAGGCTGAAGTAGATTGAGGTTTATCGCTAAGGCCGTAACGAAGGAAAATAAAAAAGAAGGACCAGGCACTAGGCATGTCGGATCTATTCGACCTAGTGTGATGGTCCAAGTCGGGTTATTTTATGAGCATTTAGTTCGGGTTATGAACTGTTTAAATTTTTGTAACTTTAAAATAAATTAAATATTATATAAAGACGGTAGGTTTGGGGGTTCGTACCTGTTTATAAACCTTGGGGTTTGGATTAAAATCTATAATATTGGTTAAAGTTTAATGATTGTGTAAATCATAATACAAATGACAATGTATTGGTAACCCATCGATCAGGGTTGTCGCTAAATTAAAATAATTATATGAACAGTACATCTGGGGAATGATATCTAAACTAAGGAACCTCGGGGTTTGGGTTAATTATATATAAACGATTAATATTTAAAGATGCATTATAATGTGTGATAAAAGCATTTATCTTAGTAACCCGCTAAGTAGGGTTTGATTTTGATTGTTGGATTATGTGAATCATAATAAGTGTGTGTGTGTGTGTGTGTGTGTGTGAGAGAGAGAGAGAGAGAGAGAGAGAGAGAGAGATCGTGGGTAACCTACTAATAGGAATTTGATGGGGGCACGTATGACGTTGACCACGCCTGGTATCTTAGTGATTGAGAAGGGATCTTCCTAGGACCTATTTACCCGGATCCAACGTAATGAGATACCGGTCTCCCGAGCTGGGATAATGGGGTTGTATCCTCTCGTATATCCTTGAGTATGGCGTCATACTTTTGGTATGACATTGTAGTGACTTCCCTTTGATGTTGTTTTAAGGCTATGAGGTTGGGACATCTTGTATCTATAACTAGTAGTGTCACGAGTGATCCCTAAAGGCATAGGGATAGGTCTTCGTACTTTAGATTCAAGTATTGTGTAACCATATATGATTTAATGTGAGTTGGGCATACTCACATGTATTCTGGATTGGGTGATTTTCCATTAGCTTGTACATTGTGATGATAATACTATGGATGTATACACACGAACTTATGACTCGAAAATGTTAAAACAAATATACTAGAGATGTATATAATAGAACTATGACTCATTACTATTATAGTATGATAAGCTAGAGATATAAATTTGGAAACATGACTGGGGAGTAAGAAGATACGATTAAAGTAAGATAATACAGTTAACGTAAGAGAATACTCCTAAAGTAAGAGAATTGTAACTCTCATGGCCTTTACCAATTAGTCTATGTGATTATTTCACTTAAATTCGTGTGGCTAGAATTAAAAACTTCTTAAACTAACTAAAGATTACTTGGTTGCGGAAAATAAGAGACCTTGGCCTCTTTAATACCCCATATATATATAATTGGACATTTAAATAATGCGGGTGACACATTATTTAATTAAATCAAGAAATAATGAGAATATAAAAAATATTAATTTAAAGTGAAATGAATTGATATTTATGTGATATTATATTTACTAGTGTGATACAATAAATAAAATTCAATGTCAAATAATATTACATCGTAAGTGAATAAATGCAACAAGACTTACTAGTATCTTAATCGGGACACAATATATGAGGTTGAGATGAGAAATATTGATAAGTGACTCCGGTGATGATTTCGAGTTCATGGTTGATGCGAAATGGGTCAAATGAGTCGAAATTAAATACCCATGGGAAGTGTTTGGGTCTCTAGAGCTTTGTATAGTAGTCGAGACTAGTATGTGGGTGTTTTGGTCATTTTGATGGGAGGTGAAGAGTCAAAATGGGATTGAGATTATTAAATCAAGAATCTAAGGCAAATCAATAATCATTTCACAAAATACAAAAGGTTATTTGATTAAAACCAAAGGGTGTGAGGAAAAGTGAAGAGAAAAGCCAAGAAAAGCTAATGGAATTCTCAAAAGAGTCAAGAAATGCTAAAGGAATTCAAGTACAATTCATGTGGGAAGATTTGAAGAGGAACTCGGGAATATTATTCAGATTCTACAATAAAATTCTGACACTACGAAACTAAAGGCAAATAATTATCTTGCTAATTATTTGCGCGTAATTTTCAATTCGTATTATAGTTGGAAACTTTTAAATTGGAATGATTTGGGGATGGGATTTTTTATGAAAATTGGGTTTTCACACGTGATTTATGAAATTTTATGGGTGAACTTTTAAATTTAAAAGTTGATATTATGAATTCATATATGGTTAGATTAATTTAGAGAAAATTGATGATTGAATTATCTGGGAATTTGTTAATATAGCTTGTAAAGGTTAATTTAAATTCCCATGAGATTTACATATGGAGATGATGAATATGTAAAATGATAAATCCAATTCATGTCAAAACTCATTAAGGTTATTAGTTAGTGAATAAATTATGATTTGGTGATCATTTTATGGGTATTGGGATTGTTGAAAATTAATTCATTGTTGTAGAGATATGTATTGGGATGCATTGAAATTGGAGGATATTGTTGAAAATCGATTTGGGGGGAAACTGGGGTGTAATACCTCGTAATTTTAATGATTTTAAAAATGGGATTGATTAGGATTAATTGTGGGTTAAATTAAAATTAATTCGGATTTCAATATTACTCGGGAATATAGTAATATGTGATTTATGTGAATATTACTTAGTGATTAAAAGTAATATATGATTATGACTTTATATATGATTATGATTTAATAAAATTGTCGCTGGTGATTAATACGACAATTACGGGAATTAAGTCGGGACACGCATATGAGTCGTATCGGGATTAAATTTAAAGGAAATAAATGTAAAATATTTTTATGTCATCCAAATGGTCGGTTTGACTACGCCATAGGGTCCGAAAGGGTTTAAATAGTAAAAAAAGTCTATTTGGGTGTTTGATTTTGGTCTCGGGGCACTTTGGAACAGAATAGACACCCCGGAGAGGTATTTTGGTCAATTACCAAGGTATGAGAAGAGATAGAATAATAATTGAGAATCTTATTTAAAGAGGATATAAGGTGCGTTGGGCGTGCACACTAGATGTGAGGTGAGATTCTTATGTGAGAGCCGGTAACTAACATGTACATAATACCTGCTTAATTGCACTTGTTAAGAATTTGCTATTTTTAAAAATCTTTTACAATCGGACTCTGACCCGTTTACTTGAATATTATCTACTATATCTATTACACTAGGTGCCCAGCATCAGGGACGCTTGACTTAGAGGATGGATATTTTGACGTGTTTCTGGGGATGCAGCTTTGGATTATACGCTTTCATTCCATTGATTCCTATCTTTGTAGTACTTAACTCATTTAGGGCATGTTGCCCAAGATTCTAGTAGTTCCAATCCTATTTCGGATATTGTATTGGTTTTATGTTGGTACTTTTATTATCCTTTTATTTTGGATGGTGATATTGAGATATTTTAACTGGAGAGTTTATTCCAGTTACATTTATTCTTGTTGACTTTTAATTCAGTTGTGATGGGATGTTACTTATTTTATTCCGTATGGTGGAATGGATTTAATTAAATTAAAATTGGAAAAGTTTTGACACTTAGCTTAATTAATTATTAGGTGAGTTAATAAGAAATTATTTTTCGACAATGATTCTAAGAATAGACCAATTGGATATTCTGATTTAATTTAATAAATGACTGATCACCCGATATTTGATTAGGCAGGGTTCCACAGTTGGTATCAGAGCATCAGGTTCTAGCGTCCTTAGGATCTGTACGTCTTATTATGCTTTCTGCTTAGCGTCCTTTGGTACAGAGCCCTATCATTAGGATTGTTGTATTCATAATTGCGCATTTACAACTTCAGCTATTTTGCAATATTTTAAATACTGATAAAAATATCTCTCCCTCATTTCAGATGCCTCCTCGACGTGCACAACGAGCCCCTGGTGAGGCACAGTCAACCCCACAACCCGCTCCAGCTCACGAGTACGAATGCAGCAGCAGTTGCTACCATTGTTACTCAAGTCGTTAATGCAACCTTTGCAATTTTCCAGCAAGCACCACCACCAGCACATGTAGTGCCACTAGCACTAGCGCAGGCATTTCCCACTGCTTGGGAGCATGTCAGGGATGCCTTCCAAAAGGCACATCCACCAGAATTCCAAGGGGGTTCTGATGTCGTGACTACTAGACAGTGGAAGAAAAACATCCAGTGATATCTGCATATATATGAATACACGGAGGTTCAGAAGCAGATAGTGGTGGGAGTCCACTATTACAGCAGAGGAGAGGGATATGATGGTTATTCTGGAATTCTGGGTGTGGTTTGATTGCAAATATTTTCCTTCATCTCTTCAGACGAAAATGAGGAGGAAACTTTTGGACCACACCTAGGAAGGGAATTCAGTTATAGAATATGAAAAGGAGTTTACAGTGTTGACTAATCTGGTGCCAGTTGAGGTACCGACTGAATTGAAGAAGATCTATATGTTCAGAGATGGCCTTGCATGGGGGATTCGTCGGCACCTTTTAGGCAATCCTTCTCTACAGACTTACACTTATGTGCTGAATGCGGCATTACTTCATTGCTAGGACCACCGTCTGCATGTTAAGGGAAACAAGCGGGGGTCTGAGTCCAGTCATCAATGCCGAATTCGCAGCAGGGGGACTATGCTAAACGACTGAGGTCGGGAGGATTTTGCTTTGGGCAGGGCGGTAATAGACAGGGCCAACAGTACAATCAGCATGGCTATCAGGGCCAAGGGAAGGGTAGAAATGGTTATCAGGGTCGTGGCCAGCAGGGTCAAAATGGGGGGCAATTTGAAGGTAGATGCTCACTTGTGGTAAGATTGGCCACATGAAGTAGGATTGCCCAGATAAGGGCAAGATACCCCACCACCAGGGTGCGTATCAGGAGTTGTAGAGGCCTATGTTTCCAGCCTCCCTTCCAGCACCGGCACAGTTGCCAGCCTTACCAGTCATTGCTCCTGCAGCCCCACCATAGTAGGGACAGTTATAGTATGGGCGTGTGTACAACGTCCAGCAGGCAGCAGTTCAACAGTAGCCACCCTTAGTTAAGGGTATGTTTTCAATTTCTGGGGCTATGGGATGTATTTTGTTTGATATAGGGGCCTCACATTCTTTTATAACCACTATATTTTCATGGGCCACAGTATTATTAGGTTCGGGTATCACCAGCTGAGGATCAAGGAGCAGGATGTGTCGAAGACTACTTTTCTAACAAGATATTAATCTTATGTGTTTCTGGTTATGACATTCGAGTTAACCAATGCACCGGCTGTGTTTATCGACTTAATGAATAGGGTGTTCAAAGAGTTCCTAGATCAGTTTGTCATTATTTTCATAGATGACATCATGGTTTATTCTCGTACCGAAGAGGAACATGTCAAGCATTTGCGAAGGGTCCTATAGACACTTACGTGAGCATCAGTTGTATGCAAAATATGAAAAGTGTGGGTTTTGGATCTGGGAGGTGAAGTTTCTGGGGCATATAGTGTCAGAAAGGTGTATAACAGTGGATCCTAGCAAAGTATCAGCGGTGAGGGAGTGGGGAAAACCCCCAACACCGACAGAGGTGCGCAGTTTATTAGGACTAACTAGTTATTACAGACGGTTTATACGGGCCTTGTCAAAGATTGGGGGTCAAAGACCAATCTAACCCGTAAGGGCACACCATTTATTTGGGATGATGTGTGTCAGTTGGTGTTTGATGAACTGAATGATAAGTTAACTTCAACACCCATACTAGCACTGCCCAGGCTAGGAGTGGAGTACTTAATGTACACTGACGCATCGTTACAGGGACTTAGTGGGGTGTTGCAACAGGAATAGTAAGCTATAGCTTATGCCTCTAGAAAATCTTAAGCCTCTTGATAAGAATTACCCGACCCATGATTTGGAGCTAGCAACAGTCATATTTTCCTTTTGGATATGGAGACATTATTTGTCGGGTGAAATTTTTGCCTATTCTGTTTATCGAGAGAGATTTGAATATACGACATCGCCAGTGTCTTGAATTCGTGAAGGATTATAAGTTTGAGATACATTATCACCCAAGGAAGGCTAACGTGGTAGCAGACGCATTGAATCGTAGGCCTGAGGGTGAACTAGTCACTGTGTGGAAGGCTAAATGGAAGGAACTGGGCCATCAGGATGTCGTTGCTAAGTCATTTATGTCAGTTATGATCGTTACTCCTCATATTATGACGCGAGTAGTATAGGCTCAGGGAATGGATCCGTTCTTTCAAGAGAAAATTTGATAAATTTTGGCCGAGGGAGCAGAGTCTTACTCAGTGAGTTCAGAGGGAGGCTTGCGCTTCAACGGTAGACTGATTGTTCCAGAGGGGGAAGAATTGTAACATGCAGTGATGTCAGAGTCGCATGGATCTCGATTTGCGGTACATCCCGGTGGGGATAAGATGTACCAGGATATGTGGTGACAGTATTGGTGGAGTGGGATGAAGATAGACATTTCTTAGTTTGTCTCTAAGTGTGCTACCTGTCAGTTAGTGAAGGTGGATCACCAGAAACCAGCCGGGTTTCTTCAACCGCTAGAGATTCCAATGTGGAAATGGGAGAGCATTTCCATGGATTTTATCACTAGGTTCTCAACTACCTAGAGGGGGCATGATTTCATATGGGTGATTGTGGATCGATTGACTAAGGTAGCTCATTTTGTTTTTGGACTGATTATATGAAGGGACAGTATGCGCAGCTCTTTATAGTTGAGATAGTGAGGTTACATGGGGTACCGCTTGATATTGTGTCCGATCGGGATAAGATTTTTGTCTCCTGATTTTGGGAGAGTTTTCACAAGGCCATGGGTACTAAGGTGCGATTGAGTACAGCCTATCAACCACAGACAGATGGGCAGACAAAGCGTACTAACCAGATGTTACAAGATATGTTACGCATGTGTATTATGGATTTTAAAGGGAATTGGGACTAGTACCTTCCAGTGTAAGAATTTGCGTATGATAATTTCTATCAGTTCACCATTGGTATGACCCCATTTGAGGCGTTATATGGTAGACCTTGTCGCTCTCCTACATGTTGGTTAGATGTGGGGAAAAACAAGCTACTTGGGCCGGACGTAATTCAGGACACGTCTGCCAGAATTTAAATAATCAGAAGTCCCATTCGGGTAACCCATGATAGAGAGAAAAGCTACGCCAATGCTAAGCGATTCTTCAGGGAATTTAATATGGGGGACCAAGTGTTATTGCGAGTATCTCCTATGAAGGGGATAATGATATTCAGGAAGAAAGGTAAATTGACACCAAGATATGTAAGACCATTTCCTATTATTGAGAGGGTTGGACCAGTAGTGTACAGACTTGGGTTGTCGGAGCACTTGCATCGTATACAGGATGTGTTCCATATTTCTTGACTGAGGCGATATCAACGAGATGAGTTGGCTCACACTCATATTGCATTGGAGGAAGTTGATTTGTAGCCAAATAGTTCTTACGAGGAGCGACCAGTGGCGATCTTAGACCGCGACGAGAAACGTTTGAGATCGAAAGCAGTAGAGCTTGTGCGTGTTCAGTGGGCACACCATAACGTGGAGGAAGGATGATATGCGCGATCGATACCTGGAGTTGTTTTTACTAGGTATGCTTTTTTCTGAATTTCCGGACGAAATTCCATTATAAGGGGAGAAGTTTGCAATACTTCGAAATTTTAATGATTTTAAAAATGGGATTAATTAGAATTAATTAAGGGTTAAATTAAAATTAATCCAGATTTCAATATTACTCAGGAATATAGTAATATGTGATTTATGTGAATATTACTTAGTGATTAAAAGTAATATATGATTATGACTATACATATGATTATGATTTAATAAAATTATCGCTAGTGATTAATACGACAATTACGGGAATTAAGTCGGTACGCGCGTATGAGTCGTGTCGGGACTAAATTTAAAGCAAATAAAAGTAAAATATTTTTATGTCATCCAAATGGTCGATTTGACTACTCCAGAGTGTTCAGAAGGGTTTAAATAGTCAAAAAAGTCTATTTGGGTGTTTGATTTAGGTCTTAGGACACTTTGGAATAGAATAGACACCTCGGAGGGGTATTTTGGTCAATTACCAAGGTATGTGAACAGTACCTATGAATTTTGGAGTCATATTATTTAATTGTAGAGTTTATCAAGTGAGGGTTATTCACCAAAAAAATCAAGAGACAAGTCTGTGAGGAGAGAAGAGGCTTTTCTATGAAAGAAAGAGACACACCTAGGAAGCCAAGAGGCCAAAGGACATCCTACACCACCATCGCCACTGGAAGTTGACAGGAAAAAGGGGAGGACCACTAGTAGACTATCATCCCCAAAGGTTCAGACCTATAATCTAAAGGCAAGTGACTTAATCTTTGCAAATTAGCGTGTATAATTGATGGTACGCAAATATTGCGTATTTCATCCTTCGAACGGATGCATTTTAGCCCCCTCGAGTATCTTATTCCCTATATTTATGCTCGTTAACCAAACAACCTCATATTTCTACGTTAACATATTTTTCAGGGGTTAATTGAGCTTTTATAGGTATTTGGATGCTAAGTGTGAAGTTCGGACGTGTTCCGCTTGATTTCTGTATGCGATCGCACGTTCAAGGGCATTTTAGTCTTTTCACAGCATGGGAACCTATCCCAACATCTACATGAAATTTGTATCTCTCCTCGCAAGTTTTGCGTGGTCATGAATGGTGTGTGATTCCGATTCAGAACGAAGAAGTTACGGCGATTTCAGCGGACGAGAAAGGTATACAAACCAAAACAGCAATGCAGTGTGCTGATATCTACTTGATCGATCGATCGACCAAAGGGGTCGATCGATCGATCCTTCTCGACAGTGGGCTAATTTTTTCATCATCGATCGATCGACGGTTTGGGTCGATCGATCGATCCCCTATTTTTAGGAGATATTTTGCCTTTTATTTTCTTTTCTCTTTTCTTTTCTTATTCATTTCCCACTTACTATATAAGACTTTCTTGTTGTAAATATCAGATATGTTGTAGTTTAGATATTTTTAGAAGATATTTTAGGTTAGGGTTTGTATTTTTGGTTAGTTCTTCTTAATTTCTCTTTGGATTGACACCCTTTTTGTTATGTAAGTTGACTATTCATTACCCTCTCCATTAATTTAACTTGTACTTCATTCTTTCTTGCTTTGATAATTAGGTTTACAAGCTTTGTTAATTAGTTTACATGCTTTATTTCCTTGCTTTCTAGTGTAAATTTACCGCGTTGATTTACCGCTTTCTTTATCGCATTTTTACCATGCTTTCTAGCTAAGTTAAATTAGGTTGTGTTTGAATGGAACTCACTCGAGTTGACGCGTTGCTTTGCTTTGGTGATGGCGTTTACGGGTATATATCGGGTGTTGTCCTAGTTATTGCGCCTAGGAGATTTGACGGGGCATATCACGTATGTCCCTTGCTTACGACCTTTCGTGCGCAATTTTTGGGGTATTTGTTGACGCCAAAATCTTATTAGGCTTTTATACGAATTTAGGGGCATGACAACCCTTGATTCAATTAACTGTCGAAACGAGACGCATTCTAAATAACTCGTCGACCCATGTATCCATTTTATATAAATTACATCGGGTGAGGGATATTCGCCGCAACCTATAGTTTTTCTTGCTTTGTTAGTCTAGATTTATTTTCCCTCGCCTAGATTAATCATTTCCCTTTTTCGCACCATTTACTTTTAGTTGTAATTTATCTTTTACACTTTGATTTCGGAGCACTAAATCAATTAAATTCTAGTAACTCGGCCCAGTGAATTTTCGATACCCGACTTACCGCTGTTCTTGCCTCGCAAGTGTAGTCATGATTTAGGTTTGTTTGTATTGAGTAGGATAAATGAAAACAACGACCGTGCACTTACAAGCGCACGCATTTCATACTCGATCAAAAATGGCGCCGTTGCCGGGGATGAGTTTTTTTTAGACTTTATTTGATTTAGTATTTCATAGTATTTTCTTTCTATTTGTATTATTTTCTAATCTTTTTGCAGGACTTCCATATTTGAGCACTTAGAAATGCCCGAATTTTTCCCGCGCGCACTTACTTTGTGGAATTCGCCATTCGAGCCATTTTTGGGGTAAGCATATCTTATTCCAATTCTTTCGGTAATCAATGTTATAATTCTCAGAATTCCCTCAAATCTATGACTTTCGGTGAATACTTAGAATCCCAAAGTATAACAAATTCAAATATGACTTTGAGCGAGTATAACGAAAGTCAAAATTTGGGTTATTGGGATTTTCATGATGATGATAATGATTTTGGGCCTTTACCTCCTTATAATAGGAATTTTGAAACTAATTACAACAGTTTTCAAAATTCCTACAATAATGAGTTTTTGTTCAAGTCCTATGGTAATTTTCAAAGTTCCCATTCTCTTGCATCCGCACCTCGACCTATGACATTCGGTGAGGGTTTACGTATGTATGAGAATGAGAAAACTGAAACTCGTTATCGGGAAGAAAATCATTCGTGGGTACATGACTTGGATTTACTTTTTGAGTCCGACGACGATTTTGCTTTCGAGACTTTTGAGGTCGAAGAATGTTTTGAACCAAATGAGGTACTTGTGCCTACTTTGGAACAAACCATTCTAGACTTTGCCCATTGCATAATAGATATTGAAAGTGAGGATGAAAATGACGTAATATCTATTTGCAATGAAATGATTTCTTCATTGTCCCCCAAAGAAGAACATTTAATTGAAAATGATATAATTTCCTTCGAAACTCAATCTTCATGCGATGATGATTCATCTCATGAGTTTGAATTTCTTTCATCCCCATTTTCATCCTCTATTATCACAACGTCTCAAGTACCCGATGATTCGGTTTCAAACTTTAATGTTTTAAACCTTTTCGCCGATGAGTACTTGCTCGAGTCGCCTTCCACGATCGCATCTTTGCCTTTGTGTGCGTCGCCTCCCATTCCAATTTCAAAATCTTTGGGAGGATATTTGGTTTTTCACGGTCCCCACATATTTTTGTCACCCGTTCAATCCAAACCCCCCATTGCCCCTCCAAAAATTTTAAATGGCGATGGTTCCTTTCTAACGTCTTACACATGCCTTCCGTTGTTCAAACGGAATTCATATTTTTCGAAAGGCATGCTTGTATGTGAGGGTACACCAGTTATCCTCCAAAGTCAAATCGTTTTCACGGTGGACCCTCGGCTATTTAGACTTCTAGTGTATAGTTAGAGTGAAGCCTATATAGTAGGTTGTATATAGTTAGGTTTTTATTCTTTCTTTTTATTTTTTTTTATTTCCTTTTTAATTTAGTCTAGTGTAATTAGTTAACTTTTTGTTATTTGGTTTTTCTATGCTCGGTATTAACTTGTTTTGTAGATTCTTTGGACTTGTTCTTATGGGGATCGCTCCAATTTTGGGTAATATCATTTTTTTCCTCTCTTTAACTTAGTTATTAACTCACATTGAGGGCAATGTCAAGTTTTAAGTTAGGGGGTTGTAACACCCCGCTTAAAATAATAACGGGTGGCCATACTACATCAAATCAGGAGTTTCAGATGGTCCAGTCTCAACATCAACTGCCGGTACAATATAATATAGGATTAACTACCCGATATCATAAAAGCGAGATGTTAGAATAATTTAAAACATGCAACAACTAACAAACCAACACCATAAACTACTGATAAATAAGAGAAAGATGCAAGAAGAACTATAAGAAATTAAATGCTAGAATAAAATGAAATAAATAACTACGACTGAATATACTACAAAGAAGTAAACCCGAATAAGCTGTCGGGTCACAGCCAATACAATAACTGAAATGAAATAAATATAAACATGTATATAAATATCCCTTGGGTACAAACCCGATGTACAACAATGAATCCTACCTAGAATTTTAAAAGGAGGAAGCGACTACCAGATACATCCCGCAACAGTCCGCACCTGTCACGGCTCCCTATACTCTGGATAGAAGGTCATCCGGCATCCATGCGGTAGGACACATGTAGTAATATATATATACAGGCAGGAGAGAAAAGTAAACGGGTCAGAGCCCGAGTTGTGAAAATATTTAGCAAGTGTGTTAACCGTGCATAATAAATATCGATGCACTTATTTCATAATTAAAGTGGAATCGCACTCTCGTGGAATCCCAACTCACCTCTCATCTAAAGGCGCGCACCTATTCGCGTCCTCAATTTTATTAGTTAAATTACCCCAATTTATTAGGACAACCTAACTTATCATAGGCCTAGCCTATACCCACGAGATCTACCTTCCTATCATAACCCAAGAATCCACCCCCTTTTTAACCACAAATAAGTATTTATTTTCAATCATATGTGCCTTATTAGGCTTAGTGGATTCTGGTTTATACTTTAACCATTTATAATTTAATAAGTTACCCAATATGCATTTGGGTTGAAACATATGATTTAAATTTCTAATTAATAAGCATGCAAAATTATTATTGACACAACTTCCCTCCAATTTCAACGTTGCGCTGCGTTTCGTGCGTGGGGTGTCTTGCAAAGCGAAATCCAAACAAGGAACCACCCCGTTACACTACTCCATGTCAACGTCGATCCTGTAGATCCATTATGCTACACATAAATATCGACAGAACTTCTCTTTACTCTCAACAATGTACTACATTTCGTGCGTGGGGTGTCTCGTAAAACGAAATCCAAACAAGGAACCACCCCGTTACACTACTCTTTGACAATGTCGATCATAGAGGTCCATAATGCCGTACATACCATATAATACTACTATTACTACTACTAATACTATTACTACTACTACTAAATTTTAGACTACAATATGAAAACATCTACAATCTCCAATAATATACTTGGGATGATGTAACCGAAATGTTCCTTAAATGCGATACATCAATCCCCCCAATCATCTAGTACATCATAATCATCCAAGATATACTCCACAACGATACCATATCCTTTTTATCTATAGGATATATAAATATAAATATATATATATATATATATATATATATATAGGCATTTCATTCCAACCATATATATATACATGCCATCATCCAATCCCATGACCATGTATACATACCATATATGATGTACAAAGGCCATGCACAAATAAATACCCGGCTAAATATAGCGCCAATAAACTGCATCAATGCTATCATCTTCCCAGTGCCCGGCTCACGTAGCAATACTGGGGCCACCATGGTGGGACTAAACGACACCCATCTCGTGGTAAACACACGCACATGACGTCCCGGGAAGCGGTCATAGATCCTAACCGGCAATGAGACGAAACATACCCACCACGTCTCATCCCAAAAATACATATATATATCATATAATAACACACAGGACGACTATGACCTGGGGAATATCCTCACCCTGCTTTTCTATCCAGGATGCTCACCCTCTATGCGCGCAACTTCCCAATGATAGCATGAGTGGGGTATGCTTAACCAAATAAGTATATATATCATTCACATGCATAATATATATACATCCATATGATCCAATCATATAATTAAACATTAAACCATCATATACGGTTTAAATGTCCATACCATGTGTATCCACAACATAAATATATATCCATAATTCATATCTCTATAGATATATACACTTGTACTCACATATCCATATATATAACTTATTCTCATTCATAAGTATGAGATATATAAATTCAGCTATAAGTATACATAATCCTCAATATACAAGTCGTCACCACAACTCATTTAATTTACCTCGATATGTGAATACAAACTCTCACTTGTAACATATTCAATCATTTTTCCTATGATGAAAAGTCTCCCAAAATCATATGTATTTGTATATACATATATATTCAACCTTAGGGTTATCACCCAAAATTTTGTGTAGGAATCCATCACTACGCATTTCATCCATATTCAAAAGTACATAATTTCTTTTAGTACTATTTAACCATAGGTACATACATGACTTAATAGTCTAAAACCTCAAATTATTCCAACCTCATTTCAAGTATTGGAATCTCAATGGTTATATCCCCACAATTTCGTGTAAACTATCCAAACTAGAATTTATGCTACCGCTTATTCTAGTCGATAGAACGATCCCAAACGTTCCCAATTTCACCTATGGTTCAAATAAATCTCAGGAACACTTGCTCCTATTGCGTTATCAATTGTTCCTTAGATTAAACATTTCTAAGGATATGA
The DNA here is from genome assembly GCA_949130495.1 of Sambucus nigra. NCBI lineage: Eukaryota > Viridiplantae > Streptophyta > Magnoliopsida > Dipsacales > Adoxaceae > Sambucus > Sambucus nigra. Next base: position 600,679,070 of record OX422215.1, on the reverse strand, counting down.
GACCCCTCACTCTTTAAGAGTATGCGACCACTATCTTCCATTTGGCCCCAAATTGTATCTTAACAATATCCTATCCTTATAAGGATTTAACGTAAATGTCGGCCTAGAAATTTCACAACATACATGGATATATTCTTCTCCAATTATTCCAAGAAGTCCTCACCATCATATACTAAGTGAGAGACCCCCTATAAGTCTCCAAAGTATCTCTTAATTCATAAGAGAAAACCTCAAATTAATAAACCCAACCAAAAAGGGGTAGAAATCATCCTAGAAAAACCTCATAAAACAACTCATTAAGGAGGCCCCTAAGAATAAACTCCAAAAGAAAAGGGAAGAAAGAAATCCCAAATTTTGGGCTAAGAACAGGGGACCGGTCGACAGGTCCCAGACCCCCGGTCGACCGCGGGTCCAAATTTTGCCTACGAAGAAATACAGTAGGCTTTTCCCTTATGGCGCGGTCGACCGGTCCCCAGACCGCGGTCGACCGGCCATACCAGTTGCCTTGGCCGATTTCCATTTTTCAACAAAAACCCTAAATCCTCAAACACCCAAATATCATCACCAAATCCCCAAATCTTTAACCCAATAATATTCTTAGTATGTAATTTCATCCCAACAAATTATTTGTCATCAAACCCATGTATACACATTGATTTCAAGATTTAAATCCAAAATTATAGGTTTTGACATTAATACCCAAAAATCCATTTCTTTAACCCACAAATTATGAAATGAAATACACAAATAGCCATTTAGCAAGATTAAACACTTGCCTCAGATTTGTAGAGGTTGGATCGTCCTCGATGTCGCGTTTGGGCCGGAAATCCCAAGCTTTTCTTCCTCTCTCTCTTCTTTTCTTCTTCTTTCTCTTCTTCTTTCTCCCTCTAGGGCTTTTTCTCTCTTTCTCTCAAATGAGAAATGGCTTCATCCGTAAGCCATTAATCCTTTAAAACATAAACCCAATTTTAAATGTTAATACACAATTTAAATGACTCGTTTAATCCAATTCGAGCCAAACATACTTAAAAATATTCCAGAGCCAAAATAAAATCCAATGACAGTCATTTTGACTATCTCGACCCTTTCGGGATCAATGGTACCCTCAAAATCATCATCCGGAATACTTTAAAATGCCCTCTATTTTTGGGCCTCAATTCCCAAATTTAAAATTCTCCAATTAAATTAAATTTTATTTTCCCAAAAATTTAATTTCTCAGTCTAAAAATCATAGGGTGTTACAAGGGTGTGGAATATTCTATCCACTTATTAATTTAGTCCATGTTTTTGCTCACATGTTAGTTACTTAGTATTCTTTTCTCGGAAAAAATTAAAAATTTCAAAAAGATTTTCTTTATTTTTTTCTCCTTTTTTGGGCTTTTTGCCTTTGTTTTCAATGATAAATTTCAATAATTGCCCGATCCAATAGACAACCCAAAGATGCATGTTCTCGATTTTAGAAGTTATTAGACTTTAGTCTCACTTATTGATATTATGAATAACTTCATGAATTAAACTTTAATCCCATGAGCACATGCACTTTTATTGTTTCATTGATTTGTTTTAAGATTTTTATGACTCGGTAATCTTTTGTTGCATTGTATATACTTACACCAAGTACGTTTTGTACCTTTCGTCGTTTGTGAGTGTATACACTATTCTTTTCTCATTGAAAACGTTGAATTCGTCAGTAATCTCACTATTCTTTCATTTGACCGTTCATTAATTGAGTTCATACTTGAAATGTGTTACTTCATCATGATTTTCAAATATTGTTTTGATTCGAGAATTGCGTAAACTTTTGGAAATGATCATAGTCATTCTTTGTTACATCACCCATATTGACCTTTACCTCACCCTTATATGTTTACCCTCGTTAACCCCTTGAGCCTAAATATTAGCCTTTCGTTTCATAACCCCATTCCCATAACCAACTCTAAATTGGAGTTTTAAACTATACATACACTTTCCATACCTTTGTTTGGAATGTTACTTGGGATTGAATGTTGTTGTTGTGATGTCGGTTGCAATTTCGGCAAATGGGAGTTTGAAAAGTAAAGAAAAGAGATGAAAAAGAGAGAGCGAAAAGCAAAAGAAAACACGAGAAAAAGAAGAAAAGAAAAAGAAAGAGAAAGTTGTAAATGTTGTGTATAGTGTTCAATAAGATTTTATTACTCTCCCGAATGATATATCTAATGCTTTTTGGAACTTGTTTTCCAATTTTGATATTGCCCGTATTTTTCCATTATCCGGAGTTTTCATTCCGAATACTTTGAATCCGTACATACATTCCTTCATTTCGTACCCTATCCTAACCTATATTACAACCTTAGTAAAGTCCTATGTGATCTTAGGTTGATGTAATTTAAAAGTCATAATAGTTTTGATAATCTGTGAAAATGCATTTCGCCTCTTTTAATGTGCGGTATCTTTCGTTCAGATTACAATTTTTCAGTTTATATATAGCGTTATTCATTTGTGACATCTGTGCGGCCTAGTTTCCATTTACATTTACTATTTATGCTTGCATGTTCCGTGTGTTACCTCCCTATTTTGAGTGAATTCGCTTGATGAGTGTAATGCCTGTGAGGATTGAATATATGCTTGCTTTAATGTTTATCCGATTTATATAATTTTTTAGCCAAATCACACTTTGCATGTGCTCGCTCCCCCTTCCACATTTTAAGGTTTTAATTATATGAGGTGCATTCTATAATGTTAATGACTTGGACTTTGGTTTGAATCCATTCAATGTGCTAATAATGTGTATGAAATCCTTTTCGCCATTTTTGGGCTTGTCGCATGTTGGTTTGGGTATATTTTGAGGAAACCATGTGATTTTTGTGGGTATCATCCCTGAAAACCCTCACGAGATGACACTCCATAACTAGGGTGACCTAGGGGTTTAATGGCTTATTTCATACGCTAAATGCAATCGAATCGCTCGCGAAAGTGGCATTTTTCATTTATACCATACTTTTGTACTATCCCTGTTTTTGGTTTGCTTGAAGTTCTTGTTACATCCTATTTCATTGCTAGGGACTAGCAATGTGTAAGTTAAGGGGTGTGATGATACGCAAATATTGCGTATTTCTTCCTCCGAACGGACGCATTTTAGCCCACTCGGGTATCTTATTCCCTATCTTTATGCTCATTAACCAGACAACCTCGAATTTCTATGTTAACATATTTTGTAGGGGTTAATTGAGCTTTTATAGGTATTTGGATGCTAAGTGTGAAGTTCGGACGGGTTTCGCTCGATTTTCGTATGCGATTGCACGTTCAAGGGCATTTTCATCTAGGTCACCTAACCCAACATCTACACGGAATTTGTATCCCTCCTCGAAAGCTTCGCGTGGTCGTGAACGGTGCGCGATTCCGATTCAGAACGAAGAACTTACGGTGATTTCAGTGGACGAGGAAGGCATTCAAACCAAAACAGCAATCCAGTGTGCTAATACCTGCTTGATCAATCGATCGACCAAAGAGTTTATCAATCGATCCTTCTCGATAGTGGGCTAATTTATTCATCATCGATCGATCGACGGTTTGGGTCGATCGATCGATCCCCTGTTTCCAGGAGATATTTTGCCTTTTATTTTCTTTTCTCTTTTCTTTTCTTATACATTTCCCACTTACTATATAAGACTTTTTTGTTGTAAATATCATATATGTTGTAGTTTAGATAGTTTTAGAAGCTAGTTTTGGTTAGGGTTAGGGTTTTTGGTTAGTTCTTTTTCATTTCTCTTTGGATTGACACCCTTTTTGTTATGTAAGTTGACTATTCATTACCCTCTCCATTAATTTAACTTGTATTTCATTCTTTCTTGCTTTGATAATTAGGTTTTCAAGCTTTGTTAATTAGTTTACATTCCTTATTTTCTTGTTTTCTAGTGTAAATTTACCGCGTTTATTTACCGCTTTCTTTATCGCATTTTTACCATGCATTCTAGCTAAGTTAAATTAGGTTGTGTTTGAATGGAACTCACTCGAGTTGACGCGTTGCTTTGCTTTGGTGATGGCGTTTATGGGTCTATTTTGGGTGTGTTGTCCTAGTTATTATGCTTAAGATATTTGACGAGGAATATCATGTATATCCCGTGCTTACGACCTTTTATGCGCAATTTTCTAGGTATTTATTGACGCCAAAATGTTATTAGGTTTTTATGCAGATTTAGGGGCGTGACAACACTTGTTTCAATTAACTAGACACATTCTAAATAACTCGTCGACCCATGTATCCATTTTATACAAATTAACTCGGGTGAGGGATATTCGACGCAACCTACAGTTTTCTCGCTTTGTTAGTCTAGATTTATTTTCCCTCGCCTAGATTAATCATTTCCCTTTTTTGCACCTTTTACTTTTAATTGAAATTTATCTTTTACACTTTTATTTCGGAGCACTAAATCATATAAATTCTAGCATCTCGTCCCTGTGGATTTTCGATACCCGACTTATCACTGTGCTTGCCTCGCAAGTGTGCCGTAATTTAGGTTTGTTTGTATTGAGTAGGCGAAACGAAAATAACGACCGTGCAATTACACGTGCACGCATTTCGCACTCGATCAAAAATGCATTTGGATTATGCATGAAAAGTGTGTTCGTGTAAGGACACAGTCGTTGTTTTCGTTTCACCGCGATAATACAAAAACCTAAATTACGACTACACTTGCGAGGCAAGTCTAGCGGTAAGTCGGGTATCGAAAGATCCACTGGGACGCGATGCTAGAATTTAATTGATTTAATACTCCGAAATAAAAGGGAAAAAGGTGATTACAAACTAAAAAGGAAAAGGTGCATAAAAGGAAATGATTAATCTAGGCGAGTGTATTGAAACTAGACTAACAAAGCGGTAAAACTATAGGTTGCGTCGAATATACCTCACCTGAGTTAATTTGTATAAAATGGATACATGGGTCAATGAGTTATTACGAATGCGTCTCGTTTCGACAGTTAATTAAATCAAGGGTTGTCACGCCCCTAAATCCTCATAAAAGCCTAATAAGATTTTGACGTCAACAAATATCCCGGAAATTACGCGCGAAAGGTCGTAAGCACGGGACATATATGATATGCCCCGTCAAATCTCCTAGGCGTAATAACTAGGACAACGCACCCGAAATAAACCCGTAAATTCCATCACCAAAGCAAAGCAACGCGTCAACTCGAGTGAGTTACATTCAAACACAACCTAATTTAACTTAGCTAGAAAGCATGGTAAAAACGCGATAAATGGAAAGAGGTAAATAAACGTGGTAAATCTACACTAGAAAGAGATTAAAAAAAGCATGTGAATCTAATTAGGAAAGCATGTAAATCTAATTACCAAAGCAAGAAATAATGGAAAACAAGCTATATTAATGGAGAAGAAGATGAAAGTACAATCTTACAAACCCACATGTTATCACACCATATAAGGAAGAAGAAAAGATCTCTCAACTCCCAAACCCTAACCTAAAATCTGCCCTAAACTAGTATATCTGATTATTACAACCAAAATTGTATTTATAGTAAGTTGCAATAAAAAAAAGAAAAAAAGGCAAAATATCTCCTGGAAATAGGGGATCGATCGATCGACTCCTTTGGTCGATCGATCGATGATGAAGAAAATATCCCACTGTCGAGAAGGATCGATCGATTGACCCATTTGGTCGATCGATCGATTGACCCGTTTGGTCGATCGATCGATCAAGCAGGTATCAGCACACCGCATTGCTGTTTTGGGCTGCTTGGATTTCCCGTCCGCTAAAACTCCCGTAACTTCTTCGTTCTGAATCAGAATCGCGCACCGTTCACGGCCACACGAAGCTTTCAAGGAGGGATAAAACTTTCGTGAAGATGTTGGGTCAGGTTCCCAAGCTGTGAAAAGACTAAAATGCCCTTGAGCGTGCGATCGTGTACAAAAATCGAGCGGAATGCGTCCGAACTTCACACTTAGCATCCAAATACCTATAAAATCTCAATTAACCCCTACAAAACATGTTAACGTAGAAATTCGAGGTTGTCTGGTTAACGAGCATAAATATAGGGAATAAGATACCCGAGGGGGCTAAAATGCGTAAGTTCGAAGGATGAAATACTCAATATTTGTGTATCATCACACCCTCTAACTTACACATTGCTAGTCCCTAGATATGAAATAGGATGCAACAAGAACTACAAGCAAACCAAAAGAAGTATAGGTACAAAAGTATGATATAAAAGCAAAAAGCCACTTTTGCGGGTGATTCGATTGCATTTAGCGCATGCAATAAGCCGTTAAATCCCTAGGTCACCCTAGTGGATGAGTGTTGTCTTTTGAGGGTTTTCAAGGATAATACCCACAAACATCATATGATTTCCTCAAAATATGCCCAAACCAACAAGCGAGTGGCCCAACCATAGCAAAAAGGATTTTATACGCATTACTAGCAAAGTGAATGAATTCAAACAAAAGTCCAAGTCATTAACATTATAGAATGCACCTCATAGAATTGAAACCTGAAAATGTGGGAGGGGAGCGAGCACATGCAAAGTGTGATTTGGCAAAAAACTTATATAAACCAGATACTAAATAAAGCAAGAATACATTCAATCCTCAGGGGAATTACACTCATCAAGTGAATTCACTCGAAACAGGGAGGTAACACACGGAACATGCAGGCTAAAGAGTAAATGTAAATGGAAACTAGGCCGCACACATGTCACAAATGAAGAACGCTATATATAAACTGAAAAATTGGAATCTCAATGAAAGGATACCGCACATTATAACCCTATTAAAGTCCTATGTGATCTTATGCATTTTCACAGATTATCAAAACTATTATGACTTTTAAATTACATCAACCTAAGATCACATAGGACTTTAATAGGGTTATAATGTAGGTTAGGCTAGGGTGCGAAATGAAGGAATGTATGTACGGATTCAAAGTGTTCGGAATGAAAACTCGGGATAATGGAAAAATGCGGTCAATATCAAAATTGGAAAAACAAGTTCCAAACGTGGCATTACATATATCATCGGGGAGAGTAATCAAAGCTTATTGAACACTATACACAACATTTACAACTTTCTTTTTCTTTTCTTTTCTTCTTTTTCTCATGTTTTCTTTTGCTTTTTACTTTCTCTTTTTCTTCACTTTTTCTCTTCTTTACTTTTCACACTCTCATATGCCTAAATTGCAACCGACATCACAACATCATCATTCAATCCCAAGTAACATTCCAAACAAAGGTATGGAAGGTGTATGTATGGGCTAAAACTCCAATTTGGAGTTGGTATGGGAATTTGGGTGTGAAACGAAAGGCTAATATTAGTCTCAAGGGGGTTAACGAGGGTAAACATATAAGGGTGAGGTCAAGGTCAATATGGGTGATATAACAAAGAATGCCTATGATCATTTCCAAAAGTTTATGCAATTCTCGAATCAAAACAGTATATGAAAATCATGATCATGTAACACATTTCAAGTATGAACTCAATTAATGAACGATCAAATGAAAGAATAGTGAGATTACCAACGAATTCAACGTTTTCAATGAGAAAATAATAGTGTATACACTCACAAACGACGAAAGGTACAAAGCTTACTCAGTGTAAGTATATGCAATGCAACAAAAGATTACTGAGTTATAAAAATCTTAAACCAAATCAATACAGCAAGAAAAGTGCATGTGCTCATGGGATTAAAGTTTAATTCATGAAGTTATTCATAATATCAATAATTGAGACTAAAGTCTAATAAGTTCTAAAATCGATAACATGCATCATTGGGTTGCCTATTGGATCGGGAAATTATTAAAATTTATCATCGGAAACATAGGCAAAATGCCTAAAAAAGGAGAAAAAAGAAAGAAAATATTTTTGAAATTTTCAATTTTTCTAAGAAAAGCGTACTAAGTAACTAACATGTGAGCAAAAACATGGACTAAATTAAGAAATGGATAGAATATCCCACACCCCCTAACTCAAAACTTGACATTGTCCTCAATGTGAATTAAGAACCAAGTCAAAGAGAGGAAAAGAGCGATATTACACAAAATTGAAGCGATCCCCATAAGAACAAGTCCAAAGAATCTACAAAACAAGTTAGTACCGAGCATAGCAAAAACAAGTAACAAAAAGTTAACTAATTACACTAGACTAAGTTAAAAAGGAAGGAAAAAATAAAGAAAGAAAGAATAAAAAGCTAACTATATACAACCTACTATTTAGGCCTCACACTAATTGTACACTAGAAGTTTAAATAGTTGAGGGTCCACCGTGAAAACAATTTGACTTTGGAGGATAATCGGTGTACCCTCACATACAAGCATGCCTTCCGAAAAATATGAATTCCGTTTGAACAACGGAAGGCATGTGTAAGGCGTAAGAAAGGAACCATCGCCAATTAAAAATTTTGGCGAGACGATGGGGGGTTTGGATTGAACGGGTGACAAAAACATGTGGGGATCGAGAAAAGACAAATATCCTCCCAAGGATTTTGAAATTGGAATGGGAGGTGACGCACACAAAGGCAAAGATGCGATCGTTGAAGGCGACTCGAGCTAGTACTCCTCATCGGCGAAAAGGTCTAAAATATTAAAGTTTGAAATCGAATCATTGGGTACTTGTGATGGTGTGATAATAGAGAATGAAAATGAGGATGAAAGAAATTCAAACTCATGAGATGAATCATCATCGCATGAAGATTGAGTTTCGAATGAAATAATATAATTTTCAATGAAATGTTCTTCTTTGGGGGCCAAAGAAGAAATCATTTCATTGCAAATAGATATTACGTCATTTTCATCCTCACTTTCAATATCTATTATGAAATGGGCAAAGTCTAGAATGGTTTGTTCCAAAATAGGCAAAAGTACCTCATTTGGTTCAAAACATTCTTCGACCTCAAAACTCTCGGAAGAAAAATCGTTGTCGGACTCAAAAATTAAATCCATGTCATGTTCCCATGAACGATTTTCTTCTCGATAACGAGTTTCAATTTTCTCATTCTCATACATACGCAAACCCTCACCGAATGTCATGGGTCGAGGTGCGGATGCATGAGAAGGGGAACTTTGAAAATTACCATCGGACTTAAACAAAAACTCATTATTATAGGAATTTTGAAAACTATTGCAATTCATTTCAAAATTCCTATTATAAGGAGGTAAAGGCCCAAAATCATTGTCATCATCATTAAAATTCCAATAACCTAAGTTTTGACTTTCGTTATACTCGCCCAAAGTCATATTTGAATTTGTTATACTTTGGGATTCTAAGTATTTACCGAAAGTCATAGGTTTGCGAGAATTTTGAGAATTATAACAATGATTATCGAAAGAATTGGAATAATACATGCTTACCTTAAAAATGGCTCGAAGTGGAAGATTTCACAAAGTAAGTGCGCGCAGGAACAATTCGAGCGTTTCTAAGTGCTCAAATGTGGAAGTCCTGTTCAAAGGTTAGAAAATAATACAAATAGAAAGAAAATACTATGAAATACTAAATCAAATAAAGTCTAAAACAAACTCATCCCCGGTAACGGCGCCATTTTGGTTACGCTTAAAAAGTGTGTTCGTGTAAGGACACAGTCCTTGTTTTCGTTTCATCGCGATAATTCAAAACCCTAAATTACGACTACACTTGCGAGGCAAGTCTAATGGTAAGTCGGGTATCGAAAGATCCACTGGGACGATATGCTAGAATTTAATTGATTTAATACTCTGAAATAAAAGGGAAAAAGGTGATTACAAACTAGAAAGAAAAAGGTGCAAAAAAGGAAATGATTAATCTAGGCGAGTCTATTGAAACTAGACTACCAAAGCGGTAAAACTATAGGTTGCGTCGAATATACCTCACCCGAGTTAATTTGTATCAAATGGATACATGGATCGACGAGTTATTACGAATGCGTCTCATTTCGACAGTTAATTGAATCAAGGGCTGTCACGCCCCTAAATCCTCATAAAAGCCTAACAAGATTTTGGCGTTAACAAATATCCCGAAAATTACGCGTGAAAGGTCGTAAGCACAGGACATACATGATATGCCTTGTCAAATCTCCTAGGCATAATAACTAGGACAACGCACCCGAAATAGACCCGTAAACGCCATCACCAAAGCAAAGTAACGCGTCAACTCGAGTGAGTTCCATTCAAACGCAACCTAATTTAACTTAGCTAGAAAGCATGGTAAAAACGCGATAAATGGAAAGCGGTAAATAAACGCGGTAAATCTACACTAGAAAGCGATTAAAGAAAGCATGTGAATCTAATTAGGAAAGCATGTAATCTAATTATTAAAGCAAGAAATAGTGGAAAACAAGCTATATTAATGGAGAAGAAGATGAAAGTACAATCTTACAAACCCAAATGTTATCACACCATATGAGGAAGAAGAAAAGAGCTCTCAACTCCCAAACCCTAACCTAAAATCTATCCTAAACTAGTATATCTGATTATTACAACCAAAATTGTATTTATAGTAACTTGGAATAAAAAAAAGGCAAAATATCTCCTGGAAATAGGGGATCGATCGATCGACCGATGATGAACAAAATATTCCACTGTCGAGAAGGATCGATCAATTGACCCCTTTGGTCGATCGATCGATCAAGCAGGTATCAGCACACTGCATTGCTATTTTGGGCTGCTTGGATTTCCCGTCCGCTAAAACTCCCATAACTTTTTCATTCTGAATCGAAATCGTGCACCGTTCTCGGCCACGCAAAACTTTCGAGGAGGGATACAACTTCAGTGAAGATGTTGGGCTAGGTTACCAATATTTGAAAAGACTAAAATGCCCTTGAACGTCCGATCGTGTACAAAAATCGAGCGGAATGCGTCCTAACTTCACACTTAGCATCCAAATACCTATAAAATCTCAATTAACCCCTACAAAACATGTTAACATAGAAATTTGAGGTTGTCTGGTTAACGAGCATAAATATAGGGAATAAGATACCCGAAGGGATTAAAATGCGTAGGTTGGGAGGATGAAATACGCAATATTTGCATATCATCAATAATGTCCATGTTAGGATACTTGTAGAATTCTGAGAATTTGCATGATTTAGAGATAAACCATGATGATTTTAATGGACTCCTTGATATGAGATACATGTAGGACAAACCTCTTTTTGATTATGTATTTTAATCCACGAATTTGGAATCAATTGATGAAGAAAATCTGAGTTTTTATTTGTTATTATCGGAGAAATGATATAAGATGGATTTTTTGGAAATCGTGAGAAATAACCTGTTTAATCCAATCTTCTTGATGATTCTAGGTTGTTTAATGTTTGGAGATCGATTATATATAAATTGTTATATCATGTGGAACAAATTATAAGAAGTTTGGGATCATAAAATAGAGGATTTAAGGATGAAAGATAATGAAACCCGTTGGCCAAATATGAAGATTCTGTAGGCTGATACCTGTTTGGTCGATCGATCGACCCTTGATTGTCGATCGATCAATCCAAATCGTTGATCGATCAACGATCCCAGAATATTTGATTTTTTCTTTTAATGTTTGATTAAATTCCCCACTTCCAAGGATGCTTAGTGTAAATTAAATATAGCATAATGGGATTTAGGGAAGATTAGTAGGGTAGTAATTGAGGCCGGTAAAATATTTATGTGTGCGATTAATCCTTGAAAATGAAATAATGGATTAAAAGTTAATTGTATATTATCTAGGAATAAACCCATTTGAGGATAAATATGAATTTGTGAAAATTCGGGAATTGGGATTACATGGACCAATAGGATGTGAATAATTACCTACTAAATTGTATTAGAGGAATATTGAATTTCTTTCGAGTGTTGGGAAATCTCAGGAAATATATATTAATAAGTAAAGTCACAATCTATAAATACGTAGGATATTAAAGAAAAAAACATACTACGTGTGGAATTATAATATGGGTTGTAGGAGTACCTTGTATGATATTATATAGGCGGGGTGAATACATATACTGTAATTTGAATTGTGTATGACATACCTACGCTTCTTGCTACTGAGGTGGAGGTTTCGCATTATGGTAGATCTTATCCTGATTAGCCCCTTGAGCATAGGACCTTGGACATGTTCTATTGGTGTGAATGATAGTTTCGACTGTTGAATGGGAGCGTAGGTATGTGCGTGAGCCATTCGATTGGGGAGTATTCTCGCCTCCAAATATGTGTGTTATGTTATTTATGGTCTGGGAATTTGCGAATATAGCATGTAGAGGTTAATTTAAATTCCCATGAGATTAACATATGGAGATGACGAATATGTAAAATGATAAATCCAATTCATGTCAAAACTCATTAAGGTTATTAGTTAGTGCATAAATTATGATTTATTGATCATTCTATGGGTATTGATATTGTTGAAAACTGATTTATTGCTGTAGATACATGTATTGGGATGAATTGAAATTGGGTGATAATGTTGAAAATTGATTTGGGGGAAAACTGGGGCATTCAACATGGGCAAATTGGTTCGCCCCATAGTCGAGCCGATTCGATCCACCTGCTACTACTAGTTGGGTTTATTTGATGAAAAATGCTATAATTTAATTCGGGGTTTAATTAAAAATGTTCGGGGACAATTTAGGACTTCTGGAAAAATTATATTAGTTGAGATGGTTGGATAAATTAATTGGAATTTTTTTTGGATGCAAATTAGAGTAATTGGGAAGAATTTTACTAGAAAATGAATAATTGAATTTATGATGAAGATTCAATAAATGGGGGTATGAGTTAATGGCACGTGTCCAGAATTTATGGTGTTGGGAATGAATTGATTAATTAAGTAATTGAGAATATGTTTGATATTCAAAAAATTATGTGTTTGTGCCACGAGTGATAGGCACGATTAATTGGAATTATTGAGAAGAAATATATACAGGAATAGAGACAGTATATATGCATTATTATATATGTGTGAATGTAGTTAATTGACATATCACTATTGGGGTGCTATTGTTGGAGGTTACGCGATGTGAGTGGTCTTTCCCAGTGAAAAACAATAGGCTAAGTATCGACCCCAGGTCATAGCGCCATGCATGCCCTTGTGAGATTGGACTCGAGTGAGATCATTTTTGTATAGTTATACTCACTCACTCAGGACTATGACCGCCCGGTTTTGGGTCCGGTGGTGAGATTCCGTCCCTATAGCTCATAGCACACTAGAGAACCGTATCCAAAGAGTCCTAGATCAGAGGGACGGTTATATATATATATATATATATATATATATATATATATATATATATATATATATATATATATATATATATATATGTGTGTGTGTGTGTGTGTGTGTGTGTGTGTGTGTGTGTGTGTGTGTGTGTGTGTGTGTGTGTGTGTGTGTTATGATGTGAAAATTTGTATTTAAATGTGAAGGAATTATATACGATTTTAAGACATTAAGTGTGAATGATGTTTAAATAACTCGTGATAGTTATTGATTATAAATTAATATATTATAATTGAAAATTATAATTAGTAATTGCAAGTGAAAATTAATTCGATAAAATACGCAGAAATAGGATAGCATATAGAATTAAGGATATTTTGGGACTAGTTAGGCGGGTAGTATAACTAGGTGATTAAAATTCATACGTTAGGTGCACACTTTAGATGAGAGGTGAGTAGTGTCACATGAGAGTGCGGTACAAATTTAAATATGGAAGAATGAATCCGTAATTAATTATGCATATAAATTACTTGCAAAATATTTTCAAAAGAATTTGGTCTTTGACCAACATCAAATTCTTTTTCAAAACCTTTTAGGTGTTCAGCCATAGGGACGCCAAGCATGAGTATCATTCTAGGTCAACGGAGTTGCGACAATTGTGGAATGTTGCAGGGATTTTATTTAGTCGTCTCTTATTTTTAAATAGTCTAGACATGACTCTTTTTCTTACCATTTGGACATGTTTCCTATGTCAGTCAGATTTATTTTATTTTATTTTGAAATTTATCGTATAAATGTTATACCGATGGTTTATTCGGCTCATTGGCATGTAATAGACTTCAATGTTCATTATTGTCATTTGATGGTGGCTTGGTTTAATTAATTGAATGAGTTATGTTTTTTTTATATTGTGATGAATGGTTATATTCATTTATTTAGGGAGTTTTACGATAGATAAAAATTGACATATGCTTAATTAAATAAAAGGTGGTCAGTAATTAACTGGTTTTGACATTGATGCTAAGAATGAGCCATATGAGATTCTTGTGTTATTTTAGTATTGTTTTGGCCACCTGTTATTTTAATAAGAGAGGTGTCACATATGGTATCAGAGCATCATGTTCTAGTGTCCTTAGGATCTGTACGAACTAACAACGTTTTCAGCATTGCTTTCTCTTTGATGTAGAGCCCTATGCTCAGGATTGTAGACTTTTATTGAGATTTACGATCTCCTGCAATAGTGTATAATTTAAGTGAATCACCTATGTGTTTGGTTGGGATTCATATACAAATAATAAAGGACGACCAATGAGGGCCATTAGAAGGACTGCAGGCGGAGAGGCACAACAGGAGCCGCGGACTATTTTAGAAGCGGTGGTTGTAGTAAAAGTCGCCACTATTTATTACTCGGGCATTTAATGTTGTGATAATTGCTAGAGCGTAGAAGTTTCCCGAAGCACCTCCATAACAGATGGTGGATACAATTCAGACTCACCCGGTAAAGTCGGTGTGGGAGAGAGTGGGGGGGTTTCAGAAGGGCCAGTCATAAGAGTTCGGGGAAAGTGCGGGCGTGTATTAACTAGCCAATGGAAGGACAACATCCAAAGGCATTTGCGTATAGTGTAGTGCAATGACACTCAGGATTGAATTTCGAGAAATTTTTAACTCGTAGGAACAGCGTTTTAGTGATGGGAGTTAGACACCACATGTGAGGAGAGATACTGTGAATATCGAGGAATTTGGGGTGTGGTTTGATCGCATATCCTATTTGTTGATCAAACAGATATGCGAAGGAAATTTCTTTAATTATTATAGGAGGGGTGGATAATGGTCGAGCATGAGGAAGAATGTACTTATTTAGCGAACTTCATACCCAACGAGGTGGATATATAGGAGAAAAATGGTCCTTAAGTTTGAGGATAGATGCACGAGTATAATTCATCAACACTTATTGAGAATTTGATTTAGAGGACTTACGACGATGTCGTCAATGTCCTATTCTTATAATGTTAATATTAAAACTTCCATATAAAGGGAGTCAAGAGCATGGAAAAGTCTAGCCAGTAGAGTAAGACTAGGTGTATCGGTGTTATAGGGAACCACTAGAGAATAACCTGGCAGGGAAACCCATTTAAAAGATTTAAATCAAGGTAATTTCGATCGAGTGATGGTGGATTCAGATAGGCCATCAAGGCCAGCAACGTGTTCCACAGGGCAAGCGGGGATAAGGGAATAATAGAGGTGGCCAGCAGGGACAAGACCACCAGATCCAGCGACCAGGGAAACCCCAATATGACCAGAGGGGCCAGATACATGAGGATTACATAGAGGTCTGCTTTATAGGTGAAAAGTAGAACCACATGTGTCGATTTTCTACAAAATGAGATAAGGGATAGGAGCAGGGTGCCTAGCAGGGACAACTATTACAACAGTTTTGGTTTAGTTTAGACGTGATTACTACGTCAAGGAACCATTTAAACATGTAGTGCCATTGGAAATGGAAGATATAATATTTTATCCATGGGCAAATGGTGTAATTTTTATGTGACACTGGAGCGTCATAGTATTTGGGTTAGCACTAGATTCGTGCGTGAAACTGATTTAGTGGATATATCGTTAGTATCACTTTTGAGTGTATATATTTATCATTGGGTGGCGGGACTCTCTTTGGTTCCATCTATGTGGAAGTGGGTGTGGATACTAAGAGGATATATTTTTGTAGATTTTCTCATTTTAGAGAAATTTTATTCTAGTATGATGTTATCCTAGGTATGGACTAATTAGTGATGGTGAATGATGGTGGACTGTTATAGTAAGGCTATCACATTCGCCATTCCAGGGCAGGATGTGTTATTTTTGCAATATTTCACCTAAAAGAGGGTCGAGTCACATATATATTATATTGATATGGAGACTTTGGAGAATGTAGTTGTCTTGTTATATTCGATCCTGGTGCGTAAGGACTTTATTGACGTGATTCAGGATATATTGGTTTTACCACCGAGCGAAGAAATTTAACTCGTTATTAATTTAGCGTTGAAGACTTAGTAATAGTTCGAGCACAGTGTTGTCTGACTCCTTTAGAGATCTTGGAATTAAGAGTTAGACTTATACATCTCGGGACAAAATTTTTGGTGTTTTATTAATGTGTTGTGAGGAAAAGGATATCGAGAACCAATAATGCCAAGTGATAGGGCATTGGAGAAATTCCTTAGTTAAATTTGGTTGTGTGACGTTTAGTGCATGAACCTTAATAAATGTCAGGAGTTAGGAGATGTTGGATGCTAGGGCATCAGTTTTCAATGATGATCATTATACGTGTGGGGAAAACACTTTGAGTTTAGATCTATTATATGATATAAGGACAGTGGAACCAGGAAGCACTGGGAATGTTAACACCACTAGTGGATAGGTGGGCAAACTAAAGTATATTTAAGTCGTGATTAGTGGTGTGATCAATAATACCCTTACTGCATATCCACGCCGAGTTTGAATTAAAAATATTGCGTCTATGATGTTTGTGCAGATATGCATAGGATAGAGGGTATATAGGTGCCCTGGCTAGTTCTATTTTCATAATCGTCCATGTTAAGGGGTACGTGGTAATAAAAAGTGTTAAACCATATGCACGTGGGGAATTTGAAACATAATTGTAAAAGTAAGATGGACTGAACTTCGCTTGAGGAAGGAGATAGTCCGGATATATATATTTATGTATATACACACACACACACACAAAATAAGGAGCCACCCGAGATGGATTGAACGACTGGGGATATAAGAGAGGGATCTCACTAGACAAGGGAAGATCCAATAGTTTTGGAGAGTCGAGTGACGTCTTATTCAATGGAATGTTAAGGGTGAATTGCACATAGTATGATATTAGTTTAATCAGGCGAGGAAGACGCAAAAAGTACGCAATTTGGAGCAAACAGATGGGTCACAATTTTTAAAGTACCCCATGAAAATGAGTAAGATGTACCACCTGACGGGGTATATTAAGCTTGTGAATCGGTAGTGAGGAAGACATATTGAAATATTCTCCAAGTGCACCACTCTTGGATGGGAAAAGGTTGGTCCAAGGCGATCCACTATTTTTTTTCTATAATTCATGATTCCAGGGATGGTTTGGATAGGCATACTAATAGAGTTTATTATTGGGTTACCAACATCGTGAAATGGTCACGATTTTCTTTGGGATTGGGGAATTGGTTGACCGAGATGGAACATTTAATGTTAATTTGGGCAGGTTACACTAACGGCTAGTGTGTCCAACATTTCATTATAGAGAGGTAAATGACCGACACAAGGTTCCACCCAACATCGTTATGATAAGGATGAGATCCTTAAATCTTACCTCTGATGGGAAATGTCAGGAGATGATGGGGATAAAGTTACGTGTTAAGCAAGACATATTAGAAGTAGAACGTGGAATCGACGATATAGATGACTAAAATGTGAATTAATGTAAGAGATATGTATTCTAAAATTTAAGATAACGGCAAGGAGAAATTTCCATTAGTAGAGTTGCGTGTAATAACTAGTATCAAGTTATTATTGATAAGGAGACTTTTGAGACTTGAGGCGGGAGGCCTTGTCGTCCTCTCTCTGGTTGGTTAAGGGTGGGGAAATAATAAGTCTCGCGGGTCTGATGTGAGTTAGAGTTACCCGACAGGGATTAACTTATTTAAAGTTATTTTCTTGTAGTTCAAAACATCGTAAGAGTTACATTATCATGTTCCGAGGAGTTAAAGACTCACATGTGTGGTCAGAAGTTGTTGCAAGTGTCTCCCACGAAGGGAGTTATTTGGTTTAGGCAGGAAGGAAAGTTTGCAC
Source organism: Sambucus nigra (assembly GCA_949130495.1). Taxonomy (NCBI): domain Eukaryota; kingdom Viridiplantae; phylum Streptophyta; class Magnoliopsida; order Dipsacales; family Adoxaceae; genus Sambucus; species Sambucus nigra. Next base: position 600,661,075 of record OX422215.1, on the reverse strand, counting down.
CTAAGAAAGTGGAGCCTTTACTAAGATAGAGGAGATATATCCAGTAGGGTCTAAGCTTGTTTTATAGAAGCATTGTTAGCGGATTCACGGCAGTTTTGCATATCATATTATCGGTGAAAACTTAAGAATGATGGAGTATAACAATGTGAAATGATTTGAATATACTTGTCATTGATCTTTGGTCGTAGCAAGTAGACCTTCATAAATGATAGTACCACAAGCGAGTGTATAGTGGAGGCACCAAAAATATTACTATGAGTTGATTATGGGTACGTTCGGATGACATATGGGCAAGGATCCCAAGTTTCTAGTACCAGGCATATTCGAATTTCGAGGATGAAATTTCTTTTCAAAGGGGAAGTATGTAATACCCCGTACTTATATATATATTTAATTGGACATTTAAATTATGCAGGTAACACATAATTTAATTAAATAAATAAATATTATTTTAAAGTGAAATGAATTAATATTTATGTGTTATTATATATACTAGTGTGATACAGTAAATAAAATTTAATGTCAAGTAATATTATATCGTAAGTGAATAAACGCAATAAGATTTACTAGTATCATAATCGGGACACATTATATGAGGTTGAGATGAGAAATATTGATAAGTAACTCGGGTGATGATTTCGAGTGTAAGGTTGATCCGAAATGGGTCAAAGTAGTCGAATTTAAATATCCATGGGAAGTGTTTGGGTCTGTAGATCTTTTTAGACTAGTCTAGACTAGTATATGGGTGTTTTGGTCTTTTTAATGGGAGGTGAAGAGTTAAAAACGGGATTGAGATTATAAAATCAAGAAGCTAAGGGAAATCAATCATCATTTCACAAAATACAAAAGGTTCTTTGATTAAAACCAAAGGGCGTGAGGAAAAGTGAAGGGAAAAGTGAAGAGAAAAGCCAAGAAAAGCTAAAGGAATTCTCAAAAGAGTCAAGAAATGCTAAAGGAATTCAAGTACAATTAATGTGGGAAGATTTGTTAAGGAACTCAGGAATATTATTCATATTCTACAATAAAATTCAGACACTACGAACCTAGAGGCAAATAATTATCTTACTAATTTTTTGCATGTAATTTTCAATTCATATCATAGTTGGAAACTTTTGAATTGGAATAATTTTGGGATGGGATTTTATATGAAAATTGGGTTTTGACATGTGATTTATGAAATTTATGGGTGAACTTTTAAATTTAAAAGTTGATATTATGAATTCATATGCGGTTAGATTAATTTGGAGACATTGATGATTGGATTATCTGGGAATTTGTGGATATAGCGTGTAGATGTTAATTTAAATTTCCATCGTGGAATGATAAATCCAATTCATGTTAAAACTCATTAAGGTTGTTAGTTGGTGAAGAAATTATGATTTAGTGATCACTCTATGGGTACTGGGATTACTAGAAATTGATTCAATGCTTTAGAAACGAGTATTGGGATGAATTGAAATGGGTGATATTGTTAAAAATCGATTTTGGGAAAAACTGGGGTAGTCAGCAGGGGCGAACTGGTTCGCCCCATAAGCGAACCGATTCGATCCACCTGTTACTACTAGTTGGGTTTATATTGATGAAAAATATTATAATTTTAATTAGGGGTTTAATTAAAAATATTCGAGGACAATTTAAGACTTCTGGAAAAATTATATCAGTTGAGATGCTTTGTTAAATTAATTGGAATTTTTCCAAACTGCAAATTAGAGTTATTGGGAAGAATTTTACTCAAAAATGAATAATTGAATTTGTGATGAAAATTCGGAAAATATGGGTATGAGTTAATGGTACGTGTACAGAATTTATGGGTTTGTGAATCAATTAATTAAGTGTTTAATTAAGTAATTGAGAATATAAATGATATTTGAAAAATTATGTTCCTGTGCCACGAGTGATAGACACGATTAATTGAAATTATTGATAAAATATATGCGGGTATAGAGACAATATATATGCATCATTGTATATGTTCAAATGGTATAATTAATTAAACATGCCACTCTAGGGGTACAATTGGTGGAAGTTGCGCGATGTGAGTGGTCTTTCCTGGCGAAAAACAACAAGCTAAGTATCGACCTCAAGTCATAGCGCCATGCATGCCCTTGTGAGGTTGGAGTCGAATGAGATAGTTTTGGTATGGTTATGCTCACTATCTCAGGATTGAAAACCGTAGCGCACAAGTTAAAGGGGCATCGACTATACACCGAGTTTCATCTTAAACTTTCAAGGGATCTCAAGAGATATGAATACGTATTACGTTTGATCCATAAGTTTAGTTTTGGTGTTTTTTAATGATTTGAGGCCTTTTCGAAACGAATTATCGAACAAAAACATTTTTTTCTGAGTCATTCGAACGAGTTTCATAAAGTTATTCAAACGAGATCTTTAAATGAGTTTACACTATTCGTTGAACAAGTTTCATTATGGTTCAAACGGAAGTGGGTTTTCATTTAAACAAGCATCAAACTAGATTTTTTTTATTTTACAGTGAGATGTCGTTCAAAGTTCATTCGATGATTGTGGAGTTTGGTTATCTCGTTCGAATGAGATTGATTTCATTAAAATGAGAAAGCTTACTACGTTTGAACGACTCTAGTAATTTTTTTCGAATGAGTTATCTTGATTTTTGCTCTGCGGCATTTTTGTGTTTTCTATAAATTGGAGGGATAACAAAGAATTTTTGACAGAAAGGTTTGCAAAAATAATTTTCATTGACAAATATTGAACCTCCCTAACCCTAGTTTACACCCAAAGTTTGAGATCCTTGTTTTAACATCTTATGTGGGTTTGATATCTCTTGTGTGCTAAAAAAGGTTGTTTGCTCTTCATATTGAGAGTATTTCAAAGCAATGGAGACCGTGTTTGCGTTGTGCGATGGTTGGACTAGTAAAGAGACAAGTAAGATCGGTGGGACTCCGAGATGTGGGAAATCACCTGCGTTGTGTTAATTTTGGAGGGCGTCTAACAGTGGTTGCGAATAAGGTGAAAAGGAACAAGGAAGTGCGTCAACGCATGAAGGCATTGAGTCGTTGATTAAGTCTAAGTTGTTCTTATACTAAAACTTATATCGTAGTGGACTTGTGTGGATGGGCCATTCTATATTTTTCTTGTTGTGGATTTCTCTCATACATCGGCATGTTGTGGTTTGTTATTTTATTCTTGCTTATATTACCTAGATGCATTCTTAGGTCAAGATTAAAACCGGTAACTGTTTAGACAACACTTTGGTTTAATTGGTGCGAAGATAAAATTGAAAAATAAAAAAATAGTGTTTGTTTTGCTTATTCATATAACCCTAGGGCAGTAGGCTGTATTTCAATTTGGCATCATTGTGTGCTATTATGCATTGCATGGGTTGTTGTAACGCATAAATGCATGCTTTATATATTTTAATCCCATGACATGGTTATGTGTATGGGATGCATATTTAATACAATGATCGAATAAATGAATAAAAATTTAAGTAATTTGAAAGATTTTTTCGAACGAAAAATACGATCCGTATACGAGGTTAAAAGTAAGTAGTATATTGGTATATGGCTTAGGTGTCTCCACGGGAGGTGTCGGTGTACTGGATTGAGATTTAAGCTTAGGCTAGGTTAATCCTCGATATTTTTCAAGTGATAGTTATAACACCTAAAGTGATATCCAAGGAATGGGAAGAAATTAAATTGGTAGTATTTATGTGGGTGTTGTGTGTTTGGTGGTTGCGTATGGTCTAGAGTATGTAACATTGATAAGATAGTGGCGATATGGGGATATCAATTGATATTGATGAAGAAAGAAATTTCAAGGAAAAAATTTCTTGGGAGGGAAGAATGTAATACCCTTGATTTTAATAAATAAAGTAATAGTTAAATATCTAGGTTGCGATAAAGTTTTATGTAAAATAGTTACATACATTGCACCGCATGGGGTCACACAAGTGTTAAAAGGTATCATTTATATTTTAAGCAACGTTTTACGTTAAAGTTTGCATGCAAGCATTTATATGCAGTATACAAAGGTTAAATATAACGAATACAAATTTATATATCGTATTCAGGCTTGGCTTGGTGCATGCACTACGCGCATGTATAAAAAGAATAACAAATGGATAAAATATGGTAATTGACCTTAAACGATAAAATAAAAGTGCATAAACCAATCTTATTATGTTAATAACATATAATAAGTAGCGCTGAAATATTCTTAAGGTTATCTTTATATATGGGGTACAAACATTTTCGACACAACTTTTTGAACGATTTCTTCCTTTGATGTGGTGCTTATTTTATGGCATGTTTATATTCTCGAAGTATATTATGCATGATATGTATACATATTTTTGTATAGAGTGATATACATGCTATTTATGAAATTTAGGCTATAATTTCATGTGAAATAAAGTGTTTAACATACGGTTTTCAAGTTATTAAATTTTCAGAATATAAAATAGTAAAAGTTATGAAATTATATAATAATTTCATAGAAAATAGAATATTAAAATTGAGCCTCAAATACAATCTCAAGTTATAAATTTTCTGAATATTAAGTGTTGATTTTTTCGAAATATAAATCCTACTGATCTATTAGAATTTGATGATTTCATGAAAATGCTTATGAAAATGTGAGAATAGAACGGCTAGGATAACTTCCATCAGATTTCAGAATATTGAAGTCATATTCTTATGAAAGTGATGACTAAAAATGATGTAAAAACATATTATATCATAAAAAGAAATGATAAATAAAGAGGGTTGATATTTTATGTGTGAAAAGTGATAAAAAGTCGCATATTGTCACTTTGCAAGACTTCAAACAATAACTAAACTATGGAAATGGTCTTTAAACTTGGAATTGGAATAAGATTTTGTAAAAATAAAGATGTTGATAATACATCTAAAATTTGTACTATGGAAACATGTTTAAGTGCATAATGAGGATAACAAGGAGGCATTTGCCATGGGTTTTGGCCTTCGAGCCAGGTAAAACGGTTGTAGTAACACATGGGACAATATGGTGAACTTAAAAAACTGGTTACAATAATATAAAAAGTGAAAACATACTAGGAGAACTCAGGAAAGTTTAAGGCGGGCTCGGATTCTTGGGATACGTCATCGGATTGGACCCAAAACCACTGGTCAGGGAAGCATATTCTGGTATTTGTGGAATTCGGTGAAAGTTCATAAATACAAATGAGATTTAGTGAACTCCAATTAAGAGAACGACACGCTTTAAAGGCTAAAAAGGGCACAAGAGATTAATGATATTGAATTGGTGAAATATCGAAGAAGAACAAAAGTAAATAACGATATACAGATATGATAATTCGGGTTCAATGTTACATAATCGAATTATTAGAAATTGTGTGTGACACCCCATAAATTTTAAACTAGATTAATCAGGTCTAAAGTAGATAAAATAGGAGCGTATAGAAATTTAGTACCATTCTAAGCATGACAGTAAACAAAATGAATGCTAAATACGTCAACATCAATGTGGTGAACCATACCATCTATGATACCAAACCAACAATAGATAGAATCCTCACATAACTATAATTGTTTCAATATAAAATCCAAAACAGACTAAATAATAAAAATACCAACTCGACATAATAGTAAAAGGAAATAAAATAATGATCACGTAGGCTCGACACCCACATCCTAGTAGATCCCTAATTGCGAACTCAAGACAAGATAAGGGGTGAGGCTTCACCTGTGGCTATGTTCTGAAAAATGTTAATATAATACGTTAACAACAAGCCGTGATAGTATAACTGTATGAGTGATTTTGGACTACAATATAATTATACATCTTCTTTTTGTATTTTAGTATCTTTTAGATTATCCCAACACCCAACAATCCTAGATATCACATGAATCTAATACCAGACCCAAATGAACCCCGTGATTACATATTATTCGTTTCAATTGAGTGTTAATAAATAATTATTCTACACCTCGCAAGCATTGACATTAAAAATGAAGGAACACCTTTATGTACATATCCACAATTGTGTTACCATATCAATTATTACATAATTAACTACAGGAGTACCAAAGCGGCCACCATCGCACGGACCTGGATAATCCCATCTTACTCTCGTGGGATACTGAAGTCGTGGCAGCTCTCGACCCAGGGTACAATACTATCACTGTCTACCGGAGTATTGAAGCGGTCAGCATGGCACGACCCAGGGTATGCCCATCTCGCTTTTTCGGGATACTGAAGCGGCACCGTTATCTAGCCTACGGTACTATAATACTGCAGTGCTCGCCTTGTATGACCTAGGGTATAATTATCTCTATCTACCGGTATACCAAAGCGGCACCATCACACATTCCATAATAATATCCCTTTTAGGTTAAATCTCATATGTGCACATAATCAATATATCGCATATAATGTAAAATGTAATTTTTTTCATTTTAATAAGGATATGAATCTTATTAATTATCCAACTATGCTTGCATATAAGTTTAAAGGTCTTTGATCACTAGTTTAAACTGGCTATGTCTCCAATTTAATAATCATAAGAAATATCTAAATTTTGCCTTGGTCGTGCGCACGACCCTAAACCCTAGTCGTTTGAACGACCCATGAGCAGGGACCACCCTTGTGGCTGTTTGAATAGGGAAACCACAAAACTCTCTAGGATTCAGTCTTTCGTCAGCCTCTAGTCCCTGGTATAATTTTTAAATCCAGATCCACCATTAATATACTAATTCATTGTTTTACTACCTCCATATACCTTAAATTATCCAATAAAATTCCCCTAAAACAAATTATATACTATCCACACAAGTATACTAGATTTATATAAGGATTTATGGGTATTTTTCAAAATTAAAACCTAGGTATTAAATTTCATTATAAATTCCCAAATTTCCAATTCATTAATGGCAAAAATTAAGGGACTTTTACCTAATCCATCAAGTATACACGATTCTAATCCTCAATTTGTTACATATAACTCAAATTCATAGAAATTGGAATCAAATTCATAGAAATTGGAATCAAATTCTATTTATGGATACAAATCTAATGTTTCCTCTTAATATTAATCAAATTTGTTGTTGAATTATCTAAATCAAATGTTATATGTGTCGTGCCAAATTAAGGGGCTTTTACCCAATTCATCTCTCTCTCTCACACACACATACATATATTTATATATATATATATGACCCATAAATGATAAAATGTTACTAAATTTTAATTTATAATTTTGCTCTGGGACATTTATGTTTATGCCAATATGTGTATCTATCCGTGGACATAATTAACATGTCGTATACTTGTGCATATGGGAGGATATAAAATATCAAGCACTTTGGATAACGCGTGTACACGTTCAACATCAATAAACACAAACTCGTTTGCACAAGTAAACTTTTATCTTTATAGTGGAGGGAATGTGAGACGCGTATCGCACAAATATCATGTCTTTATCAATGTTGATTACGGACATATGGTACTGTAAGCGCATGATATTATTTCTCATATGTGAGGCTTGATGTATCACATGTGTGCCTACATTAATTAGTCACAATTGCTTGTCTTTATAGTTGCATTCCAAACTATTCATATAGAGAACATTATGTTTCTTTCTGTATGAGAAATTATCTTATCCCGTTGATATAGAAAGTTTATTAAGGGTTCATATATTTTATAAAATTAGAATTATCAAATAGAATAATGTTGTTATTTCCAAATCAAAATAAGAACAAAGTATTATTTGTGATTTGTCATTAATATCTTGCTTGTGCCAATTAATTGCATGAACCCATATATATTCCACTTAACACTCACATATGGTGGTACTTTTAATAAAAAATATTAAAATCGAGCCTTAATAAAATTACTTGATGGCTTTGAAAATCAATATATCTAGTTTAGGTTTATATACAAGTCCATATGATATAAAAATTTATAATACTATGTCCCATAAGACAACCAATATCCATGAGTTCAAGGGATTCTTTGTTAAATGATAAATACTCCGGTCATTAATGACCATGATCATGGCTTCTCTTTGTTTTTTCTTTGGAGGGTAATGGTTCAGAGAGTCAAAAATTAACTTTTGATTTTAAATAAAATCCATTATAGTTTTTTAATATTAATACACATGTAAACAAAATATATAAATTCAAATTTGTTGCTATTAATATCACCATTAGATATGATATACGAACAATAGAAGAAAATTATTACTTCAATTAAAGAGTACCATCTAAAAAAGCATTCAGAAAAAGATCACTCATGAACCATCGCCCTCCTCAACTAACCGATTTAACTCATTTTCTCGTAGTATTTTGTTTAAATTAAAAACACGAAAGAGCAAAATGAAATGAAAAAAATGGACGAAGAGGTGCACTCATGGCTATAAAAAAAACATTTCCAACACATATTACAGAGAACTCTTGTACATTTAACATAAAAAATAAAAAAAATAAAAAATATAATCCTTCAACACATGCCAAAAACTTAGCCAAGACACACACACACACACACACATAACCCTCTTTTTCAATTTTTTATATGATATAAGTGGAAACACCAAGACATCTTTGACACTATAGTGGTCGTGTGTGGTTTACAGACCCTCCAAGCTATCTTTAAAATGAAAAGAATTACAAACTAGTGGTCTCCCATTTTTTAGCACTCATTTACTTCACCAATTTATTATTATTTATCGTGGTAAACAGTTAAATCATATAGTAACTGGAAATGAAAAAGGGAACCTCGACATACCATTTTGATTCTGAACTTCAAACATCATCAACCAAAGATGATAACATTCATCTATTAATTTAGTCTTTAGCAAACTATGACCTATCTAGAGACGAAAACGAATATAAAACGGGATAAGTAATACATAATTCAAGATATTCCACTAACTTGAGATTTTTTATTGATATCATTTCCACCATATTATCGACAACCGAACTTAAAAAAATGATAAGACAAAAAGATAAGAGTTTTCGGGTACAGCTAGTGAGATTGAATCCAATAAAATATTGAGTTTTTTGTTACCTCATAAATTCCTCAACTTGAACTTCAACCATCAAAATCTTTCTGGTAAAAGCATAAAATAAGAGCACCAGTGCTGACATGATCAAATTAAAATATAGTGCCTCAAAAACAGAAGGGTCTACGAATTAATTATAATAAACTACATAAGTAGAACATTTATTTTAATTTTTTAATACCAGACGTGTTATTTTTTCCTCATGCTAAACGATCGGTAAATTCCAAACGGATACTCACAGGTATTGGGTAGAAAAAGAAATAAAAGGTGGGTTATCTCTATCTCTATCTCTCTCTCTCTCACACACACACACAAATAGAGAGACGCACACTATTTGGTGATGGTTCGTGATGGTGGTAATGTGACAACAATTAAGATAGAGATGTGAGAGATAAGAAGTCATTGCCAGTAATGTGGTCTTCCCAAATGAAAACCAACCCCCAGTTATTATCTCTAAAAGCATAACAAAAGACCACAAATAGTCACTATAAAACTCCATGAATGCCTAAATTGCTATAAAAGTGTTGAAAATATTCATCACTACAACTGACAACATCTTACATCAATCACCTTATTGATGGCTATACCAACCAGAGCAGTCCAATAAGCTCCATGACGAAGAATATAGGTTCTCATCCTAGATCTTCTCGCTAATGCCACCTATTATCCCAAATTTGCTCAGTTCTTGGTCTCACAGATGAATTATGTTAGGTGAATGTGTTCCTTCACTCCCCACACAAGTTCAAAGAGCTCAAGATACACTAGTTATTATCCACAGGTAAATGCCTATAAGTGAAGATAATCAAGAGGAACAAATAACATACATTATCCTTAATGAGTAAAGGGTAACAAATAATGCCCACAAGGAGTAAGAGTAATGTATAAGTAAAAATAAAAACTTATATATGGTCTTTATAGAATTCGAAAAAGCTTATGATATACAATACCTAGGATATAATTTGTTGGGATTTAAGGAGGAAAATAATTTATATGAGTTATATTAAAGTTATTGAAGATATGTATGATAACACAAAGACTAGAGTAAGGACTATATGTGCAGAAACTAATGACTTTACGATTAAAGTGGATCTACATCAAGGATCGGCCTTAAGACCTGGGTTATTTATCGTAGTTTTGGATGAGATTACTAAGGACATACAAGAAGATGTCCCATGGTGTATGTTTTTTACGAATGATATAGTTTTAATAGACACTTGAAATGAGGGCTTCGCGATGAGATTAGACACTTGGAGAAAATCCTTAAAGTTTAAGGGACTAAGAATCAGTAGAAATAAAGCAAAATTTATGGAATGTAAATTTAATAATGAGGCGTCGGGTAGCATAATGATAGAGATTGAAGAAAAAATGATAAACCAAACTAATAAATTTTGTTATTTAGCTTCATTGTTACACAATAATGGGGATATTGATGAGGATGCTATGAGTAGAATATCAACTGGTTGAATGAAAGGGAGACAAGCAAGTGGGTGTTATGTGTGATAGGGGGAGAAATGGTATCTAATCCTATTGTAATCGTATCTTCGTTTAGGAGATTTAACTTAGCAGGAGACGTCTTTCTAAGTATATCATATGATAAAGGGGCGAATTAATTAAGGGGGAGTCTTTATTTAAATTGCATTTAATATTTTAATATTCCCTTTGCGTTTAATGTGTTGCTTAAATGTGCAGGTATTGTAAATCGGCATCTATTTAAAGTGGCAAAGCATTTAATTCTAAAGCTGTATTCGAGTCCAGAATTGTACTCTTTATTTTGGGTGGGATGTTTTTTAGTATAGTGAGCTTGACGGCCCTTTAGGATTTTTGTTTTGGTTTTTATCCCGGAATAGCCAAAGGGGTAGATTTGTAAGGACACAAATTTCCAATTGAGTCTTAATGTAGTGTTGGCTTAATTCCGGACAAAAACACTTGTGTCATAGGATAGTATTGAGTGAGTATCCTCCAAGCCTTGTACATGCAAGAGTTCAAGACGTAGCGGACAAATCTTATAAAGCTTCATCATTGTCAAGTTTCAAGTGCCATGTTTCTACGTCATCAACATCATATTCCATATTCTCCAAAAGGTATGAATGCATTTCTATATATATAGGGAGACTTGTAATATGTTTATAAAGGGTGTACTTTTATTTTAAACTGGTGTTTATTTTTAGAAGGTTTCTTTAAAACTTTAAAATAAAGTTTCTGGGCTAAAAAATTGAATTTTATGCTTACTGGGATTTCGTTCGAAATTGTCGTTAGAACGAGTTTGTCGTTCGAACGAGAATTTCGTTCGAACAAGGTTTGCCAACGACTTGCACTGGAACTTGTTTAATTTTAATTTGAAAGAAATTAAAATTTAGTGTTTGTGTGTGTGTGTGTTTATTTGAACCATCTCACTTCCCCATCATTTAAAGGAAATTGAAATTTTACTTTTTGGTGTTAAGATTTAAAATCGGGGCTATTTGCCTTTACAAGTGGTATCAGAGCATTGATTTAGAAAAACTCGCGTTAACAAGTGGTATCAAAGCGGGATCGCTAAATTATTGCGTTTAAGATCCTTTTAAATATTGTTGACTAAAATGGAATATATGCCTCCTTCAATATTTCCTACATTTGATGGTTCTCTCATGCTTGCACATGACTATTCTCTTGCCATATCTTATGAGTAATTGCTTGCATGTCTTACACACTCTAGCTTTTATGCTTAATGATATATGTTTTGCTAGTTGTATGTTTTGTTCATCATCTTTCTAGTCTTTGTTTCAAAATCAATCACATGCTAGAATTATGATTTTTGTTTATCTTTTGTATTTTATTCTTGCATTTTAATTTGCATTAAATGAAAATTACAAATTGATTTTTGTTTATCTTTTGAGTTAATTTTTGTGGTTGGTGAAAAACTTTGAAAAATTCAAAATGATTTTTTTGTGAATTTTGGTTTTACACACATTTTGTGACATATGTTTGTGTTTGAATCCTCATTTTGCTCCCATGTGACTAGAACGTTTGGTTAGAATTTTAATCCTTAAAATGTTCTTTATCATTCTTACATGGAGTAGTTTAAGTTTGACTTGCTTAATGGATTCGCTTTTATATGCCTTTACACACATGCACGAGCTTTTTGAACCTTAACTTCACATGTTATATTTGAGCTTTGTGAGGTGTTCTCCTACCAATCTAGTCATCTACATACTATGGCCTAGGAGGACTAGTGCATGTCAAAATCCGTTGAACGTGATATTTGTGTGATATAAAAAAAATTAATATATATAGATGTGCACGGGGAAGGGCTCCGAAAGGAAAAATATTATCCTTTGCGAGTAAGCCACCGTTTGGATTGGACCTAAAAGAAATACGTGGTCCAAAGGTCTAAAAGAAAATATGGCATTAAAAGAAAAATAATTTGCCAAGGCCTAATTTGTTTAGTTGATTTATCCATTCAAAAGAATAAATTAATATGCTTATTTTGAGGGAGTTTGGATGGTATATCAACGGTTTGCACAATATTCGTTTATCCTAGTTGCGCTTTCAATGTCATGAATCTATTGGTTTGTAGAATCATCAAAATGCTAGGCTTGTATGCAATGTGTTTGTTTGTTCAATGAGTTCAATTTATATTGTCACATGAGACTATATCTAAATGTGATAAAAATTTGAAATCAAATGCGAGCTCCGTAAACATGTTTAAGTGAATGGGTTTTAAAATCATTAGTATCTAGTTCACACGCCTTCACTTTCGTTTCCATATGACACATTTATGCTATAAGAGTGTGGAAAAACTTATGTTATTTAGTTTTGTGTCATTTTGGGATTTATATCTATATGCGTGTACTTATTTTTGAAATTTAGGCTATAATTTCATGTGAAATAAAGTGTTAAAAATGGATTTAACATACAATTTTCAAGTTATTAAATTTACACAATATAAAATAGTAAAAGTTATGAAATTATATAATAATTTCATAGAAAATAGAATATTAAAATTGAGCCTCAAATACAATCTCAAGTTATAAATTTTTAGAATTTAAGTGTTGATTTTTTCGAAATATAAGTCCTATAGATATATTAAAATTTGATGCTTTCATGAAAATGCTTATGAAAATTTGAGAATAGGACGGCTTGGATAGCTTCCATCAAATTTCAGAATATTGAAGTCATATTCTTATGAAAGTGATGACTAAAAATGATGTAAAAACATATTATATCATAAAAAAAAAATGATAAATAAAGAGGGTTGATATTTTATGTGTGAAAAGTAATAAAAAGTCGCATATTGTCACTTTGAACTTAAAATGCATACATATAAAGATTTATTTACATGAAAGCGTTCGGATAACATTTTTAAATGTTGTATATACAAAATAATGTGACTTTAAGGTGAAAGAAGGTATAAAAATATTGTTAAACCTTTTTAAGGGGAATATAGTGAAGTGTAGTCAAAATGGGTTCGAATGGTAAATATTTGTATAATAGATGATTTAAGTGATGAATGTGACAACCCGTGATCCGAAATAAGGGGTGGCCAGCCCTATACTCCAAAATAATGGAATCATGGATGTAAATCATTCTCAGCATCACCATAACAAAAATAAGTATACGGGAAAACCACCCAATAAGTCAGAAAACGGGTTGCCAAAATTTAGGTTAAATAAAAGTTAAGGAAAATAAATTTAAACAACCCAAATCTGATGAGAAAGTGGAGTTCCAAAAGAACTTATATTGATACTAAAAAAACATACAATAAAAGGACCGAATAAGATGTCGATCAACAGTTACATCCAACATCTTACATCAATTCAATAATATGCTTATTACACCCATTAACAATTACAAAAGTTTGGGCTACCCGCCCGAATAAAAGACCCGATCATATCTAGAATTCAAAAATGACGGCGTATAACAACATATCCTGTAATGTCCGCAAATTCTCACAGCTCCTCAAAAGTACTTGGAATAGGAATTTCACATCGGACGCCCTTGCGGAGGAGCACCTGAGCGGATAAAATAACATGCACAACATGGAAAAGGAACGGGTCAGGTCCCGTTTTATATATGATTACCAGAAGAACAAGAAGCATGATAGATATGGACAGTTAATCATGAATGATGTAGATGCAAATCTAACAACCAAATTATAAAACATGATAAGACAATTTAAATAATTCCAACAGTATTAAGTTATACGAGAGAATTAAATTAAACAACACTATTCCTCATCTCTTTTCCTTTTTCCATTCCTTAACAGGAATATAATTACCATCATATTTTCTTATGGCAATTCACATATCTCAAGTCCCACTTGAGTTAGAAAGGTTATATTCTTATACATATAACGATTCTAAGACCGCCCCTCCGAGTTTCCCCACTGGGCGCGCCCCTAAATAACTATCATCTTTCAGGGCCTATCTATATAAGACAACGTGGGCACCTAACGCACGTCGGGAAGTGGCCATATACCTGCGAGTGAGTCATAACCACACCCAAAATTACCTCACTAGCGCAAAAAAACGTATAAAAATCCCGCATATGGTCGAGGACTATAGTCTCCCTGCATTCACTAGTCAGGGGACATCACCTCATGCACGAGCTTCCCTTATGATAGTATTTAGAGAGGTGTGTTTAAGTAAATTAACATTTACTAAATTCATCTCATTATCATTTTCATTATTCACTTGTATGTTTCATTTTATTTGAAACCATAATCCTTGAATATTCTCATTTACATTCATTATATTTTAAGTCCCGAATTATTTTCTGCATGATCACCAACATCTTATAAATACCAAGGTGTTATATACCTCAATAGGGCTTCTAAAATCCCCACATATTGGTTTAGAACTCTTAGTTCCTAATAATATACGAAAAGTAAAGTAATGCCTAAGCATCACTTTTGGTACCCATGAAATAAACCCCAAGTGAACCCATTCAACTCTAGGGTAACGACCAAACTTAACTAAAACTCTAGGACCCTATTTTTACTTCTTACAAGAAGGTTCCTAGGTTCTAATCCTAAAGAAATGGGTCAAAATTAGAAAAGAAACACAAAAGAAAAAGGCAGGATTTTCGAATCGATTCGGACTAGCCGAATCGATTTGGGTTCAGACAAGCGAATCGATTCGGACTAGCCGAATTGATTCGGTCAGGGGAATTGACTTTCTGCATAATTGTCGAATCGATTCGGACGAGCCGAATTGATCGACCCAGACTTGGAAACTGTCTCACAGCGAATCGATTCGGCCAGGCCAAATCGATTCGGTTCTGCAGATTTGCCAAGTTTTGGCTAAGGAGTCTTGGACTCCAAATCTCTCCCCACTTCAACCAACCAAAACCCTTATCATATTATTACCACCAACTGATATAAATGCATCCAACAACCATAATTTATACCAATATCCAATCAAATCAATCTCCAAAGATTAAAAGCCCATAAATCCAAATAAAAACCCTAACTTTCTTAAACCATACATAACCACAGCTATCAATACTTATTATTCCACTTAAATCATATAATAGCAAGTAGAAAGCTTGCCTCAAGCTTGCAAATTTCAGAAATTGATGAAGTTGTATGCAAGAACAATCACCAAATCTTCAATCTCTCTTTTCTCCACAAGGTTTCTTCTTCTCTCTCTCTCTTTAGGTTAGGAATACAATTAGGGGAAAATTAGAAGACTTAGGGAGACTAAATCGTGCCTTTAGTCCAAAATTCCAACTTAAGTGATCAATACCAAGATAAAATAATACGCAACTACACATTTAATCTAAAACCAGTCAAAAGTGCCCGAAACCTCAAAATACAATATGGCGTATAATTTGACTATCTTGCACCTTCCGGAACTAACTACACCATCCAAATTATCATTTGGAAATTTTATAACTCATTTTAAGTTCCGGTTTCATTTTAAGTCAAAATGTTACTTTAGATCTTATGACACAATAAAACACCTCACGATGATATTCAACTACACATAAGGTAAATATATAACATCTTAGTAAATATTAACTTTTCTTCCTTAAATTAATACTTACTCCACATTCCAACATTTTATATCTAGTTACTATACCTAGAAAATAAATATAAAATAGGTTCTCAAAAGTGAGGGTTGTTACATACTCCCCCCCTTATGGGAGAATTTTGTCCTCAAAATTCAAACGTACCTTGTATAAAGAGATGCGAATACTTTTCCCGCATATCATCTTCGCGTTCCCATGTTGATTCCTTGGCGTTATGGTGACTCCATAGGACCCGCACCAAGGGCAACACCCGAGATCTCAATCTACACTCCCCATGCTCTAAAATAGTAACCGGTTGTTCTTCATAGGAAATGTCGGGTTGCAATTCAATATCTTCGAAAGGGATATGCCAAATTGCACCTTCTCACCTCCAATACTTCTTTAGAGAGGAAACGTGAAATACATCATGAATTTGTTGCAAAGGTTTCGGTAAGGCAAGTTGATACGCCACTGGACCCACCGTCGCAATAACTGGAAAAGGTCCCACAAAACGTGGCGCAAGCTTCCCCTTCTTCCCGAAATGTTTGATGCCTTTCATTGGTGACACTCGAATCAAAACTTGGTCCCCAATCTCCAACTCCATGTGTCTTCTACCTGCATCGGCATAGCTCTTTTGTCAGTCTTGGGCTATCCGAATGCGATTCCGAATAAGTTCAATTTTAGAAGAAGTATCTTGGATCATTTCAGGTCCAAGAAATTTATTATCGCCCACTTTCAACCAACAAGCGGGTGACCTACAAGGCCTTCCATACAAAGCTTCATAGGGCGCCATTCCAATTATAAATTGGTATGAGTTGTTATAAGCAAACTCAACCAATGGAAGATATTGTTCCCAACCACCTTTGAAGTCAAGCATACACATACGAAGCATATCCTCCAACATTTGGTTTACTCTTTCAGTTTGGCCATCTGTTTGAGGATGGTAAGAAGTGCTCAACTTCAATTCGGTCCCCAACGCCTCTTGGAAACTTCGCCAAAAGTGGGAGACAAAGATCTTGTCTCGGTCGGAAACTATATTTAAGGGCACCCCATGGAGTCTAACCACCTCCTCGATGAATAATCGGGCATAGCGAGCAGTGTCATAATCAGTTCGCACATGGTAGGAAGTGTGTCGACTTAGTCAAGCGATCGACAATCACCCAAATAGAATCACACCCACTCTGTGATCTCGGCAAACCCGTAATAAAATCCATCGATATGCTTTCCCATTTCCAAATCAGAATCTCTAACGGTTGCGACAAACCTGTCGATCTCTCGAGATCGATCTTGACCAACTGACAAGTAGTGCATCGGGACACGAACTCAAAAATATTCCGCTTCATACATGGCCACTAATACTGACGGTGCATATCTTGATACATCCTATCTCAACCAGGATGTACCATAAATTTAGATCCGTGAGATTCGTCCATCACCGTCCGTCTCAAATCCCCCTTCTTCGGAACAATGAGCCTTCCATGGAAGCGTAATCCACCCTCAGAACTAATTGAGTAGGACTCCGCTCCCTCGGACAGTAATCGGTGAATGTGGTATTGACAATCCTTATCCTTCCCTTGGGCTTCTACAATCCATGCCACAATGGTAGGAGTAACGGTCATTACCGACATGAACGCTCTCACCACCGCATCCTCCTGACTGAGTTCCTTCCATTTATCTTTCCATACATTAGCTAACTCTCCCTCGGGATTTCTACTCAAGGCATCCATCACAACGTTCGCCTTGCCCGGATGATAATTAATATCAAATTGATAATCGTTCACGAACTCTAACCATCGGCGCTGTCTCATATTCAAATCTTTTTGTGAAAATAAATATTGCAGCGATTTGTGGTCCGTGAAAAGACTAAACTTCTCCCCTAAGAGATAATGCCTCCAAATCTTCAAGGTAAAGACAACCGCGGCAATCTCTAAGTCGTGCATCGGATAGTTTCTTTCATGGGGCTTTAGCTTGCGAGAAGCATAAGCGATAGCCCGTCTCTCTTGCTGCAGTACACCTCCTAATCCTTGAAGAGATGCATCGGTGAAGACTAGATATTCCAATCCCGGTTTTGGCAACGCAAGGACTGGAGCCGAAGTCAACTTATCTTTGAGATCATCAAATGCAGCCTGACAAGAGTTATCCCAAACAAATCTCACCCCCTTTCGGGTCAAATTTTTCAAAGGGCTAGCGATCTTAGAGAAACCCTTGATAAACCGACGGTAATAACCCGCCAGACCCAGAAAACTACGAACCTCGGTAGGTGTTGTGGGCTGACCCCACTCCCTCACCACAACCACCTTGCTTGGATCCACAATATACCCTGGGATGTCACCACATGACCCAGAAAATGTACCTCCTATAACCAAAAGCCACATTTCTCGAACTTAGCATATAATTGGTGACCCCTCAGTCTTTGTAGGACCAACCTCAAATGAATAGCATGATCAGATTTCGTTCAAGAATTAACTAAGATGTCATCAATGAACACAATGAAAAATTGGTACAGGAAGTCTCGAAATACCCTATTCATGAGATCCATAAATACAGCGGGAGCATTGGTTAGTCCAAAGGGCATAACCAAAAATTCGTAAGACCCGTATCTTCTCAGAAAAGCGATTTTGGATACATCCTCCTCCCGTATCCTCAACTGGTGATACCCCGTCCTCAAATTAATTTTTGAGAAGTAAGAAGCTCCTCGAAGTTGATCAAACAAGTCATCGATACGAAGCAAAAGATATTTATTCTGGATGGTGACCTTGTTTAACTCTCTATAGTCAACACATAACCGGAGAGAACCATCTCTTTTCTTTACAAATAACACTAGAGCACCCCAAGGCGACGTACTACGCCTAATAAATCCCTGCTCCAACAACTGCTGGATTTGATCTCTCAACTCCCTCATTTCCATAGGAGACATTTGATATGGAGCCCTCGCAATAGGCCTCGTTCCAGGCGCTAAATCAATCACAAACTCAATCTCTCGGCTAGGAGGCAAACCCGGTATTTCCCGAAAAACATACTCAAAATCTCTCACAATCGGAATAGAATCCAAGGAAATAACTACATCTCTAGAAGTCTCCTCTGCAATACAATACAGATAAATACTAATATTCTCCTCTAAACGAGGCAAAACTACCAAGAACATTTCTTGTCCCGGAACGGCGAAGACTATACTCTTCCCTTAATAATTTACTATCACTTGATATTTCATAAGCCAATCCATGCCCAAAATCACATCATACCCGACCATGTCGAGGATGAGTAAATCGTCCTCAAAGCATAAATTACCAAGAGAAATTCGCATATGTTTACAAACAAGAAAAATGAGTGAACCATCCCCCATAGAGGACTCGACACTAGTAAAAGTACTCTCAGCAGATTTAATCAACTCTGTGGTCTGAGCAAAGCTCCTAGAAATGAATGAATGTGTCGCACCCGTATCAAATAAACGCGACCCATATGTCCCTGAATAAGGAACTTACCCTCAATGGCTGGCGATGCCGGTGAAGCCGGAGGAAGCATAGCGTCCTGAATATGATAAACTCTCCCATATTGTAACTGACCCTGCTGTGGGGGAACAACTGGGTTAGGTACTTGTGGAGGAAACTGAACATATGACTGTTGTGGAGCTCTAGGAAACTGTCCCCCAATCAACTGAGGATACTCTTTCTTATAATGACCCGCTTCACCGCAATGGAAACACCAACCCAACATATTATCTGCATTTCGACCCCGGTTACTTCTAAACTGATTAACACCTTGGCCCTTCTGGCCTATACCTCCTTGACCACCCTGACCTGCTTGTTGTTGTGGGGCACCCTGACCGTGCCTAGTATTATGACTCCCCGAATTGAACCCACTAGAATGTTGCCTCTTTGACAAGTCCCCTTTCTGGGGATCCCTTTCTTTATACTTAATACCCGAAGATTGGGTAGAGGGAAAGACTCCTCCTCCGCTCCCACTACCTCCAGGCCTTCCCACATGCCCCACTATGGCGGCTTTCTTGCCACTTTGCACAAACAATCTATGTTCTTGGCAATGTAATAATGTCGCATTCATTACTTCACCAAAAGTTTGCAATGCCGGATTACCCAGCAAGTGTTGTCGAATTCTCCAGTTCAAACCTCTCATAAACTTCGAAACCTTCCTTTCTTCGGGAGTCACCTCATCCGGTACAAAACTTGCCAACCGGGTGAACTCCTCTTCATATTCAGCCACGGATCTCTCACCTTGCACAATGTATTGAAGCCTCCTGATCATCTCCCCTTGAATCGCGGGAGGAAAATACTTTTGATCAAACAAAACCCAGAAATCAGAGATCGTGATTGTGTCTCTCTGTTCTGGTGTAGTCATAGACACCCACCAATGTAATGCGTCCCCAACAAGTTTAAAAGTAACAAGGACTTGATTCTTCTCCTCACTACATTCCACCATACGTAGGTGGCGTTGCATATCTTTCTTCCACTGATTTTCCCTTATGACATTCGAGCCTCCATCAAATTCTGAGGGCTGGCCCTTTAGAAAAGATTCCCTAGCTCTCTCCCACGGAGAAGGTCCCGTAGGAGCTTGGGCATCTGGTGCTCTATGTTGAGCTTGTGGCATCTGTTGGGCCACTGCTGTCATAGCCGCATTAACTACTTGGGCCACTATGTTTGCTACATCAGCGGTATTAAATGTTCCTTGTGGCGATGGTGGAGGACCAACCTCCTCTTCTAAAACCATATTACGTCTCGCTGGGTTACCTCTTTTAGGCGGCATCTGAGATGGAGAAACAATAGAGTTAGAATACTATGTAAAATAATCTATCTTGCAGAAGATCTTAAACATAAGCAGCAAAGCAGTCCTAACATTAGGCTCTATATCAAAGAACTCTACTGTAGAACGTGACAGTCCACATAGATCCTAGAAACTCTAGAACCTGATGCTCTGATACCATCTGTGACAACCCGTGATCCGAAATAAGGGGTGTTCAGCTCGATACTCCAAAATAATGGAATCATGGATGTAAAGCATTCTCAGCATCACCATAACAAAAATAAGTATACGGGCAAACCACCCAATAAGTCAGAAAATGGGTTGCCAAAATTTAGGTTAAATAAAAGTTAAGGAAAATAAATTTAAACAACCCAAATCTGATGAGAAAGTGGAGTTCCAAAAGAAATTATATTAATACTAAAACAACATACAATAAAAGGACCGAATAAGCTGTCGGTCAACAGTTACATCCAACATCTTACATCAATTCAATAATATGCATATTACACCCATTAACAATTACAAAAGTTTAGTCTACCCGCCCAAATAAAAGACCCGATCATATCTAGAATTCAAAAATGACGACGTCTAACGACATATCATGTAATGTCCAAAAATTCTCACAGCTCCTCAAAAGTACTTGGAATAGGAATTTCACATCGGGTGCCCTTGCGGAGGAGCACCTGAGCGGATAAAATAACATGCACAACATGGAAAAGGAATGGGTCGGGGACCGTTTTATATATGATTACCAGAAGAACAAGAAGCATGATAGATATGGACAGTTAATCATGAATGATGTAGATGCAAATCTAACAACCTAATTATAAAACATGATAAGACAATTTAAATAATTCTAACAGTATTAAGTTATACGAGAGAATTAAATTAAACAACATTATTCCTCATCTCTTTTCCTTTTTCCATTCCTTAACAGGAATATAATTACCATCATATTTTCTTATGGAAATTCACATATCTCAAGTCCCACTTGAGTTAGAAAGGTCATATTCTTATACATATAACGATTATAAGACCGCCCCTCCGAGTTTCCCCACTGGGCGCGCCCCTAAATAACTATCATCTTCTAGGGCCTATATATACAAGACAACCTGGGCACCTAACGCACGTCGGGAAGTGGCCATATACCTGCGAGTGAGTCATAACCACACCCGAAATTACCTCACTAGCGCAGAAAAACATGTAAAAATCCCGCATATAGTCGAGGACTATAGTCTCCCTGCATTCACTAGTCAGGGGACATCACTTCATGCACGAGCATCCCTTATGATAGTATTTAGAGAGGTTTGTTTAAGTAAATTAACATTTACTAAATTCATCTCATTATCATTTTCATTATTCACTTGTATGTTTCATTTTATTTGAAACCATAATCCTTGAATATTGTCATTTACATTCATCATATTTTAAGTCCCGAATTATTTTTCGAATGATCACCAACATCTTATAAATCCCAAGGTGTTATATACCTCAATAGGGCTTCTAAAATCCCCACATATTGGCTTAGAACTCTTAGTTCCTAATAATATGCGAAAAGTAAAGTAATGCCTAAGCATCACTTTTGGTACCCATGAAATAAACCCCAAGTGAACCCATTCAACTCTAGGGTAACGACCAAACTCAACTAAATCTCTAGGACCCTATATTTACTTCTTACAAGAAGGTTCCTAGGTTCTAATCCTAAAGAAATGGGTTAAAATTAGAAAAGAAACACAAAAGAAAAAGGCAGGATTTCCGAATCGATTCAGACTAGCCGAATCGATTTGGGTTCAGACAAGCGAATCGATTCGGAGGAGCCGAATTGATCGACCCAGACTTGGAAACTGTCTCACAGTGAATCGATTCGGCCAGGCCAAATCGATTCGGTTCTACAGATTTGCCAAGTTTTGGCTAAGGAGTCTTGGACTCTAAATCTCTCCCCACTTCAACCAACCAAAACCCTTATCATATTATTACCACCAACTGATATAAATGCATACAACAACCATAATTTATACCAATATCCAAAGATTAAAAGCCCTTAAATCCAAATAAAAACCCTAACTTTCTTAAACCATACATAACCACAACTATCAATACTAATTATTCCACTTAAATCATATAATAGCAAGTAGAAAACTTGCCTCAAGCTTGCAAATTTCAGAAATTGATGAAGTTGTATGCAAGAACAATCACCAAATCTTCAATCTCTCTTTTCTCCACAAGGTTTCTTCTTCTCTCTCTCTCTTTAGGTTAGGAATACAATTAGGGGAAAATTAGAAGACTTAGGGAGACTAAATCGTGCCTTCAGTCCAAAATTCCAACTTAAGTGATCAATACCGAGATAAAATAATACGCAACTACACATTTAATCTAAAACCAGTCAAAAGTGCTCGAAACCTCAAAATACAATATGGCACATAATTTGACTATCTCGCACCTTCCGGAACTAACTACACCCTCCAAATTATCATTTGGAAATTTTATAACTCATTTTAAGTTCCGGTTTCATTTTAAGTCAAAATGTCACTTTAGATCTTATGACACAATAAAACACCTCACGGTGATATTCACCTACACATTAGGTAAATATATAACATCTTAGTAAATATTAACTTTTCTTCCTTAAATTAATACTTACTCCAGATTCCAACATTTTATATCTAGTTACTATACCTAGCAAATAAATATAAAATAGGTTCTCAAAAGTGAGGGTTGTTACAATGAAGTGTAAGTAAAACTTGAAAATAGATAATTTACAAAATGAACGATAAATAGGAGGAAATCGTGTTTTTTTTACCCAAACGTGGTAATTAGTGATAAAGAAGGAGACTTTGTTATGCAAGACTTCAAATAATAACTAAACTATGGAAATGGTCTTTAAACTTGGAATTGGAATAAGATTTTGTAAAAATGAAGATGTTGATATTACATCTAAAATGTGTATTATGGATTAAACGGTAAAACATGTTTAAGTGTATAATGAGGATGACAGGGTGGCATTTGCCATGGGTTTTGGCCTTCGGGCCGGGTAAAACGGTTGTAGTAACACATGGACTAAAAGGTGAACTTAAAAAATTGGTTACAATGATATAACAAGAGAAAACATACTAGGAGAACTCAGGAAAGTTTAAGAGGGCTCGGATTCTTGGGATACGTCATTGGATTAGACCCAAAACCACTGGTCAGGGAAGCATATTACAGTATTTGTGGAATTCGCTGAAAGTCCATAAATACAAATGAGATTTAGTGAACTCCGATTAAGAAGTGAAAATATAATTTAGAGAACGACACGCTTTAAAGGCTAAAAAGGGCACAAGAAGATTAATGATATTGAATAGGTGAAATGTCGAAGAAGAACAAAAGAAAATAACGATATACAGATGTGATAATTCAGGTTCAATGTTACATAATCGAATTATTAGAAATTGTGTGTGACGCCCCATAAATTTTAAACTAGATTAATCAGGTCTAAAGTAGATAAAATAGGAGCATATAGAAATTTAGTACCATTCTAAGCATGACAGTAAACAAAATGAATGCTAAATACGTCAACATCAATGTGGTGAACCATACCATCTATGATACCAAACCAACAATAGATAGAATCCTCACATAACTATAATTGTTTCAATATAAAATCCAAAACAAACTAAATAATAAAAATACCAACCAGACATAATAGTAAAAGGAAATAAAATAATGATCACGTAGGCTCGACACATCCACATCCTAGTAGATCCCCAATTGAAAACTCAAGACAAGATAAGGGGTAAGGCTTCACCTGTGGCTATGTTCTGAAAAATGTTAAAATAATACGTTAACAACAAGCCGTGGTAGTATAACTGTATAAGTGATTTTGGACTACAATATAATTATACATCTTCTTTTTCTATTTTAGTATCTTTTAGATTATCCTAACACCCAACAATCCTAGAAATCACATGCATCTAATACCAGACCCAAATGAACCTCGTGATTACATATTATTCGTTTCAATTGAGTGTTAATAAATAATTATTCTACACCTCGCAAGCATTGACATTAAAAATGAAGGAACACCTTTATGTACATATCCACAATTGTGTTACCATGTCAATTATTACATAATTAACTACAGGAGTACCAAAGTGGCCACCATCGCATGGACCTGAATAATCCCATCTTACTCTCTTGGGATACTGAAGTCGTGGAAGCTCGACACAGGGTACAATACTATCACTGTCAACCGGAGTACCGAAGCGGTCACCATCGCACAACCCAGGGTAAGCCAATCTCGCTTTCTCGGGATACTGAAGCGGCACCGTTACCTAGCCCAGGGTACTATAATACTGCAGTGCTCGCCTTGTATGACCCAGGGTATAATTATCTTTATCTACCGGTATACCAAAGCATCACCATCACACATTCCATAATAATATCCCTTTTAGGATAAATCTCATATGTACACATAATCAATATATCGCATATAATGTAAAATATAATTATTTTCATTTTAATAAGGATATGAATCTTATTAATTATCCAACTATGCTTGCATATAAGGTTAAAGGTCTTAGATCACTAGTTTAAACTAGCTATGTCTCCAATTTAATAATCCTAAGAAATATCTAAATTTTGCCTTGGTCGTGCGCACAACCCTAAGCCCTAGCTGTTTGAACGACCCATGGGCAGGGACCACCCATGTGGTTGTTTGAATAGGGAAACCACAAACTCTCTAGACTTCGATCTTTCGTCAGCCTCTAGTCCCTGGTATAATTTTTATATCCAGAACCACCATTAATAGCCTAATTCAATGTTTTACTACCTCCATATACCTTAAATTATCCAATAAAATTCCAACAAAACAAATTATATACTATCCACACAAGTATACTGGATTTATATAAGGATTTATGGGTATTTTTCAAAATTAGAACCTAGGTATTAAATTTCATTCTAAATTCCCAAATTTCCAATTTTATTAATGGCAAAAATCAAGGGACTTTTGTCTAATCCATCAAGTATACACGATTCCAATCCTCAATTTGTTACATATTGCTCAAATTCATAGAAATTGGAATCAAATTCTATTTATGGATACAAATCTAATATTTCCTATTAATATTAATCAAATTTTTTGTTGAATTATCTAAATCAAATGTTATATGTGTCGTGCCAAATTAAGGGGCGTTTACCCAATTCATCTCTCTCACACACGCACACATACATACATACATACATACATATATATATATATATATATATATATATATATATATATATATATATATATATATATATATATATATATATATATAACCCATAAATAATAAAATGTTACTAAATTTTAATTTGTAATTTTGCTCTGGGACATTTATGTTTATGCCAATATGTATATCTATCCCTGGACATAATTAACATGTCGTATACTTGTGCATATGGGAGGATATAAAATATCAAGCACTTTGGATAACGCGTGTACACGTTCAACTTCAATAAACACAAACTCATTTGCACAAGTAAACTTTTATCTTTATAGTGGAGGGAATGTGAGACGCGTATCGCACAAATATCATGTCTTTATCAATGTTGATTACGGACATATGGTACTGTAAGCGCATGATATTATTTCTCATATGTGAGGCTTGATGTATCACATGTGCACCTGCATTAATTAGTCACAATTGCTTGTCTTTATAGTTGCATTCCAAACTATTCATATAGAGAACATTATGTTTCTTTCTATATGAGAAATTATCTTATCCCGTTGATATAGAAAGTTTATTAAGGGTTCATATATTTTATAAAATTAGAATTATCAAATAGAATAATGTTGTTATTTCCAAATCAAAATAAGAACAAAATATTATTTGTGATTTGTCATTAATATCTTGCTTGTGCCAATTAAAGTATTACCCAATATATTCCATGAACCCGTATATACTGCACTTAACACTCACATATGGTGGTACTTTTAATAAAAAAAATACTAAAATCGAAGCCTTAAAAAAATTACTTGATGGCTTTGAAAATCAATATATCTAGTTTTGGGTTATATGCAAGTCCATATGATATAAAAATTTATAATACTATGTCCCATAAGACAACCAATATCCATGAATTTAAGGGATTCTTTGTTAAATTATAAATACTCTGGTTATTAATGACCATGATCATGGCTTCTCTTGGTTTTTTCTTTGGAGGGTAATGGTGCAGTGAGTCAAAAATTAACTTTTGACTTTAAATAAAATCCATTATAGTTTTTTAATATTAATACACATGTAAACAAAAGATATAAATTCAAATTTTTTGTTATTAATATCACCATTAGATATGATATACGAAAAATAGAAGAAAATTATTACTTCAATTAAAGAGTACCATCTAAAAAAGCATTCAGAAGAAGATCACTCATGAACCATCACCCGTCTCAACCAACCGTCTTAACTCATTTTCTCATAGTATTTTGTTTGAATGAAAAACACGAAAGAGCAAAATGAAATGAAAAAAATAGACGGAGAGGTGCACTCATGGCTATGAAAAAAACATTTCCAACATATATTACAGAGAACTCTTGCACGTTTAACATAAAAAATAAAAAATCTAATCCTTCAACACATGCCAAAAACTTAGCGCGCACACACACACACACACATAACCCTCTTCTTCAATTTTTGATATGATATAAGTGGAAACACCAAAACATCTCTGATAATATAGTGGTCGTGTTTGGTTTACAGACCCTCCAAGCTATCTTTAAAATGAAAAGAATTACAAACTATTGGTCTCCCATTTTGTAGCACTCAGTTACTTTACAAATTTATTATTATTTATCGTGGTAAATAGTTAAATCATAGAGTAAATGAAAATGAAAAAGGGTACCTCGACATACCATTTTGATTCTGAACTTCAAACATCATCAACCAAAGATGATAACATTCATCTATTAATTTAGTCTTCAGCAAACTATGACCTATGTAGAGACGAAAACGAATATAAAACGGGATAAGTAAATACATAATTCAAGATATTCCACTAACTTGAGATTTTTTATTGATATTATTTCCACCATACTATCGACAACCGAACTTAAAAAAATGATAAGACAAAAAGAAAAGAGTTTTCTGGTACAGCTAGTGAGATTGAATCCAATAAAATATTGACTTTTTTGTTACCTCATAAATTCTTTAACTTGAACTTCAACCATCAACAGCTTTCTGGTAAAAGCATAGAATAAGAGTACCAGTGATGACATGATCAAATTAAAATATAATGACTCAAAAACATAAGGGTCTACGAATTATTTATAATAAACTCCATAAGTAGAACATTTATTTTAATTTTTTATATCAGACGTGTTATTTTTTCCTCATGCTAAACGATCGGTAAATGCCAAATGGATACTCACAGGTATTGGGTAGAAAAAGAAATAAAAGGTGGATTATCTTTATCTCTCTCTCTCTCACACACACACACACACACAAATAGAGAGACGCACATTGTCTGGTGATGGTTCGTGATGGTGGTAATGCGACAACAATTAAGATAGAGATGTGCGAGATAAGAAGCCATTTCCAGCAATGTGGTCTTTCCGAATGAAAACCAAACCCCAGTTATTATCTCTAAAAACATAATAAAAGACCACAAATAGTCACTATAAAACTCCATGAATGCCCAAATTGCTATAAAAGTGTTGAAAAAATTCATCACTATAACTGATAACATCTTACATCAATCACCTTGTTGACGGCTATACCAACCAGAGCAGTCCAACAAGCTCCATGACGATGAATATAGGTTCTCATCCTAGATCGTCTTGGTAATACCACCTCTTATCCCAAATTTGATCAGTTCTTGGTCTCACGGATGAATCATGTTAGGTGATTGTGTTCCTTCACTCCCCACACAATTTCAGAGAGCTCAAGCTACACTAGTTATTATCCACAGGTAAATGCCTATAAATGAAGATAATAAGGAGGAACAAATAACATACATTATCCTTAATGAGTAAAGAAGAACAAATAATGACCACAAGGAGTAAGAGTAATGTAGAAGGAAAAATAAAAACTTATATATAGTCTTTATAGAATTCAAAAAGGCTTATGATATACAGTACCTAGGATCTAATTTGTTGGGATTTAAGGAGTAAAATAATTTATATGAGTTATATTAAAGTTATTGAAGATATGTATGATAACACAAAGACTAGAGTAAGAACTATATGTGGAGAAACTAATGACTTTACGATTAAAGTGGATCTACATCAAGGATCAGCCTTAAGACCTGGGTTATTTATCGTAGTTTTGAATGAGATTACTAAGGACATACAAGAAGATGTCCCATGGTGTATATTTTTTGCGGATGATATAGTTTTAATAGACATTTGAAATGAGGGTTTAGCGATGACATAGACACTTGGACAAAATCCTTTAAGTTTAAGGGACTAAGAATCAGTAGAAATAAAGCAAAATTTATGGAATGTAAATTTAATAATGAGGCATCGGGTAGAATAATGATAAAGATTGAAGAAAAAATGATAAACCAAACTAATAAATTTTGTTATTTAGGTTCAGTGTTACACAATAATGGGGATATTGATGAGGATGCTATGAGTAGAATATCAACTGGTTAAATGAAATGGAGACAAGCAAGTGGGTGTTATAGGGGGAAAAATGGTATCTAATCCTATTGTAATCGTATCTTCATTTGGGAGATTTAACTTATCAAGAGACGTCTTTCTAAGTAGATCATTTGATAAAGGGGGGGAATTAATTAAGGGGGAGTCTTTATTTAAATTGCATTTAATATTTTAATATTCCCTATGCGTTTCATGTGTTGCTTAAGTGTGCAGATATTGTAAAGCGGCATCTATTTAAAGTGGCAAAGCGTTTAATTCTAAAGCGGTATTCGAGTCAAGCATTGTAATCTATATTTTGGGTGGGATGTTTTTTAGTCTAGTGAGCTTGACAGCCCTTTAGGATTTTTGTTTTGGTTTTTATCCCGAAATAGCCAAAGAGGGAGATTTGTAAGGATAAAAATTTCCAATTGAGTCTTAATGTAGTGTTGGCTCAATTCCGGACAAAAACACTTGTGTCATAGGATAGTATTCAGTGATTATCCTCCAAGCCTATGACATGCAAGAGTTGAAGACGTTGCGGGCAAGTCTTATAAAGCTTCATCATTGTCAAGTTTCAAGTTCCATGATTCTACATCATCAACATCATATTCCATAGTCTCCAAAAGGTATGAATGCATTTCTATATATATATATAGGGAGACTTGTAATGTGTTTATAAAGGGTGTACTTTTATTTTAAACTGATGTTTATTTTCAGAAGGTTTCTTTAAAACTTTAAAATAAAGTTTCTGGGCTAAAAAATCGAATTTTATGCATTTTGGGATTTCGTTCGAAATTGTCGTTAGAACGAGTTTGTCGTTCGAACGAGAATTTCGTTCGAATGAGGTTTGCCAATGACTTGCACTGGAACTTGTTTAATTTTAATTTGAAAGAAATTTAAATTTAGTGTTTGTGTGTGTTTATTTGAACCATCTCGTTTCTACATCATTTAAAGGAAATTAAAATTTTATTTTTTGGTGTTAAGATTTAAAATCGGGGGTATTCGCCTTTACAAGTGGTATCAGAGCATTGATTTAGAAAATATTGTTGACTAAAATGGAATATATGCCTCCTTCAATATTGTGTTTAAGATCCTTTACAAGTGGTATCAGAGCGGGATGGCTAAATTATTGTGTTTAAGATCCTTTTAAATATTGTTGACTAAAATGGAATATATGCCTCCTTCAATATTTCCTACATTTTATGGTTCTCTCATGCTTGCACATGACTATTCTTTTGCCATATCTTATGAGTAATTGCTTGCATGTCTTACACGCTCTAGCTTTTGTGCTTAATGATATATGTTTTGCTAGTTGTATGTTTTGTTCATCATCTTTCTAGTCTTTGCTTCAAAATTAATCACATGCTAGAATTATGATTTTTGTTTATCTTTTGTATTTTATTCTTGCATCTTAATTTGCATTAAATGAAAAATACAAATTGATTTTGTTTATCTTTTGAGTTAATTTTTATGGTTGGTGAAAAACTTTGAAAAACTCAAAATGATTTTTTTGTGCATTTTGATTTTACACACATTTTGTGACATATGTTGGTGTTTGAATCCTCATTTTGCTCCCATGTGACTAGAACTTTTGGTTAGAATTTTAATCCTTCAAATGTTCTTTACCATGCTTACACGGAGTAGTTTAAGTTTGACTTGCTTAATGGATTTGCTTTTATATGCCTTTACACAAATGCATGAGATTTTTGAACCTTAACTTCATATGTTATATTTGAGCTTTGTGAGGTGTTCTCCTACTAATCTAGTCATCTACATACTATGACCTAGGAGGACTAGTGCATGTCAAAATCCGTTGCACGTGATATTTGTGTGATATAAAAAAAATTAATATATATAAATTTGTACGGGAAAGGGCTCCGAAAGGAAAAATATTATCCTTTGTGAGTAAGCCACCGTTTGGATTGGACCTAAAAGAAATACGTGGTCCAAAGGTCTAAAAGAAAATATGGCATTAAAAGAAAAATAATTTGCCAAGGCCTAATTTGTTTAGTTGATTTATCCATTCAAAAGAATAAATTAATATGCTTATTTTGAGGGAGTTTGGATGGTATATCAACGGTTTGCACAATGTCTGTTGATCCTAGTTGCGCTTTCAATTTCGTGACTCTATTGGTTCATAGAATCATCAAAATGCTAGGCATATATGCATTGTGTTTGTTTGTCCAATGAGTTCAATTTATATTGTCACGTGAGGCTATATCTAATTGTGATAAAAATTTGCAATCAAATGCGAACTCCGTAAACATGTTTCAGTGATTGGGTTTTAAATTCATTAGCATCTAGTTCACACCCCTTTACTTACGTTTCCATATGACACATTTATGCTATAAGAGTGTGGAAAAACTTATGTTATTTAGTTTTGTGTCATTTTGGGGTTTATATCTATATGTGTGTACTTATGCTTAGTTTGACTCTATTGTGTGTATATATATATATATATATATATATATATATATATGATTTTTTGTTTGTTTTTGAGTCTTTGCCATGATTAGCTAGTTCATTTATGCTTTTAATTCATTTTTGGTAGGGGTGTTCGCGGTCTGGTCCGGTTCGGATTTTAGGTTTTTTTTGGACCGGACCGACTTGGTCGATCCTCTAAAAAAATGGACCGAGACCGGACCGATAATGTCGGTTAACCGACCCTAGTCGGTTCGGTTTTTTATAGGGTCGGTCCGGTCTAACCCGTCGGTCCTCACATTAATAAATTACATCATTTATAATAATACAAATATACCCAAGTCTATTTTTTTCAAACATTAAAAACTAAAAAATATCAAAATTTGTGATTAAAACAAACCTACTATTCAATTAAACTATAATTTAAACGAATCAAATATTGAAATATATACTTTTACTATTTATTTATCTTATATATATACATATATATGTAAAAATATATTATTTTATATACAGTCGGTTCGGGTCGGTCCTAACATGGTTTTTGAAACTGTAAACCGTGGACCGGACCGACTAGGTCGGTCCACCAAAAAAATAAACCGAGACCGGACCGATTATGAAAAAAGACCGAAAAAAAAGGGTCGGTTCGGCTCGGTTCGGTTCGGTCCGTCGGTCCAGTCGGTTTTTTGAACACCCCTAATTTTTGGTATCTATCTTGTTGCGAATTTTGTTTCGATAGCTCATTGTGACAACCCGCTCACCAAAATAAGGGGTGGCCAGCCCAATACTCCAATATAACGGAATCATGGATGGAATCATTCTCAGCATCATAACAAAAATATAGAGTATCCAGGATAACCACCCAATATTTCAGAAAACGGGTTGCCAAAAATTTTGATTTGAAAGTAAATAAATGAAAATAAACAACCCAATTTCTGAAAGATAAGGGAAATCCCAAGACATATATAAATAATACAACAAGAATACGATAAAAAGAACGAATAGGTAACCGATCACTAAACTGATACACCAACAATACACAAGTACAATAAGTTACTCATTACATTTCATTAGACATTTACCAAAGCTTGGGCCTCTCGCCCGAATAAAAGACTTGATCTTAACTAGAATAAAAAATGAAAACGTCTATACCAAATGTATCCCGTAATATCCGCAATGCATCACGGCTCGTCGAAAACATCGGAATAGGAATTCAAATCATGCATCCTTGCGACGGAGTACCTGAGCAGAGACAAGATGAATATGCAACAAGAAATGTAACCAGGTCAGGGCCCGGTTCTATATGATTACCAGATGAATAAAGAGTATGACAGTTATGTGTGATAAATCGTGAAGAAAGAGAAATAAGAAACAACCTATACAATTTAAAACATAAGCTAAGCAGGAACAAAAATAAGAAGCATTAAACTAAAAACTTCACCAAATGTGCCAATTATTTCCTATATCTTTTCCTTAGCAGGAAGTATATATATATAATCACAATCTTTTGCTCTTTAAGGCAATTATATCTCAATTTTACCCTTTGTAAAAAGTCCTTTCCTTATCAGGAAAATAATCATTTTCAAATGCTCTTTGTGGCATTTACATGTGCTCTTTGTGGCACTCCATCATGCTCTTATGGCATATCAAATACATCAAGTCCCACTTGATTATGAACTGTTATAATTATATACATATAACGAATTCTAAGACCGCCCGTCCGGGTTTCCCTACTGTGCGCGCCCCTAAATGACCATCATCTTCCTGGGCCTATCATTAGACAACCTGGGCACCTATATCGCAAGACGTCGGGAAGCGGCCATGAGCCTGCGGGGTAGTCAAGACCACACCCGGAATCTCCTACCCATCGCAGAAACATATACAACAATAAGCGCTCCCATGGCCTAGGACTATATCCGCCCTGCATTCATTAGCCAGGGGGCTTCACCTCACGTGCGGACTTCCCTTATGATGTCATTTAGAGAGGTGTGTTAAAGCCATTTTATTTATCATATCGAAAATCAAGTAAACCATTATTTACCGGTTTCAGGATTAAGTAAATTATCATTTACAAATATCAATACCATTTCCATTTCATTTCCATCCCACGTATATGTTTCATTTTATTCGAAACCATTTCTATTTATTTCTAGTAACAGATAGAACTTATTATCCGGAGCCATACAATAAATTATATCAATACTACAACCTCAGAGGAGTAAATAAACTCTTCATCATCTCCAAGCATTTTAGGATGTTATTTTAAAACCTCAAGGTTATCATCTTTCGAAGGAATGAAATAACTTTCAATTTATTCTCCAAACTCACCTTTATGGCGTTATTATGAACCACCAAGGTTAACATAGTTCAATCGAACTTTTAAAATCTTCCAACATTCTTTTGGGGTGGTAATATAAACCATCAAAACTAGTATAGCTTAATTAAGCTTCTAAGGTCTCCCGAACATAACACTACATCTCCTAGTTTTATAATAATTAACTAGAAGAAAAGAATGCCCTATCATCAATAGGCCTAACCCCGGAAAAGTCCCCACATAACCCATTCCTAATGTAGGGTAAACAACTAACTCATCTCACACTCTAGGACTTTAAGTTTACTTCATTCAAGAAGGTTCCTAATCCCTATATTTAAAGAAAAGAATTGAAATTGAGTTATAAATTAACTCAAAAACAGCAGGAAAACGAATCGATTCGCCCAAAAAGCGAATCGGTTCGGACCACTAAACCAACTTTCTGCAATTGGCCGAATCGATTCGGCCTTAACCCGAATCGATTCGGGTTATGCAGACCTGCCAATTTCCCTTATCGAATCGATTCGCCTAAAGGGCCGAATCGATTCGGACCTGCAAATCTGCCAAAAATGGCTACGAAGGGTTATGAACCCTAAATCCTCCAAATTTCAAATATCTTCCTTTTCATACACATCCAACAACGAAAATCTACCCCAAACTAATCTACATGCTTATTAATCATCAAAACCCACAATTTCTTCAACATAATCAAGACTAGGGTTTAAATCCCACAAATTCTACAATTAAGCCATAAATGTAAATACACAACTATCATACAATTTATGCATCTTAAATCACATATTAGCAAGTAGAAAACTTGCCTTGATGTAGGGAATATCAGATTTCTTTGAGTTGGAGCATCAATCCCTCTTCAATCTTCATTTTCTCTTCTTTCTCCATTCTTTCTCTTCCTCTCTCTTTCTCTCCTTTACTCTCTATGTTCAAGACATAAAATGGGGAAAAATAAGGGATTTTGGATACTAAAATCGTGGCTTAAGTTAAAACTCCCAACTCAAATGGTTAATACCACATTAAAATGACTCCCAAATACGCGTTTAAGTTAAAACCAGGTAAAAGTGCCCGGAACACAAAAATACAATTTGGCACTTATTTTGACTGTCTCGCACCTTCCGAGACTAACTACACCCTCTAAACTGGCATCCGAAAATTTTATAAATTATTTCGAGTTCCAAGATCATTTAAACTAAAAGTCCATATAAAATACATGACACTACAGACATGCAACCTGATGATATTTACTTTCACATGCAGTAAATATGCATCAATCTAGTAAATATTAACTTTCAAGTCATTAAATTAATATTTACTCCAGTCCCCACATTTTATATAATTACCTTATGCGATAAAATCAGTATAAAATGAGCCTCCCAGAATCGAGGGTTGTTACATACTCCCCCCTTAAGAGGGAATTTTGCCCCCAAAATTCGGGCATACCCAAATCTGATAAGGGCATACTACTCTAAACTAGGATTCTACCATCCTAAACAAACTCCTCGTTTTTGCAACGTCCCAAATGGACTCAGACTAAGGTCGACCCTATCGATCTCAGCCAATCATCATTTGTTCTCTAGTCTAGTAGCACAAGGCGCTCTTCACTAACCATCGATTCTAGCTTCCTATGGCGGGACATGATGTCCACATGACTCGGCACAATTAGCCAAATCTTCATAATTATGTTATATCTCACCTCGGGGCATCCATACCGGCTCTAAGTGGCTTAGCCCCAACGCTACTCAGCTATCCCCCGCATCGACGTATCTCATCAAGGCGTATGGCTTAAAAGCCAAATCTCTAAAGAAATGTTCCGAGACCACTCCAAGTCCAAGGAACATATTACCCATTGGTTCCATCCAACGAGTATACGAATTACTAAACCGACCACGCTAGGCCACTCACGAAACCATGCCTTAGGAAATGGTCCATAAGGCCACTCCAAAACCTAATGGTTGCACGAAAATCTCCATCCATACCATTACTGCTCCCATCTACTATGTATACCAAGGCGCACGTTCTTAATATGCCTTTCGGCATAAGTAAATTTCCTCCATTTTATCCATCCACTTTAGGGTGGTAGGATATACGCCATTTCCATACGGTTCCCATTACTTCGCGGAAACTTTTGCTAAACCTTCGACACGAATTTCTAGTTTCGGTCCACCCTATCATAATAGGCACCCCCCACGGATTTTCTATTCCTCCATCGAGAACGGGGCATACTCTTCTACAAGTAGTCCGTCCATAATGGCCGGGAATGCAACAGTCTGATCAAACGATTTACCATTTTCTCAAATGGGATCATGACCAGTTCGATGCCGATAGTTCCATGCAGACGTCTATGAATATCCTTCTTCGTTCCACTACTACTCTCTTTACACGAGTAGGTGAAATGGTCAATCACAGACATAAACGCTCTTACTACCGAGTCTTCCTATTCATGCTCATTCTACTTGGCCTTCCATGCCATAACCATTATCTCTGACGAGTTCTCTACTCGACACGTCCACTACCCCAAATCGCATTTCCTTAGCGAATGAGAAAATATCCGATCACTAGTTCTTCTGAACTCCGAGCACCAACTCAATTCCTCCCACAACATATTGCAACAACTTGTTGCTTACGAGAAGGACCAAATTTCCTGCCCAGGAAGTAGTGCCTTATCTATTTAAGGTGATCACTACCACGATGAATCTTAATTCAAGCATGGGATATTACTCTCCACAAGTTTAAGCTTGTGAGACGCATAAATAATAGGTCTATACTCCATTATTATTACTCCCCAATCCTGGCAGAAACTTACTCATTAAACTCACTCTCGAGCTTACAATCATGGCTCAGGAGTGAGGATCCACCCGTCCTTATTAACTCCCCGGAAATGAAGTTACCAACGTAACCTTATCTCTAAGAAATGCCTCATCTCCTTCGGCCGAACCTACCAAACCTCTCGAGACCCCATAATCTCGCTCCTAAGGGATCTAATCTCTTATAGAGTTAACCCATAACTTATTTGTGGTCAACTCCCTACCGCTTTCCTAAACTAACGCCGCCTACCCTCAAGGTCTTACATCAAAATAAAAATCCTAAGGTCTATCTATATGTATCCTACCTAAATCGTAAGCATATAATACTAAATATATCCCTAGTGCCCAAGACCTTACTCAACTTCCGACCTTTGCTCGGGTTCATGCGTTGGACGTCTCGCCGAAGCGAAATCCAGACAAGGAACCCTCCCGTTACACTACTACCTCGCATCGTCGGTCCTCGAGATATGACGGTCTAAAACACATGATCGGGATCGGTAAATTAACTTACAATTCTACTAATAAGATTATACTTCTAGACTTCACCTTAGCATTCTATACACGAAATAAGAGAAAGGAAATATGGCATCTCTCCACTCCCAACGTCGTTAAGGTTCACGCGTGGAGCGTCCCGCAAAAGCGGAATCCAAACAAGAAACCCCTCCTATGCATTACTGCTTAACTTTGTTGGTCGTGAAGATAAGTCATAACACCCACATACAATGCAAACAAGCAATAAAACACTCAGACCAGGTAACACATATGACACATATACATTAAAAATATTATCACTCGCTTCATAACGAGTGAAGAAAAGATAGAACTTCCATACCACGGAAGTCATATAATTACCCTTCTATAATAGCGTAAATACTACTACAAGCTCAATATACACACCCGAGTCTATCGTAGACACAATACTACTAAATCTTATCCTAAGGAATATACACTACCCACCTATAAGGTAGAATTCCCTCCACAATTTGCCAAGCACTCTGGGTCAATACTAATGGTTCTCAGACTCCATATTCGAGCCTTACACATACCAACATTATTTCCACCAACTCCCCAACCAGGCACTTTACTCTTGCCCTCGCTCTCCACTCAACGAAGTTTAAAATGAGTGGTTCTACACTCCACATCATAGCCGTTATTCCGACTCTGGCTGACAATAATTGCCCACGCAGTCCCTCTTACTCTCCCAGTAAAAGAGAACACGCTCTTGGCCTCCTCTTCCTCAGTTCAGTGAAACCTCACCAGGTGGGTGCCCACCGATGGGGTTTCACGATTCTTACTCCATCAGAAGTGTTAACAACACCTATTTTGGAGCCCAACACTTCATGGTGCATGATCTCGTCTCCCTAACCGTACAACACCTTATTCGCCATTGGTCTTTAATTGAACCTTTTGTGAACATTCGAGAATCCACCTTCTCCTCAGTCCAATTATCCCAGAGAAACTCGCCATTGCAAGCATCCACCGGGCTTCTCTATGGGCCAAACTTCTGGCACCCACGAATATAGTGACCACATTTTCACCACCTCAACACTTCTTCTACGGGTGAAGGGTTTTCCTCCATTCTACTACAGGGCACTTCTCCACTTCAATATAACATCGCGTGAATTCTCAAGTTTAGTACCACTTCCTACTTCTAGCGGTACTTGGGAAGCTACATTAACTGAAATTTGCAGTCGTAATAGCAAGACAAGAAAGTGCTACAAAAAGGGAGCGACCTCTAAAGCGTTCCCCCTCCCCGACCACAACTTACAGTTCTCCACAAACCTTCCCATAACGCCCTTCTTCTATCGACCTATTATTCTCACACGAATACGCAAAAGATTTTATAGATTCTACCTCATGGTAGAAGAACGAAATCTCACCAGAGAAATCAACGATCTTAATCCTAAGGCTTTACACCAAATCAAGAACAACGCTGAAAACTTAAGGCGTCCACACAGATTCCTAAGGACTCTAGAACCTGATGCTCTGATACCATCTTCTACAACCCGCTCACCAAAATAAGGGGTGGCCAGCCCAATACTCCAATATAACGGAATCATGGATGGAATCATTCTCAGCATCATAACAAAAATATAGAGTATCCAGGATAACCACCCAATATTTCTGAAAACGGGTTGCCAAAAATTTTGATTTGAAAGTAAATAAATGAAAATAAACAACCCAATTTCTGAAAGATAAGGGAAATCCCAAGACATATATAAATAATACAACAGGAATACGATAAAAATACCGAATAGGTAACCGGTCACTAAACTGATACACCAACAATACACAAGTACAATAAGTTACTCATTACATTTCATTAGACATTTACCAAAGCTTGAGCCTCTCGCCCGAATAAAAGACTTGATCTTAACTAGAATAAAAAATGAAAACGTCTATACCAAATGTATCCCGTAATATCCGCAATGCATCACGGCTCGTCGAAAACATCGGAATAGGAATTCAAATCATGCATCCTTGCGGCGGAGTACCTGAGCAGAAACAAGATGAATATGCAACAAGAAATGTAACCAGGTCAGGGCCCGGTTCTATATGATTACCAGATGAATAAAGAGTATGACAGTTATGTGTGATAAATCGTGAAGAAAGAGAAATAAGAAACAACCTATACAATTTAAAACATAAGCTAAGCAGGAACAAAAATAAGAAGCATTAAACTAAAAACTTCACCAAATGTGCCAATTATTTCATATATCTTTTCCTTAGCAGGAAGTATATATATATAATCACAATCTTTTGCTCTTTAAGGCAATTATATCTCAATTTTACCCTTTGTAAAAAGTCCTTTCCTTATCAGGAAAATAATCATTTTCAAATGCTCTTTGTGGCATTTACATGTGCTCTTTGTGGCACTCCATCATGCTCTTATGGCATATCAAATACATCAAGTCCCACTTGATTATGAACTGTTATAATTATATACATATAACGAATTCTAAGACCGCCCGTCCGGGTTTCCCCACTGTGCGCGCCCCTAAATGACCATCATCTTCCTGGGCCTATCATTAGACAACCTGGGCACCTATATCGCAAGACGTCGGGAAGCGGCCATGAGCCTGCGGGGTAGTCAAGACCACACCCGGAATCTCCTACCCATCGCAGAAACATATACAACAATAAGCGCTCCCATGGCCTAGGACTATATCCGCCCTGCATTCATTAGCCAGGGGGCTTCACCTCACGTGCGGACTTCCCTTATGATGTCATTTAGAGAGGTGTGTTAAAGCCATTTTATTTATCATATCGAAAATCAAGTAAACCATTATTTACCGGTTTCAGGATTAAGTAAATTATCATTTACAAATATCAATACCATTTCCATTTCATTTCCATCCCAAGTATATGTTTCATTTTATTCGAAACCATTTCTATTTATTTCTAGTAACAGATAGAACTTATTATCCGGAGCCATACAATAAATTATATCAATACTACAACCTCAGAGGAGTAAATAAACTCTTCATCATCTCCAAGCATTTTAGGATGTTATTTTAAAACCCCAAGGTTATCATCTTTCGAAGGAATGAAATAACTTTCAATTTATTCTCCAAACTCACCTTTATGGCGTTATTATGAACCACCAAGGTTAACATAGTTCAATCGAACTTTTAAAATCTTCCAACATTCTTTTGGGGTGGTAATATAAACCATCAAAACTAGTATAGCTTAATTAAGCTTCTAAGGTCTCCCGAACATAACACTACATCTCCTAGTTTTATAATAATTAACTAGAAGAAAAGAATTCCCTATCATCAATAGGCCTAACCCCGGAAAAGTCCCCACATAACCCATTTTTAATGTAGGGTAGACAACTAACTCATCTCACACTCTAGGACTCTAAGTTTACTTCATTCAAGAAGGTTCCTAATCCCTATATTTAAATAAAAGAATTGAAATTGAGTTATAAAATTAACTCAAAAACAGCTGGAAAACGAATCGATTCGCCCAAAAAGCGAATCGGTTCGGGCCACTAAACCAACTTTCTGCAATTGGCCGAATCGATTTGGCCTTAACCCGAATCGATTCGGGTTATGAAGACCTGCCAATTTCCCTTAGCGAATCGATTCGCCCAAAGGGCCGAATCGATTCGGACCTGCAAATCTGCCAAAAATGGCTACGAAGGGTTATGAACCCTAAATCCTCCAAACTTCAAATATCTTCCTTTTCATACACATCCAACAACGAAAATCTACCCCAAACTAATCTACATGATTATTAATCATCAAAACCCACAATTTCTTCAACATAATCAAGACTAGGGTTTAAATCCCACAAATTCTACAATTAAGCCATAAATGTAAATACACAACTATCATACAATTTATGCATCTTAAATCACATATTAGCAAGTAGAAAACTTGCCTTGATGTAGGGAATATCAGATTTCTTTGAGTTGGAGCATCAATCCCTCTTCAATCTTCATTTTCTCTTCTTTCTCCATTCTTTCTCTTCCTCTCTCTTTCTCTCCTTTACTCTCTATGTTCAAGACATAAAATGGGGAAAAATAAGGGATTTTGGATACTAAAACCGTGGCTTAAGTTAAAACTCCCAACTCAAATGGTTAATACCACATTAAAATGACTCCCAAATACGCGTTTAAGTTAAAACCAGGTAAAAGTGTCCGGAACACAAAAATACAATTTGGCACTTATTTTGACTGTCTCGCACCTTCCGAGACTAACTACACCCTCTAAACTGGCATCCGAAAATTTTATAAATTATTTCGAGTTCCAAGATCATTTAAACTAAAAGTCCATATAAAATACATGACACTACAGACATGCAACCTGATGATATTTACTTTCACATGCAGTAAATATGCATCAATCTAGTAAATATTAACTTTCAATTCATTAAATTAATATTTACTCCAGTCCCCACATTTTATATAATTACCTTATGCGATAAAATCAGTATAAAATGAGCCTCCCAGAATCGAGGGTTGTTACACTCATGATTAGATTACTACAATCAATTGATATCTTTTGCTATTGCATCATAGTTGATATTCATCTCTTTATGTGGATTAGTTGAATTTTAGTTGCCAATGTGCTTTAATGTTCTCATCACTTTATGCACAATTGCATAGTTAGCTTGTTATCCCATTCTATGTACCCCTTATTTAGTTTAGGGGGTGTTTATGCTTTAATTGGGGGAGATAGGTAATTTTTTTATTCTTTAGCCTTTGTCTATTCCTGAACAAAAAGGGGAAGAATGATAGGGGGAGAAATGGTATATAATCCTATTGTAATCGTATCTTCGTTTGGGAGATTTAACTTAGCGGGAGACATCTTTCTATGTAGATCATTTGATAAAGGGGGAGAATTAATTAAGGTGGAGTCTTTATTTAAATTGCATTTTATATTATAATATTCCCTATGCGTTTAATGTGTTGCTTAAGTGTGCAGGTATTGTAAAGCGGCATCTATTTAAAGTGGCAAAGCGTTTAATTCTAAAGCGGTATTCGAGTCAAGCATTGTAATCTTTATTTTGGGTGGGATGTTTTTGAGTCTAGTGATCTTGACGACCCTTTAGGTTCTATTTTAGTTTTTATCTCGAAATAGCCAAAGTGGGAGATTTGTAAGGACACAAATTTCCAATTGAGTCTTAATGTAGTGTTGGCTCAATTCCGGACAAAAACACTTGTGTCATAGGATAGTATTGAGTGAGTATCCTCCAAGCCTATGACATGCAAGAGTTGAAGACTTAGCGACCAAGTCTTCATCATTGCCGAGTTTCAAGTGCCATATTTCTACGTCATCAACATCACATTCCATAGTCTCAAAAAGTTATGAATGCATTTCCATATATATATATAGGGAGGCTTTGAATATGTTTATAAAGGGTGCACTTTTATTTTAAACTGATGTTTATTTTCAGAAGGTTTCTTTAAAACTATAAAATAAATTTCTGGGCTAAAAAATCGAATTTTAAGCTTTCTGGGATTTCGTTCGAAATTGTCGTTCGATCGAGTTTGTCGTTCGAACATGAATTTTGTTCGGACGAGGTTTGCCAATGACTTGCTACTGGAACTTCATTAGATAGTTTGTTCGAACGAAATGTCATTCGAACGAGATTTCAGCGGGAACAGTTTTTGGCCTTTTTTGGAACTTTCCCACTACTTTGTCCCACTAATCTTTCACAAGATTTAATGACTTCGGGACCAGAATTTTTCCAAGAAATTTTTCCATCTTCTAGAGAGATTTTGTGAGCTTAATTCTTTCATAAAAAGTTCCCTTGGTGTTTGTTAGTCAAATTGATTTATTCAAAGAACAAAACCAAGCTTACACCCAATTGTTTGTTTTAATCCAAGTCATCTTGCTTGGAGAGTTTGTTTGGCACTGAATTTATCTCTACCGTAAAACAGAGTTTGAGTTTGCTTTTACATCCCTCAAAGAATAAGTCTCGATGTTTGTTGTTGCGT
Organism: Sambucus nigra; assembly: GCA_949130495.1. NCBI lineage: Eukaryota > Viridiplantae > Streptophyta > Magnoliopsida > Dipsacales > Adoxaceae > Sambucus > Sambucus nigra. The sequence goes on along the minus strand of OX422215.1, from coordinate 600,617,716 downwards.
CATTCTCATATGGTGAAAGGAACCGTGTGTGGTTGATGGGTTCCTAAAAGTCGGATTGGTGGATTCCGAGATCACAGTGGAGCTCCGTGATCATTCGCTAGGCAGAGGTGTATACAAGAAGGAGCGTCGGGGTTTGGACGGAGTCAGGTCGAGTGTTGTAAGTCTTACTGCCTTGTATTTATAAAATCGTACTTAGTGGATTTGAGGTGTGACAACCCTCTCAAAATAATAACGGGTGGCCAGCCCTATACTACATTAAATCAGGTATCTCAGATGGCTCAGTCTCAACATCAACTGACAATACTAAATAATATAAGGCTAACTACCCGAAACTATTAAAAACGGATGTCAAAAATTTTAAACTTTATATGACACCAAAATGAAACCAACCATACAACCATAACCAACAATACAACATCTAACTATGATGAGTGAAACACATATGCTCCAACAATATATAAAAGAGTACAACAAAATGTACACAATAAAATACCCGAATGAGCTGTCGGGTCACAGACAATACAAAATTCTGAGAGAGAGAATATAAAAGAGTTAATCTACAACACTTGGGTATAAAACCGATAGAAAACTGAATCCTAATCTAGATATACGAAAGATAGGAATCGATTAAGACAAAGTGCCGCAACAGTTCGCTACTGCCATAGCTCCACGAATACACTGGGTGGATAAACATCCACGGCGTCCTTGTGGGGGAACACCTAAAATAATACAATATATATGCATAGCAGGAGGAAATATAAACGGGTCAGAGCCCGAGGTGAAAACATTTTTATAGCAAGTACATTAAAATGCATAATAATTATAAATGCATTATGACATGATTTAATGGAGTCTCACTCTCCAAATAATCTAACTCACCCCTCCACTAAAGAGCGCAACTAAACTTATGCACGTGATCTCCAAATAAATGCCCAAATCTGATTAGGCAATTAAATCTAACTAAATCCCAATATAAATATTTGATTAAAATCATCTAACTTATCTTGCAATTATCTAAATTCCATATAAATCATATACTCTAACTTTTAATGTTATAGTTCTCTTTTATTTGTTCACTTACTTCACATATAGAGTTTAAATAATCATTCTCATACTAACATATTCGCATTTCATAAACATTCTCATTACTAGAATTTCTCATATTCTAGTTATACCATCAATATACATATAATTATATATGAGTTATTAGCATCTAAGTGCTAAGGACTAAACTTCTCCCAATTCTCAATACTGCACTACGTTTCATGCGTGGGACGTCTCGTAAAGCGAAATCCAAACAAGGAACTCCCCCGTTACACTACTCCTGACAGTATTGATTTTCGAGATTCATTATGCCCTCAATGCATGATGCATGTAACCCAAATTCTTATTACTCCATTAATTAATTTATTATTTCCAATTCTCAACAGTGCACTGCGGTTCGTGCGTGGGACGTCTCGCAAAGCGAAATCCAAACAAGGAACCCCCCCGATACACTACTTCTGGCACTGTCGATCGTCGAGATGTATATACATTATTTATATGAGCATTGAGGACTAACTTCTCCTCACTCCCAACATTACACTATGTTTCATGCGTGGGACGTCTTGCAAAGTGAAATCCAAACAAGGAACCCCCCCGTTACACTACTCCTGGCAATGTTGGTCGTTGAGGTCCATCATGCCCGCAATACCCAAGTAACCAATCACATCAATAATATAATAACCATCCAAACGAGCTATAACTTGAGGAAACAAGTTATCAATTCTATCATCTTCCAGTTTCCCATACCACATAGCAAACTGGGGACCACCTGGTAGGGCTAAACAACACCTACCTCGTGATCAACTCACACACACAACGTCCGAAAAGCGATCTTAGTTCCTAACCGGCAAGTGAGAACGACACATACCCACGACTCCTCATCCCCAAAATAGTAAATGTATATCACATAATAATCACCATGGATGACTATGACCTGGGGAATATCCACACACTGCTCATCGAGCCAGGGTTCTCACCCTCATCGCGCAACTTATCGCTGATAGCAAGGAGGGGGTATGCTTCACTTATATATATATACCATCACATAAGGCATACATACATCATCACATCATAGAAAGGTATACCACCATATAAGGTATACCTATCACATTGTTTATATATTCATAGTACGCACTTAGGCGTAGTTGAATTAATATCATTATTTAGTATATCTCTCTCTCTTGATATACTAATCGTAAATTCTCAGACATCTTCCCCACTTAGTATACACTATACTATTTCTCACTTAAATTTTTTGCATCACTTCTGATTATGAATTGTCTCTCGATTCTATATATGTTAAGGATATTATCTATCCTAATGCACCTCGATTAGCATTTCTCGTTGTGTGAGACATCTCCCAAATCAATCATCGTTAAGGATATTTCTATATCAGTATGCACGTTTATTAGCATTTATATTCTCAATCCGAATTATGGTTCAATTAATCATGTGAACCTTTAAAATTTATCCCATTTGGGATTTGATACTAGCATCCAATATCACTAAACGCATTCTCTCTCTTTCATATAATATCATAATTATTTCCAAATACGAATCTTAAATGTTAGTGGGCTTCCCCAATTAGTATATACTATATTATTCTTTAAATCGGTATTCCTCAAATTAAGTCAATACGACTCCAATAATTTCTTATAAGGGAAACTCCCTACAAATCTCCAAAACTTACTCCATACGATCCCTATAGAGGTTCCCAATCGATAACCTCGAACAAAACGGAATGAAATTCTCCCTAGAAAAATATCCCTCGAAAAGCCCTGTTTCCGAATCGATTCGGGCCAAATCCGAATCGATTCGACCCTGTGAATCGATTCGGCCTCCAAGGCGAATCAATTCGGGTCCTAAGACCTGGGACTCTATCTCAGGCCGAAACGATTTGGCTGGGGTCCGAATTGATTCGGTCACTCAGACCTGTCAAGCTGGAACATTCCGAATCGATTCGGGTTGGGGCAGAAACGATTTGGCCTGTTCTAGGGCTACGAAAATAGCTATTTTTGGTAAGCCAAAAATCTCCAAAATTCATTTTAATCATCTTTTCTACATTTATCTTCAACCCAATCACATATACAACATTAATATTCATCCAAGAACACATTTAAACTAATTTTTATCATCAAATCCAAGATCTACATAACAAATCTAAGATTTTATCCAAAAGTTAGGTTTTATCAAACTAAACCTAAAACCCAAAGATTTAATCCACAAATCATGAAATAAATGGTACACAACAATTATTTAGCAAGTATAATCAGTTGCCTCAAGTTCGTAGGGTCTGATTCGTCCTCGAGATCGCGTAATGGCCGGAAATCTCCACTTTCTCTCTCTTTCTCTTCTTCTTTCTTCTTCTCTCTTTCTTTCTTTCTATTTCTCTTTCTCTCTAAGGAGAATTGTTTCTCCCGTAGGCTTAATAAGCCTTGTCCCCCAAAATACACAACTTTAAATGATAATACACACTTTAAATGACTCGGTAACTTTAATTCGAGCCAAACGCACTTAAATTATTTCGGAACCTAAATAGATCCCAAGTACAGTCATTTTGACTCTCTCGACCCTTCCGGAAACAACTACGCCTTCAGAATTGCCATTTGAAACACTTTCTAACAACTTCAAATTTTGACCTCAATTGCCAATTTAAAAATTCTCCAAATAAAATAATATTTATTTCTCCTAAAATAAATAAATTATCATCTCTAAAGTCTCGGGTTGTTACATGAGGCTAGGGCCGTCCGAGGTTTTTCCCGTCGTGGGTTTTCCTCGTACATCACGGCGTAGTGTGACTGATTTACTTTTATCTTGCAAAATAACTTTGAACACATGCTTAGGATGATTCAAGATAAAATTTGGTTTAATTTTCACGCTTAACTAAATTGGTGCTATTTTAATTTGGGTACATATTAATTTAATTCAAGTCATTATTTAATTTGTTAAAATTGGTTTGGCCTATTTTGCTAATATTGAAAATATGACTTAGGCAAATTTCTAGGACTTGGGTTAAATTGGTTTAAGTGAAAAATGTATTTGTTGTCTAATTTAATTTCACTTTGAACTTGTTTAATTTTAATTTGAAAGAAATTAAAATTTAGTGTTTGTGTGTGTTTATTTGAACCATCTCGCTTCCGCATCATTTAAAGGAAATTGAAATTTTACTTTTTGATGTTAAGATTTACAATCGGGGGTATTCGCCTTTACGAGTGGTATCAGAGCATTGATTTAGAAAAACTCGCGTTAACAACGTGATAAAAGGATAACTAATAAAATAAAAGTGAAATTTTATATAACAATTGTTAGGCAAGCGACCCTATATGTAGTGGATGGTTGGGATTTAAAGAAAAAATATGAACAAAGTCTCCATATTGGTGAGATGAGGATGCTCTGATGGATGAAAGGAATTACTAAAAAGGCCAACATTAAAAACCAATAAGTGAGAGAAAAGTTAGAAGTTGCCTCCATTGGCGATAAATTAAGAGAAAGTAGTCATAGGTGGTACAAACATGTGTTGTGTAGACTAATATATGAGCCTGTAACAAGGGGAAGATTATTGGAAATATAGAGTAAAAGAGAAAGGGGTTGCCCTAAGCTATCATGGAAGGAAATTATTAGGAGAGATCTTAAGGAATTAAACTTGAATGATAATATTGCATATAATAGATTAAAATAGAAAAAAAAAATCCATGTGATCGACCCCATGTGATAGGATTAAGGCAAGGACGATGATGATGATGATGAATGAGTAAGAAGAAGAAACAATATTCACTATAGCCAAAATGGTGGTCACCATCCTCAGTTTTGTGTATGTGATCGTAAAAAAAAGGCATTCACATGTACCAATCAAAGAACAAAGGCGGGAATCGCGATCGGGTTAAATGAAACGCTGCACGCAGGTCTTTAGTGTACCGAATATGTTGGGTTTTTAATGCTTAGAGAGTGAGGGATGCGAGATGAGGAAGGGAAACAAACATGAGATGGGGGAGAGAGAGAGAGAGAGAGAGAGAGAGAGTTATGCAAAAGCTTTTCGATTCAAAACATTACAGCGGGGAAATAATATCATTTTGCACATGTTCCTCATTTGTTTAATTGAAGTGTGCCTTGTTGCCCATTTATTTATTAGACGGTCTTCTCCTTTAATTAAAGTGTGGGTGCATACGTGTACGTGGCATAGATTTGAACCCTCAGATATAAGCCCCCAACAATCAACCATAACTGTTGGATAGTCGAGATCAAAAGTCCCTCCATATATATATATATTAGTAAATAATATTAATATTAGTATGGGTTTACATATGGGTATCTCAGACACAACACGAAAAATACCATTCAGGCACGAAACATGAAATAAAACATTTTGCATTAATAATACCATAGTTAATGTATCGTGTTATTTCTAAAACTATCACCCATACACAAAACACACAAAGTAATATTAATAATAATAAAAAAAATATGCAATATACCAAAAAAATACATACTATTAACTATAACACAAATAGTAAAATATTTAATAACAAAAATATTTATGACACATATATATTAGTAAAGACACGGGCATACATATAAAATCCACAACATATATACATACTGACAAAATGACCCTAACAAACAAATAATGTTAATATATAAAAATAACATTTACTTATAATAATAATAATAATAATAATAATAATAATAATAATAACAACAACAACAACAACAACAACAACAACAACAACAACAACAACAACAACAACAACAACTTAAATAAACATAAACTTACATAATTATAATAAGACATAAAATAATAACAAAAACGGACATGCATATAACAAACATATTTATATATATGATGATATAACAAACATACACATATAGAATGTGGGAGATGGAAATGGTTTGGCACATTGGTAAGGACTTGACTTTTATTGTGAACTCGCGTCTCGAGTCACATAAAATTTGACTTTAATGTATTTGATTGCATTCTTGCCGCATTTGCCACGGTTTAAATTTTTTTGGACCACAACTGTGCATTGACCAATAAGATAAACAATTACACAAACATGGTCAATACAACAAATAACTAATATATAAAATGAATTTATTTATTTAAGGTATAAATATACACCCTTGGGTTGTAAAAATTGCATTATTAACTCGAATTATTTTCAAACTTTCATGTTTCTTCTAAATAATATAAACGACTCAAAAAGATCATTATTTATGATACAATTTGACCAACAAGACTTAAATTTTGATATAAATTATAAAAAAATAATGCATTTGTCACTCATTTCCAAGTCTTTTGATTTTTCCAAGTAAAACTCCCTCCTAAAAAAATTTAAAAAAGACACGATTTTTATTCTTTTTCAAAGCCTATATATTTCGCAAATGTCTCACTTTTTTAAAAAGTTTTACATTTGTTTTCAATAATTTGTTTTATTTAAAAAATGTCTTATCATATGAAGTCCATAAATCATATTTTTCACACAATCGCTACTACTAACACAAACCTTTTCAATGTTAAAATTACAATGATTCAGAAAATCTGATGGAGTCACAAGTTCAATGCAAGACTTACTATTATGAATATCAATTAGGTCACTAATACGATCATCTATGCTTAACTCCAATTCATACACATTAAATCTACCTTAAGGTGATTAAATCGACAAAAGTTAGGTAAAGATTTTATACCAGTTAATAGTGAATGTATTTAAAATCGATATCGAACGAGGGTACCCAAATTAAAATTATTGTTGCAATAGAAGCAAGTTTTTCTTTTAAATCCTTGAGGCAAAAATACGAAAACACCTGTCAATGTGACAAATTTTTTACCAAGTAATTACACTAAAATTTATCTTTCATATTATATGAAAAATGGAAATGCAAAATAAGGTAAAGAAATCACACAATACCAAGTTGTATAAGGAAAATTGCATAACAAAAAAAACCTCAGGCCAAATGAAACGATAAATAAATTATGAAATATACTTGCACAAAGAGACAAAGGGTTACAATCAGACAATGCCCCACTAAAACTCAAAGTCTTTCACATTATATCTTTCGAATAAGGTACCAACATCTAGAGAACGCTTCACAACCGTTATATGTTTTGATAAGGATTAATATTTACGAATTTTTCACATGAAATCAAAGTTTTCATTTTTAAAGTTGAAGATGAACTTGTTGAGAAGCCACCATATTCTTCGATACCATTTTTCAATATACGAATCTTCTATAGGTTGTAAAGGGCTTAAATATATTTTTGGCTTCCTCAAACCTTACTCTATATTTTTGAGATATTTATAAGTCTCTCGAGAATAATGGCAGTTTGTTTTGCGTATGCGAATGCAGGGTGTTTTGCGTATGTTGGGCCATTCTCTGGGATAATTTTGAGTTGAAGGCAATAGACTCGTGATAGTTTAGTTGCACAGCAACTTCTTATACCTGGACCTCAACCATATAGCCCTTATCAAAGGACTTATTAAGGTCGAGCTCCCAGTTGGACTCAAAAAACCTTTTTTGCCTTTGTAAAAAACATTTTTGAGGGTTGCTATCTCGGTGTCGACCTTGCTAAACTCCAACTGCAGGAGTTTGACCTCACCCACCACCATCTCTTTACAAGCAATTTCCTCCTTGAGCTTGTTTTTAATTTCATGATCCCATCAGTCTAATTTAAGAGGGTGCTTTTCATGGTGGTTGATTGGTCATGAAGAACAACATTCCTCTTCAGCAAGTGGTCGACCCTGGTGGTCAGCTCGTGCATTATTTGCATAGCCTCAAAGACAAAAAAGGCAAAAAGTTAGTATTTAGGCAAAACCATATTTTTTGCGAAGAACATAACCAAAGATTAACGTACCAGAATAGAGTGGCAGAACCCTTCCCTGTTGTTATCGTAAAAATTCTCCATCTACGAGGACCAATCAGAAAAGGACACATGTCATCCTACATGGCAATATTCGACACCGAGGAGAGTTGGTCGGCACCCGAGGAGAGTTAGTCGGCACCCGAGGAGAGTTGGTCGGCATACCAACTAGGAAGATCAAGGGATAACTATGCATTTAATGTGCATTAATGAAGACGACTATGCATTTAATGAGCATTAATGTACATTTATACTGTAGATGACAACACATAGCATACCAAGAAATTCAACAATTAGATTCGTTGAATGTAGACATAATGTATAAATGTCTACATACAATGAATCTCTTTATCTCCCATCACTATAAATACATGTATTCCCTTAGCCAAAAGGGAGGAGATCCAAGAGAACCAAGAAACACCATACACAAGATAGATATTTTTTCTCTCTCTACCACATTGTGCTATTGTAAACCCCTGGGAATAAAATAACAGTGGACGTAAGCCATTCTTATAAGGCCGAACCACTTTAAAAATCTTTGTCTCTTATATGTTTGATGTGAATGTTTATCTTCATCTTCAATCTCATCCTCATCATTTATCTGTTGTTGACGCCACTAAAATGGCAGTGGCCATTTTCTGTCTTCAACAGATTGGCTGCTACCTCCCTGTCCCATCCTTTATCCCAACCGGTACGAAAAGATTTTTTCACAGCCACTTTTCTTTTCATTCTCTCCGAGGAGAGCTTCTCAGATAGAAGATCCTCGGAGGCTTTCAACTTGGCCTCCACCTCCTCCTTCTGGCGATTTACTTCTCGCAAAAGGGTTAGCTCTTCCTCAGCCGATTTTAACTTATTTTCAAGCTCCCCAAAGCTTGTGAGCTTCTCGGCATATTTTTTATTCTCTCTCTCCAAGTCTTTCACCTTATTTCCCAACTGCACTTTCTCTGCCTCAAATGAAGCCAACTTCTTCTCCCATTCACCCCTATCCTCGTCATACTTTTGACGAGAATCCTTCAAAGATTGGGCCAAGCCCTGTAAAGCATCCTCTACTCTAGACGAGGAGCTAGAAGCCTTGATCGCTTCATCTTTCTTCACTATGGTGTTAAAGCAACTCTCTAGCTGGAAAAAGAAGAAAATAATGATAAGTCATTGCAGAGATACTTGTATTGATGGAAAGAAAGAAAAATTCAGGATAAGAGAAACTTACTGAAGCAATGTGACGAGTAGCTAGGGATGTCAGCATATCCCTAGACATGTTTTCCTCAATTCCTTGGACTTCAGGAATGGTCCAAGTCTTTACCGAGCTCATTGCAGAACTCGGGGGAATAATGGTTGGAACACCAGTTCCACTAGCTTGGAGATGGGGAAGGGTTTCAGAAAAACTGACCGAGGAGGATTTCTTCAGTCTCCTCGGTGGCACTTCAGCAGTTTCAACCAAAAAAGATCTTTTGGTTGGGGAAATGGTGATTACTTCCACAAGTGCATCCTTCTTACTAGGAGCCACTGGGGGCTTCTCGACAGACTTCTGAGGAGCAACAGAAGGGGCATCATCTACTTTCTTTGTCCCCTTTGGGACGTCATTCTTGTTTCTTTTTCCATCTCCAGCAGAGGATGATGATACTGAAAATCAGCACCACCAGATGAGGTATTTGCAAGCTCAATATAGGTATAACGATGGCATCGCAGCTATATAAATAAGATAAGAATGAGGTGAGGACAAGGGGAACGACACCTGGATATAAGTGGTTCAGCCAATCTGGCCTACGTCCACTGTGAGTGTGTGTGAGTAATATCACTAAAAGAAGGCGCTAATGGCCATGGATACAACCTCTCAAGCTCACTCTCTCTCTACTGTATGTATTTAGACAGAGTTCTAGCTAGGGTTTTTTATCTCTGGATCCTTTCGCAAGGTAGGGGATGATCCCTTTTTATAGTGCCTAGGGGGTGCAATGTACCCCCTATGCATGCAATGTGCATGAATGTAGTTTCCTCACCAATGGGGGTGTGCCACCTGTCATGGCCACATGTAGGTAATGATGATGAAATATTCCCCCACATGTGGAGAATAATCTTGTTATAACTGATTTATGCCCAGGTGTCCTTATCCAAATGTCAACAGATGCTCGGCAGTCATGTTGGTGAATGGCCTCGGCCTAGGAGAGGCCGAGCTATAAAGGTTGGTCGTCCGCTCAATTCGCGAAGTGTCATGAGGTGTCTCGGCCTTATGTCAGTCGAGGTATGTGCCGGTGTCGGCCTGAGCCGAGGCAGGGTCCATGTTGAAGATGAATGCGTGGAGCCTCTTGTTATCTCGGCCTACTGCAGGCCGAGGTTACTATTCCTTGATGCCCGAGGTCAATGTTGATATCTGCGACGTGTGAAGTGTTCTTGGGGAGGTGCATGCAGTAGTGTCGGCTGTGGCCGAAGTATACCTCGGCCGAGGGATGACATTGCGGGCCTCCACCCACTGGTGGGTCGGTCATTGTCTCGGCTCTTATTTCGGCTGAGGTAGGTGTCCCTAGGCCGAGGTCATACTTGGGTATATCAATCACCCCCCAGCCCTTAGTCATTTGCGAGAGCAGGTGGCTAGGGGATTCTTGCTTCCGAGGCCTATTCGCCCCTAGGCCAACACCTGCATGACACTTGTCCCAAGCCAAGGCGTGCCCATTTGGTTGGCATATGCTGCCAGTTGTCCCTTGGGCTTCCCAAGGCAATGATGAGCCTTGGGAATTGTGCCCAAGTATTTAAAGGTTAGAAACCTTTCTTCTTCCTCATTTCTCTCCTTCTCGCCCTGCTTCCTGCAATTCTCTCTTTCCGGAGCTCGTTCGTTCCAGCACTTTCTCTGCAGGGGAATACCTATTTTCTTACGCGACTTCATCTATTTCCTTCATCAACTCCCCCTCAGGTACCTCCCCCTTTCCAACTCATTCATTTTGGCAATTTAATTTGAATTTTTCGGCAAGGGTTTGAATTTTTCGGCAGTCATATGAGCTTTCCAATGAGGGTTTTGAACTTTTCTACGAGCACTTGAGTTTTCCGGTGAGCTAGGTTTCTTGTAAAGATTCCTTGGTTTGATCCTTGTTCCCCCCAACTTTTCAAGACAAATTCGTTTGTAGTTTTTAGGATTTTTCCTTAAGTTTAGGGTCTTCCAGAGCCTTGGGTCATCCCCAGATGCTCAGACCCCTGTATCAACTTCTTGAAGAATTCCCATCTCTTAGAGAAAAAAGCTTAGAGAAAATTAGGCAGATAGAGAGAGCTCAGGAAGAAGCTCGTAGGTCACAGGAGTTCCCTGTCAAACCTCTCTTTCCTCCACCTCTCAAGGTGGTATACCCTCGTCCACCTGAGAATTTCTATCAGACAGACGTCTCTGCCAACAACTTGCCGATGTCCGAGTCGGAGTCTTCCACCTCCGACCCGATGTCCGTGGATTCTTTCCAAGAGGCCATGGATTTTACTCCTCAGGCTGGTCAGGACCCTGACCAGGCCGAGGTTTCCAGCCGGGCCTCGTCCCAAAATGGCACAAGTACCTCAAGTTCTTCTTCAGAGGTTGAACTTGTAGAGCCAAGTGTGGCTGTGCCTCCCATTCTAAATGCTATTCCCCTGTCGGCCGTCACCGAGGCCGAGTTTGCTCAGAGGTTCCCCGGTAACCCGTCCACGTCTGCTCCAGCCGACGTTGAGTCTGACGATGATGAGGATGTCGAAAGTGATGTAGACACATCTGAGGCGGCCGAGTATGAGAGCACAGTTACTGAGGTGGACCTATTGCACTTCAGGTACCTATACTCCATCAGTTCTTCTATACATTTAAGAAGACCTCTGAGGGAGGAGAGGGCCTACCACGGCCAAGAGGGAGAAATCTTCTTGTACGAGCAGATGTTTAAGTTAGGTTTTCGTCTTCCTTTTCACCCCGTCATCAGGTCCATCCTTTCCTTCATTAACTAAACCCTCATAGCTCTCTCCCAATGCTTAGAGAGTTATTATAGGGGCCATCATCTTATGGAGGGCGGTCCACCACTCTGACCTCCCAGTGCAGGTCTTTGCTGGTTGTTACGTCCCCACCTCGGCCAAAAATCATCCGAGCTACTATCACTTTGTGGCTCGGAGGCCTGAGAAAAAGATGCTCCTGGTCACTCAGACCTCTAACCATAATTGGAAACCCAGGTATTTTTTTATCTCAGGGCCGTGGGAATTTGGTTCTTCCATTCCCTCTTCCATCTATGAGCCGAGAATACCCCTGAAATGGGGCAAAGTCACCATGTCTGCCAGGGCCGACCCTGGACTAAGTGTGCAACATGGCAAAAAGGTGAAGGCCCTGCAGGACCAAGGGGCCCATGGGATGTTTGTCAAGTTTGAGCATCTGCTGACCCCCCAGTATCTCTCGGGGACGAGCCTGGGTGGAAGTCCCATAGCTGACTTTGGTAAGGATTTTTATTTTGACCCTAAGTGTAGCCTCTTATCATACGTACTTTATTTCTGACATATCTTTTCACTTTTGCAGAGAAACCATCAGGCATTTCAGACGAGTTGTGGGAGATGGCAGCCCCAAGCTTGTCTAGGCTTGTCAAGAAGACAGGTTTAAATGCTCCTCCACCTGCTCCTTCATCGTCCAAGTCCAAGAAGAGGGCCCCTGAGGTCCATCCTTTTGAGGATCAGAGGCCGAGCTCCAGGATAAAGAGGGCCTCAGACACTGCGATCCCCGTCACGGCCGACACGTTATCAGCCTGTCTGGACCAGTTAAAACTTTCTGATAGCGTGGTCGGACACAACCGACAGGCCATGGACGCTCTTAACAACATGATGACCGAGGCCGACAAGCATTTTTTCAGGGCCATGGAAACCCCTGTGATGGTTGAATTCGACCTTCACAGAGTAGTCCAGGTATAACTTGTTCCCTTGTCCAAAGTGCAACGTCTGATTTTGTTCTCATCTAACTTCTTCATTTACTGTGAAGGGTGCGGCTGCCATGTACCAGCTATCTAACTGGGCCCTGAGGAAATTGCCTCTCATTCAGAAGGGGCAGGAGGCTGAGAAAGTTGAGGGCACCCTGAAGGCCGAGGTTGCTCGTCTGAGGTCAGAGTTACAGGAGTTTGAGACCAAGGCCCAGACCTCTGAAAATAAGGCCCAAGCTCTAGAGAAGGACATCTCTGCACTCGTTCAGAGCCATACCAAGGCCCTGAAGGACAAGGATGATGCCCTGCAGAGGAAGGTTGATGCTGCGGTGAAGGCTTCTCTTGCAGATGCCTCGGAGACAATAATTGCTGACTACAAGGTCTCTGAGGAGTTTGTAGGTTTTGGTCTTGAGTACCTTGAAAGGGGTATCAAGGCCACCACCAAATGGGCCGAGGTAAAGGAGGCCGAGATTGGCACCATTAAGGCCTCAGACTTTGTGGGCCTCGGCCTTGCCGACGCCCAGTTTGCTCAGGCCTTGCAGGAGATAGAGGACGAGGCTGCTACCCTTGGTCAGACTGTCACTCTGGGAGGGACTGATCTAGAAGGGACTAACCCTGCAAATGAAGTGGCTGAGGTGACCAACACTGAGCAGGCTGACCCAGACGAGACCTCGAATGTTCCTCCCTCCGATGCCTGACTTGGCCTTTGTTTTTCTCTACTTTTTGACTTGTAATCTTGTATTGTAAATGATGTACCTCTGTTTTCTCAGTGACATTAATCAATTATATAATTTCTTCTATTGAATGCCAAGGTTTCCCTTCATCTCGATTTGTGAATGTGTATAAATGTTATGCACTCTCTGAAGTCATTACTGAATATGATGCCATAACCATTACTTAAGAGTCTGAGGTCCTCACCTAAGAGGTTATCCCTATAGTAAATTATCGAAAATATGATGTTAAAGGTCTGAGGTCCTCACCTAAGAGGTTAGCCCCATAGTTAATCACCAAATGAATGATGTTAAGGGTCTGAGGTCCTCTAGCCGAGGTGTCCGAGCTCAGATCTCGTCACCACCGAGTGATGTTATGAGGGTCTGAGGTCATCACCTAGGCCGAGGTAAGCCTCATAATGTCACCAAATTAATGATGTTAAAGGTCTGAGGTCCTCACCTAAGAGGTTAGCCTCATAGTTAATCACCAAATGAATGATGTTAAGGGTCTGAGGTCCTCTAGCCGAGGTGTCCGAGCTCAGACCTCGTCACCACCGAGTGATGTTATGAGGGTCTGAGGTCATCACCTAGGCCTAGGTAAGCCTCATAATGTCACCAAATTAATGATGTTAAAGGTCTGAGGTCCTCACTTAAGAGGTTAGCCCCATAATCACCAAATGAATGATGTTAAGGGTCTGAGGTCCTCTAGTCGAGGTGTCCGAGCTCAAACCTCGTCACCACCGAGTGATGTTATGAGGGTCTGAGGTCATCACCTAGGCCGAGGTAAGCCTCATAATGTCACCAAATTAATGATGTTAAAGGTCTGAGGTCCTCACCTAAGAGGTTAGCCCCATAATCACCAAATGAATGATGTTAAGGGTCTGAGGTCCTCTAGCCGAGGTGTCTGAGCTCAGACCTCGTCACCACCGAGTGATGTTATGAGGGTCTGAGGTCATCACCTAGGCCGAGGTAAGCCTCATAATGTCACCAAATTAATGATGTTAAAATGAAACAAGAATTTGCCATGGAAACTGATCTTTATTCACAACCTCTTCTCAATAAGATGGTACATTTACAATTGACAAAATAGATGCAACATTATATGAAATATATCTTTAGGTGGTCGGCATTCCACGGGTTGGTGAAGGGTTCTCCCTCTAGGTTCTCTAACCTATACGTGCCAGGCACAACCTCTTCCGTTACTCTGTAGGGGCCATGCCAGTTCAGGTGTAGCTTGTTTGTTTTCTGTAGGGTCTTCTTAAGCACTAGGTCTCCTATCGCAATGGGTCTTGTCTTCACCCTTTGATTGTAGAATTTTGCTGCCCTCTGCTGGTAGGCTGCTTTCCTGACCTCTGCGTCTTCCCTTCTTTCTTCAACAAGGTCCAGGTCTAACCTCCTCCTTTCCCCATTACTGTCATTATCATAGGTCTGAATCCGATGAGTTGGTAGGCCTATCTCCGTTGGTATGACGGCTTCTGAACCGTGTGCCACCATGAATGGGGTTTCTCCCGTGGGTGTCCTTGCTGTGGTCCTATAAGCCCATAGCACAGCGTAAACCTCTTATATCCATCTCCCCTTCTCGTCTTCTAACCTCTTCTTGATTCCATCCAAGATAGTCCTATTTGTAACCTCAGTCTGGCCATTAGCCTGAGGTCGACCAGGAGATGAGAAGAACTGTTTAATCCCCACACTTTGGCAATACTTCTCCAAGGAGGCGTTCTTGAACTGGGTCCCATTATCTGAGATGAGCGTGTTTGGGAGGCCATACCTACATATAATGTTCTTCCAGATGAACTGAAAGGTCTTCTACTCCGTAATTGTTATCATGGGTTCGGCTTCTACCCATTTCAAAAAGTAGTCAATGGCAACTATCAAGAATCTATAGTTGTTGACTGCTCTTGGCAAAGGTCCTACTAGGTCAATTCCCCATACCGCAAACGGCTATGGAGAAGAGATTGACGTCATAGGCTGATGGGGTAGATGAGGGATAGTGGCGAACCTCTGACATTTATCGCACCTCTTCACATAGTCAGCAGCGTCCCTAGACAAGGTGGGCCACCAGTATCCCTGAGTGATGATCCTTTTGGCTAAGGGCCTTCCCCCTATGTGGCTAGAGCAAGATCCTTCATGGACCTCCTGTAAGATCCGAGGTACCTCCAAGGGGTGAACACACCTGAGGAGGGGCAAGAGGAAACCTTTTTTGTACAAGACATCTCCTATCAATGAGAACCTGGCAGCCCTATATCTCAACTTTTTTCTTTCTATCTTGGACTCAGGTAACTCCCCCTCCCTTAGGTATCTGACAATCGGGTCAATCCACGAGTCGCCCGGGTTTATATTGTGACAAGGGTTACATACCTCGTCCTCCTCGATACTTGCTTTTCCTAGAACTTTAACTGGGATGGTTCTTCCCAAATCTGTCTTCATTGCTGAGGCCAGTCTTGCCAATGCATCAGCGTGGTTATTGCTCAGTCTAGGCACTCTCTTCAGTTTGGCCTCTTCGAAAAACTCTAGCAACCCTCTTACATTTTTTAAGTACCTGGCCATCCTTTCGTCTTTGGCCTCATACGCCCCCAACACCTGGTTAATAACCAACCTTGAGTCGCTATGGAGAAGAAGTCGCTTTACTCGAAGGGTTGTTGCCAACAAGAGACCTGCTATCATGGCCTCATACTCTGACTCGTTGTTTTAAGCCTGGAAGTTGAATCTTAAGGCATATTCAATGTGGGCGCCATCTGGAGCCGAGAGTACTAGACCCGCGCCGCTTCCACCATCACATGATGATCCATCCACGAAGAGGCTCCATACGTCTTCATCTGAAGAGAAGACCCCTTCTCTCATTACTCCTTTTTCAAAGAGGTATCGATCCTCTTCGTTTTCTTCTACTCTCCTCCGAGCCTTGCCTGGGGCAACCTCTTCTCGGCCCCAGAAGATGTACGAGTCTATCTCTTCCGAATCTCGAAAGACACCTCGGCACTTCTCTTCGCCGCCTTCCAAGCTCTTCTCTGACTCAGTCTCTTCCCAAGTGAACTCTGCGACAAAGTCAGCAATGGCCTGCCCCTTGATGGCTGTCCTGGGTTGGTAAGTAAGATCATACTCTCCTAATTCAATGGCCCAGGCCATCAATCTACCGGACTTCTCAGGCTTGTGCAGGACCTGCCTTAGTGGGGAGTCCGTAAGGACTATCATAGAGTGAGCTTGAAAGTAGGGTTTCATTTTCCTTGAAGCATGGATAAGAGCATAAGCCAACTTCTCCATTCGGGGATAGTTCTGTTCAGACCCTTGTAGGGCCTTACTGTTGAAGTACACAGGCCTCTGAACTCCATCCTCTTCTCGTATGATGGCCGCGCTAATGGCCGACTCAGAGACTGCTAGATACACAAACAACCTTTCTCCCGGGATGGGCCGGGACAGCAGCAAGGGAGACCCTAATTAGGATTTGAGTTGATCAAAGGCTTTTTCACACTCTTCATCCCACTGGAAGGCTTTCCTTAGAACCTTGAAGAATGGAAGGCACTTATCCGTTGCCCTGGAAACAAACCTGTTCAGTGCTGCCACTCTTCCCGTGAGTCTTTGGACATCCTTGATACTCCTAGGAGTCTTCATGTCGAGCAATGCCTTGATCTTCTCTGGGTTTGCCTCAATCCCCCTTTGATTAACGATGAACCCCAGGAACTTCCCAGCTCCTACCCCGAAGACACATTTCGCCGGGTTGAGCTTCATTCTGTACGAGTCCATGACATCAAAGGTCTTCTCAAGGTCTGCCACGTGAGTACATGCCTTCAGGCTCTTCATTAGCATATCGTCCACGTACACCTCCATGGTCTTACCTATCTGCTCCTCGAACATCCTATTGACGAGACGCTGATATGTTGCCCCCGCATTTTTCAGACCAAAGGGCATCACCTTATAACAATACGTCCCCTTGTCAGTGATGAAGGCTGTCTTCTCAGAGTCTTCGGTGTCCATGAAGATTTGGTTATAACCTGAATAAGCATCTATGAAGCTCATGAGCTCGTGCCCTACTGTTGCGTCCACCATCTGGTTTATCCTAGGTAGGGGATAGCAGTCCTTCGGGCAAGACCTATTCAGGTCTGTGAAATCTACACACATCCGCCACTTTCCATTGGCCTTAGGCACGATCACTGCATTTGAGAGCCACTCTGGATAGGTGACCTCTCGTATGAACTCGGCCTCTTCCAACTTTTTGACCTCTTCCCGAATGACCTCATACTTCTCTCTGGAGTAAATTCTTCTCCTCTGCTTGATTGGCCTGGCATCCCTGTCCACATTGAGTTTGTGGGTCATGACCTTAGGATCTATACCAGGCATATCGGTGTGGCTCCAGGCGAAGACACTCTGTCTCTTCCTGAGAAGGCTTACCAGCTCTTCCTTAATCTTTGATTCTAGGGCCTTACCGACCTGGACGATTTTTTCCGGCTCGTCCTCATTGAGGACGATGGATTTTACCTCTTCCGCGTCCTCGCCCTTCTTTAGCTTTATTTCATCTCTCGGGTCAAGAGTTTCTATGCTGTAGGTGACGGTTGCTCTCTTATGGGCCTCCCTCTCTTCAGCTGAGTTGAAGTAACACTCCCGTGCCGTGGTCTGATCCCCCTGCACTTCCCCTACCCCATAAGGAGTCGGGAATTTTAGCATTTGATGGACCGTTGACGGCACGGCTTCAAACTCCTTGAGGGGTACTCTTCCGATGATGAGGTTGTAGGCCGAGAAGACATTCTCGTCCATAACAAAAAAGTTTATCTTCTTAGTCAGCCTCTTAGGCCACTCATCCTCCATGCGCACATCCATCTCATACATTCCCAACGGGTGTACTTTCTCACCACTGAAGCCTATCAAGGGGTGGTGGTATGGCACTAGCCTTGATCTGCTAAGACCCAAGCTCTTGAAACAAGGCCAGAACATCACATATGCTGAGCTTCCCCCGTCTATGAGGATTCTCCCTACATCACACCCATGCACCCTTATCGTTATGACCAGTGGGTCGTCATGGGGGGCTAAGATGCCCTTGAAGTCGAGACGGGAGAACCCCACCACTAGGGTGTCCATGTCTACCTTCGTTCTCTTCTGCACAACGTCAGAAGACGTCAGGTTCACAACCTCGGGCTTGACCACCGACTTGGCCTCCGCTACATGATCCTTTCTATCGGCTACCTCAGAGCCACCTCCTGCGAATCCTCCACATATGGTGCTAACACCAAAGGACACCATTCCTACCCTCTTCACTGGGGTGTTGTCATCCCTTGGTGGGAGATCCGGGTCATCTCCATCATCACCCTCTGAATCATCATGCCTTCTGGCCGGGACATCGCCACGGCACCTGTCATCTCTTCTCTTCATAGGGTCTTCTCTTCCAGCTTTCGGGGTTTTGCCATCCACATACTTTCTCAGCTTTCCAGACTTCAGCATTTTATCAATCTCATCCTTTAAAGCGAAGCATCTGTCTGTGACATGGTCGTGATCCTGATGGAACTCACACCATAGGTTTTTATTCCTCTTATGCGATGGGGCCTTCAGCTTCTCTGGCCACCGCAGAGCCCTGTCAGTCTTGATCTCATTAAGGATGTGCTCACAACTCACAGTCAGAGGAGTGTAATGAGCAAACTTGTCATCCACTGACCTCTTCTTGCTCTCTTTCTTGCCCTGCGACCTCCCGGTGTTACCACGGTTCTCCTCCTCATATTTGGCGGCCATTGCCTCTTCCGCGTTCATCACCTTTCCTGCGGTTGCCAGCAGTTCTGCCATAGACTTAGGAGGGTCTTTCGCCAGTTTCCACAGTAGCTTTCCCTTCTGGAGCCCTCCTATAAGGGCGGTCATGGCTATGCTTTCCTCGTAATCCTCCACCTCCAACTTCTCCTCAAAGTGTTTGTACCCATTTACACCCAAATATGGATTTTCATACCCACATCACTATAATATAAATTGATTATCATGCTTTAAGAATCAAAACAGTTAACCACTTGCCTCAAAGTGTTTGTAGTGTCTGATCCGTTGTTGTTGACCCTCAATTTGGCTCCAAAAAGCTCCAATTGCTCTTGATTCGTTTTCCCCCAATTTCCTTCTCAAGCCCTAGGCTTAGAATTTGATGGCTGCTGATTTTGTAATCTCCCCATTAGGTTAAAAACCCTTAATCCCATTTTTCACCTAATGGGCTTAATTAAAGTGGCCCAACTCACCCCGTGTGGGCCCGACTATGCCCAAAAATACCTCGAGACCCAATTACTACCCCCGGGTACTCTTTTCTGACTATCTCGACCCATCCGAACTCAACCGCGCAGTCAGAATTGACATCCGAATTAATTTATAAAAATTCTTATCTCACACCCCATTAAGTCTATACCGACTCCCGGCTGGGATAAGTGCATACCCCGTCATTAATACCCGAAATGACGTAATTAAATTATTACTATTCACTTAGTAAATAAATGTCCCTAAACATTAACCATTCATTCCCCGATTAATATTTAAATATATATATTGCCATAATTAATTCAATTAAAATTACCACACACAAGTAATTTAAAATTCTCGAATTAATTAAATATTAAATGTACAAAAATACGGGGTGTTACATACTTCCCCCCTTACAAAGGAATTTCGCCCTCGAAATTAAGATAAACCTAGTGTTCCGATATTCACATCTTTCTCACCAGTCATGTGCCTCCAAGCCCGCTACATCTATCCCATATGTTTCTAACCACGTTGCACAAGTATGCATTTAAAATTTTCCCAGGGCGCCCATACACCCTATTCCCGTGCTTTACCGCACAAAATTTGCCTTAATTAACCCGGGTGCCCATACACCCTATCCCCGTGCCCTACTACCCGGAAGTTACCCGACTGTACTAGTCGTAACCCGTAATATAACTTCGAACCCGTAGTTATATCACATATATATATATATATATATATATATATATAATTACTGCCCGGGTACTCAACCCATGTTACGTCCAACTATCTCTCCATTAATACTTATCTCTCAACACAAAAGAATATACGCTTACCCTTATGCTACCAAAGACAACATAATACCGCGCCCTTACTACCACTAGTCCTTGCGTAAAATAAACCCCGAGCTATCTTTCTTTGCTCGAAAATAAATCTAACCACTCTGATTCACTTCAGTAAACATCCCCACATACTGGGATAAAATGTGAGAACACAAAACTTCACTATGTGCTATCGCACCACGCAATACAACATCTATACATCCACATATATATAGGCTATACGCCCTTTCTGGTGATACCTAGTACCAACCCTACCCTGGTGTCGCGGACACCAAAATTTAACTCCACTACTATCCACAACAGTTAACTTCCATCGCTATCCAGCCGACATTTAGGAAATATTATCATCGCTACTCCCATAATTCTCGAAAGTAGTAATTCTTCTCCAAATTCAAACAATCACTCAGCGTACTCCTCCACCCTCTCGTGAAGAACACCAAGGAACTCCGCTACCCTACGAAAATTTCTCCACATACTATGGCTGCTACCGCCAACGCACCCACTAAGTTCGACTCACCTGCGAACTTTAGTGAAAAAATATGTCTTATTTTTGTGACATCCTCTTTGTCACTCAAAAACAATATACCCCATGTCCCTAGGGTAAAAATATAATTACCTCTATACTCCAGCTACAATGGCTGGTTCTCGATTTTTGGAACAGCTTCTCCCTGCCCGATTGCACCCGTGACTTTTCTTTAGTGGCTGTACATCTAGGATCTCGTCATGTAGTTGACCCCTGCCTCGCTTAAGGCAATATCTCTTCATGTGTCTCGCTATTCCACAAATGAAACACTTTCTAATGTGTTCACCCTGCCACTGATCCCTTCCATGCCAACCTTGTTGGAATTCCTGGCCATCCCGCCGATAGCCTCCAGTTCTAGATCGTTTGGCATGATTTCCTTGCCGAAAATCCTGCCCCTGATCTCCCCCCCAATCTTCTGCTGGGATACCCCACTGGTATTGTTCCATTCTACCTCATCCGACTGGTTAATCCCCACTCCCTTCCCGCTTCCTTTCGCGTGGAAGCGATATTCCCAACTGTGCCGGAGTGTTGCGTAAATGACATCGATATAATCTACTAATGCTGAATTATCAATTAACTGTTGTCTGATTCTCCAGACTAACCCATCCCTAAACGTTGCTTTCTTTCTCTTTTCCTCGCTTACCTCATCCGGTATAAAATTTACCAACGAGTGAAATCTTCCTCGTAATCGATCACTAAACGGTCTCCCTTTGAGTTTCCTCCCAAAATTTTCTCCTCATTTCGGTCTCGACCGCTGAGGAAAATACTTGCGGTCGAACCGCATCCAAAACTCTGCAGTAATTAGTGTGTCCCTTTCCTCAACTGTGGTGATCGACTCCCACCACTGTAGTGCTTCTCCCACTAAACTAAAAGTGGTTAGCATTTGCTTCCGTACCTCATCGCAATCTCTTATGCGTAGGTAACACTGGATATCTCTCTTCCTTGACATGCTAGAACTACATCTGAACCCCCCCACAATTCTGATGGGTTCCCACTAAAATATCCTCTCTTTCTTGCTTCCACCCTGACGACTCCGCGTGAGTCTGAACGTCCGACGCCACTAACACTTGTGGCTGATCCCGTCTCAAGTACCTTGCCGTTGTGACCACCGTTGCTCCAACTGCCTATGCCACTATTTCAGTGACCTAAGCTGCCCCAATCATCTATGGCCGTTGCTGTGGTAGCTCTTGCTCCTGACGAGCCTCCCTCGCCTCATCTCCCCCTGTTGCCCTAGCCTCTCTCTCCTGGGCGTCATCTGGAATGAGAACCGAATTGGTATGAGTTCACTCTCAAATATAAATTTCGCAGAAGAACGTATATGCGCATACGTATGAGAATACAACAATCCTATGATAAGGCTCTATATCAAAGACTGCTTAGCTGAAACGTGAAAAGCCGCACAGATCCTAAAGACACTAGAACCTGATGCTCTGATACCGTCTGTGACACCCCGCCTAATAAAATACTGGGTGATCAGTCTTATACCAAATTAAAACAGGAATCCCAGTTGGATCATCCTTAGCATCACTGTCGAAAACTTTTTAAAACTTACTAACCACCTAGTATTCCAAAAACTGGTGCCATTTTTAACTTTTTGATTTAACAAAACAGTACATGCGGAATTAAAGTATAAACCATTCACACAACTGAATGAAAGTAAATAGAATAATAATTACACAACTTGCCGAATAAATCACCGTCCACCAAATAAATAATCCAAATACAATTATTCAACACCTGAATAAATTACACCTGAAAACTGTACCGAGAAGTCTGGGCTACAAGCCCCAAATAAACTGAAACTGATACAAGATTTCCTACTCTAGGAATGAATGAATGATGCGTCTAATCCAAACTCCTGCTAGCATCCACATATGCCGCAGCTCCGTGTCCCTGGAATAGAATATCAATCCTGGCGTCCCTGTGGCTGGACACCTAAAAGGTTTTGAAAATAGTTTTATAGCAAGGGTTAGAACCCAAAACATTTTAAAAATATTTAGCAAGTGAATTAACTGCAGTAATTTAAAATGCATGAATGCGCTTCATATTTAAGTTAGTGTCGCACTCCCTTGTGGACATTCTCACCCCTCCACTATTGTGCACACCTACCGGTTACCTTAACCCCACCTAGTTGTACTACCCCATCCAACTAGTCCTGGTATAACCTTCCCTTGCCATACTACTTTAACCCGAGTATAATGATTCTTGAATTTTAAGTTATTTCACCATTAACTTGATTAATTCCTCTTAAATAATAACATATAACCGTGACACAAGTTATATAAAGTACATACGTCAAACACTGTATTATTCCCACAAATGATTAACTTAATTAATTTATCATTAATTAACAACATATAACTGTAACCCGAGTTATATAAGGTAAATACATCATGCACTGTATTATCACCTACATATAATATTTATTACTATATTATACGTACCTTTACTAACATCCACACATATATCATACGCGTATCCATCCTTCCGAGTATACCCTCACCGGATGATTCCCTCTAGAATGCTATCTCACTAGGTGTGCTCACAAAACCTAGTTTTCCCCAAGTTAGAATCGCTCACCAACTTGGACCAAAATATAATCGAAATGGAGGCGGTCATATTCCTTCCCTGAAAGTGAGATAAATTCCTCACCCATATATACCGGACGCTATGACCTGGGGATATACTCGCCCTACTCCTCAAGCTAGGGGATTCACCCACATCGCGCAACCTCCCTTGATAGCATTAGAGTATATAAATTTAATAAATATCTAATCACTGATATTTAGTATCACGCAAAATAAATACACATATATATATATACTATCACGACACCGTATATATATATATAATATAAACCTGGCTTTACCGTGTACTCAAAATCCCGTACACTGCCTGTACTTTCCTGAGTCTGTGGCCCGACTCAAAGTAATTAATTTTCTCACTTAATAACTTTTCCTCTTCCCGAGTCTATGGTCCGACTCTAATATAATTAATTCACACCTTAATTAATATAATACTTTCCCCGAGTCTATGGTCCGACTCTCCTTAAATTAATTAACACACATATTAATTTAATTCTACCCGAGTCTACAAACCGACTCTAATTAAATTAATTAACACCCATTTTAATTTAATCCTACCCGAGTCTACAAACCGACTCTAATTAAATTAATTAACCCACTTATTAATTTAATCCTCCCGAGTCTACCAACCGACTCTAATTAAATTAATTAATACCCATATTAATTTAATAGCTTGGTGTCACCCAACCATTATCCCCGGACTCTCTCACCCGGCCCTTACCTCCACATTACCGAGTCAATGTTCCGACTCCAAACTAATTACTTCCTCTCTATAATTAATTTAACACCTTGATATCACTTAACCAATATACCCGGACTTACTCACTTGGTCCAATTTACATCTCATAATATAATACCCACATTTTTGCCTACAATGTGTCACACCTTTTATTTCTAGAATTTTTTTCCCAATTATATTTGCTTATAATTAATAACATACCCGGACTCGATTCACTTGGCCCGAAATTAAATATTTCCCGAGTCTATACCCCGACTCTAAATTACTTAGTTTATCTCCAAACTTAATTCACTACCATGGGTTACTTTACCAATATACCCGGATTCACTTACTTGATCCGTACCTCACTATTTTGGAATAAAATCTCTCAAATTCATCCGTTAAATGCCCCACATAAATTCATCCTAGTCCCAATTACTTTCCCCCATAATTGCTAGGAATAATTGTTTCATATTTATTTATCACTAAATAAATGCTTGGGAGTTAAATTTAATTACTTTCCCCTTATACTTCACCCAAGGCCGAACTGCCTAGAATTTTCCATCGTCGATCGATCGATTCCCCCGATCGATCGATCGACCCCTTCGTTACAGCTCCTCTTCTCCCTGTTTTCCACCATTAACGAATTTCAAGGTTTTTAAACCCTAATTTACCTCTAATCACATCATCACATCCTCTACACATGGTCAATCCACATCCTACTCATCATAGAGATCATTAAGTTAATCAACCCCTCTAATTATCTCTTAATTTTCGAAATGGGACTTTCTCACTAAAATTTAATTATCTGTTTTTAAATCCCAATTTCCAGATTCGATTTCCACTCTTTTATATTCTGAATTTCTCATTCAAATCATAAATACATATTCAGATTTCAATCACCCATCTAAATCTTACTTTGAATCTCATTCAAGTATTTCAAAAACAAAAAAACCCATTTTGTACCCATTTACACCCAAAAATGGATTTTCATACCCACATCACTATAATATAAATTGATTATCATGCTTTAAGAATCAAAACAGTTAACCACTTGCCTCAAAGTGTTTGTAGTGTCTGATCCGTTGTTGTTGACCCTTAATTTGGCTCCAAAAAGCTCCAATTGCTCTTGATTCATTTTCCCCCAATTTCCTTCTCAAGCCCTAGGCTTAGAATTTGATGGCTGCTGATTTTGTAATCTCCCCATTAGGTTAAAAACCCTTAATCCCGTTTTTCACCTAATGGGCTTAATTAAAGTGGCCCAACTCACCCCGTGTGAGCCCGACTATGCCCAAATATACCCCGAGACCCAATTACTACCCCCGGGTACTCTTTTCTGACTATCTCGACCCATCCGGACTCAACCGCGCAGTCAGAATTGACATTCGAATTAATTTATAAAAATTCTTATCTCACACCCCATTAAGTCTATACCGACTCCCGGTTAGGATAAGTGAATACCCCGTCATTAATACCCGAAATGACGTAATTAAATTATTACTATTCACTTAGTAAATAAATGTCCCTAAACATTAACCATTCATTCCCCGATTAATATTTAAATATATATATTGCCATAATTAATTCAATTAAAATTACCACACACAAGTAATTTAAAATTCCCGAATTAATTAAATATTAAATGTACAAAAATACGGGGTGTTACAACTTGGTTCAGTTTGGAATATTTTATTCTTCGAGGAACTTTTGTATTTTCTGTGATAATCTTACTTCCCGACCAACATAAGTTGGCATTTGAGAGCATATCTTGTTTCCTAACCAACCGAGATTGGCCTTTTTAGGAGTCTCGTGTTCTCGCTCTTTTACCAACCGGAGTTGGTCTGAGTTCGAACTATCATGTCCACTAACTCTTTTACCAACCGGAGTTGGTCTGAGCTAATGTACGTCTCCTAACCAAAGGAGTATGGGCTGTTCTCGCCCTTTTACCAACCGGAGTTGGTCTGGGTTCGAACTATCGTGTCCACTAACTCTTTTACCAACCGGAGTTGGTCTGAGCTAATGTACGCCTCCTAACCAAAGGAGTATGGGGTGTTCTCGCCCTTTTACCAACCGGAGTTGGTCTGGGTTCGAACTATCGTGTCCACTAACTCTTTTACCAACCGGAGTTGGTCTGAGCTAGTGTACGCCTCCTAACCAAAGGAGTATGGAGTGTTCTCGCCCTTTTACCAACCGGAGTTGGTCTGGGTTCGAACTATCGTGTCCACTAATTCTTTTACCAACCGCAGTTGGTCTGAGCTAGTGTACGCCTCCTAACCAAATGAGTATGGGGTGTTCTTGCCCTTTTACCAACCGGAGTTGATTTGAGCTTGAACTATCGTCTTCTTTTTACTGCCGAGCAGTGTGCCGAGCAGCGTAGTGTTAAACACTAGTATTCCCCGAAAAACTTTCAATAAAAGGAGAGAAGATTGTGAAATATCATCGTTTATTCATATAGATGGAACTGCTTTACATTTTACATCACTGATAATACTTGTGTAGGTGTTCAGCATTCCATGCATTCTTAAATTCCTCTCCTTCTAGAGTTGCTATTCGGTAAGTTCTTGGTCGAACAACTTCTGTAACTCGGTAAGGTCCATGCCAGTTTGCTTCCAATTTATTGTGCTTCTGAATGACCTTCTTTAGCACGTAATCTCCTTCTTTTAAGTCGCATTTCTTCACCCTCTTGTTATAGAACAGAGTTGTTCGTTGTTGGTAAGCAGCATTCCTAATGGCTGCCTCTTCTCTAACCTCCTCGAGCATATTCAAATCCAATCTTCTCATTAAGTCGCTGACTGGGGAATTGAAATTCAGCACTCTGTGTGTTGGAAGACCCAACTCGGCAGGTATTACAGCCTCACTTCCAAACGCCAGCATATATGGTGATTCTCCAGTTGCTGCTCGGGGAGTTGTTCGGTAAGCCCACAATACTGACTGTAGCTCATTAATCCAATTAGATTTAGCCTCACTTAGCCTCTTCTTCAAACCATTTAGTAATGTTCTGTTCGTCACTTCAGTTTGTCCATTGCTCTGAGGATGGCCTGGTGCTGAATGAATCTTCAAAATGTTTGACTGATGGCAATAGGCGGCAAACTCCTCGTTATCAAATTGTGTTCCATGGTCTGTGATGAAGGCATGAGGGAGACCATATCGACAGATGATGTTCTTCCAAATGAACTGGTACACCTTATCGTATGTCATATCAATAAGTGGCTCAGCTTCTACCCACTTAGTAAAATAATCCACTACAACGACGAGGTACTTGAATCTTCCTCGGTTAGTTGGCAGTGGTCCAACCAAATCAATTCCCCACATGGCAAATGGCCAAAGGGAAGTTATGGGTGTTAACAATGCTTGTGGAGTTCGTCGGATGGAGGAAAAACGTTAGCATTTATCACATCTCTTAGCGTAGGCAATACAATCAGCCCTCATCGTCGGCCAGTAGTATCCTTGTATCATCACCCTTTGCAAAAGTGTCCGACCTGCTACATGGGCTCCACAGGACCCTTCATGGATCTCTTCAATCAATTCTTTCACCTCGGAGGGATGTACACATCTCTGCAAACCTACCATAATTCATCGTCTATACAAAACACCATTAGTTAGTACATACCGAGCAGCTTTAAACTTCAATTTCTTTGCAGAGAGCTTATCCTCCGGTAATTCTCCCTCCTTAATATATGCCCTGATGGGATCCATCCAAGATGGTCCTGAATCAAGGGTAATAACATTCATCATCAAGTCTTCCTCTATGCTCCGACTTTCTAATACTTCAATTGGTATCGTTCTTCGTAGCTCGGTATGAGTAGCTGATGCTAGTCGGGCAAGTGCGTCTGCTCGTGCATTCTCCATTCTTGGTATTCTGATCAACTGAATGGCATCAAATTCTGCCAACAACTCTATCGCCTTTGCATGATACTTGACCATTAATTCTCCTTTAACTGCATATATTTCCATCATCTGATTCACAATTAATTAAGAATCACTGAATACCATCACTTGTTGCGCTTCCATAATCTTTGCTAAATTAAGACCTGCTATCATGGCCTCATACTCCGCCTCATTATTGAAAGCTTTGAATTGGAATCGCAGGGCGTATTCCATGTCAATCTCGTCTGGGGTGTTCAAAATAATCCCTGCTCCACAACCTATTGTGCAAGATGACCCATCTACATACAATCTCCATGTAGGTAACTCGTCTTCAAATTTCTTATCTGACAGAGTTCCTCGGTGAAATATCTGCTATTTTCTTTCATCCTCCCCTGATATTTTTCGCTCCTTGTCGATCATCTCTTCTCGCTCTTTTACCAACCGGAGTTGGTCTGAGCTCGAATTTGATGATCTTTCTACATCCACAAGTCCTTTTACCAACCGGAGTTGGTCTGGACTTATGTATGTTGATCATGTAACATCCACAGGTTGGTCAGCGAGCAACTTTTTTTCCTTGGGGGTATCAGGATATGTAAACTCTGCTATAAAATCTACTACAGCTTGCCCTTTTAATGATGATCTGGGTTCATACACAATATCATATTCACCGAGCTCTATTGCCCAGTACATCAGTCTCCCTGATTTTTCTGGCTTATGAAGGGCTTGTCTTAATGGCATGTCGGTATACACGACGATGGCATGTGCCTGGAAATATGGCCTCATTATTCTACTTGCCTCAATTAATGCCAATGCCAATTTTTCCAGCTTTGGGTACCTGATCTCTGCACCTCGAAAAGCCTTACTTATGTAATAAATTGGCTTCTGGACTCCATTCTCCATTCTGATCAATGCCGAGCTTATTGCAATTTCTGATACTGCCAGGTACAAGTACAAATTTTCTCCCATTACTGGCCTGGACAACAATGGAGGTGCTCCCAAATATTTCTTCAAGTCTTGAAAGGATTTTTCACATTCATCATTCCACTCGAAAGTTTTTCGAAGTGTTTTGAAGAATGGAAGGCATCTATCAGTTGCTCGAGATACAAATCTGTTGAGCGCTGCAACTCGTCCTGTAAGACTCTGCACTTCTTTCTTCGTCGTTGGAGATTGCAACCCTAAAAGAGCTTTGATCTTTTCTGGATTCGCCTCAATACCTCGCTGGTTGACAATGTACCCGAGGAACATTCCTTCTCGTACTCCAAATGTGCACTTCGTCGGGTTGAGCTTCATTTGGTATTTATCCAATTGATCAAAGGCCTGACCTAAGTCAACTAGATGATCAGCAGCTTTCTTGCTTTTTGTCAGCATATCATCGACATAGACTTCCATATTGCAACTGATTTGTTCGACAAAAACCTTGTTCATCAGCCGCTGGTATGTCGCTCCTGCATTTTTCAAACCAAAAGGCATAACATTATAACAATAAGTTCCCCTAGGGGTAATAAAATAAGTACTTTGCCTGTCTTCAGGTTTCATTTTGATCTAGTTGTAACCAGAGTAAGCATCCATGAAGCTGAGCAGCTCGTGTCCTGAGGTGGCGTCCACTAGTTGATCAATTCTGGGCAATGGAAAGTGATCCTTTGGGCATGCCTTGTTGAGATCGGTGAAATCAACACACATTCTCCATTTATTGTTTTTCTTCTTTACCATCACCACGTTTGCTAACCAGTCTGGATATTTCACATCTTCAATGAATTGGGCTTTCTGGAGCTTGTCGACCTCCTCTTGTATAGCTTGATTCTTCTCGGGACTAAATACTCTTCTTCTCTGCTTTACAGGTTTGATCTCCTTATTTACATTGAGCTCGTGACATAAGAAGTTTGGATCTATTCCTGGCATGTCCTCGTGACTCCATGCAAAAGTTTTCATCCTATTTCTCAAGAAAGTTATCAACTCCTGTTTTATTGAAACATCCAACGACGAACCTATCTGGGTTACTCGTTCAGGGTGCTCGTCGTCCAGAATAACATTTTCTGTAGATTCCACCACCTGTCCTTTTACAAGTTGGGATTCATCTCTGGGATCAAGTGTTTCAATTTCTGTACCTTCCTCCACCTGGTAGGTAGTAGTCTTTTTCCTTGACTCTTCAAGCTCTTCTTGCTTGGCAGATGAATAATAGCATTCCCGAGCTACTTTTTGATCACCTTTCACAACTCCTACTCGGAAATTTATTGGGAATTTTAAGCACTGATGTACTATAGATGGGACTGGTTCGAACTTCTTCAAACCAACTCTTCCCATGATGATGTTGTAATCTGACTGCACATTCTTATCCATCACAAAGAAGCGTATTCTCTCTGTTCGACAAGCAGGCCAAGTTCCAATGAATATATCCAACTTGATCGTCCCAAGTGGAAAAACTTTCTCGCCGGCAAAACCCAGGAGAGGTCTGTGATAAGGTTCCAATTGAGATAATTTCAAATTTAAACTGTCAAAGCATGAGTAGTACATGATGTCCGCCGAACTACCATTATCTACCAAAACCCTTGAAATCACTACTTCTTTCATCCTCATTTTGATCACCAAAGGGTCGTCGTGAGGGTAAAGAACACCTGTCAAGTCGTTTTTTGAAAAGCCAATGACCAGCTTCTCTTTGTTTATCTTCCTCGGGCGATCCTCCTCAGCCAAATTTATTCGCTGAATATATGAACAAGCTTGAGCCTCTCCAAGGTAAGCCTTTCTTTCTGCAGTAAGGTCTCATCCTCCTGCATCTCCTCCTGTAATAACATTACAATCAAATGACCCAAAACGTATGGAAAATACCTCTCGTTCTGGCTGCCTTGGTTTCTTGGGAAGATCAGGGTCATCATCTGGATCATCTTCATGGTTTCTCTTCTTTTTCTCCTCTGCTCGACGAGGAGATCTAGACCTCTCTCTAGTTCGGTCATTATTTCTTCTTTCACCTCCCCGATCAACATACTTTGCTAGCTTTCCTCTTCGGATGAGTGTTTCAATCTCGTTCTGAAGAGCTATGCAATTTTTGGTCATATGACCATGATCTTTATGGAACCCGCAATATTTCTCCCTATTCCTTGTATTAGGGTCTGACCTCAGTTTCTTCGGCCACTTTACCTCCTCGCTATTCTTGATTTCTTCCAATACATGATTAATACCCATTTTCAAAGGAGTATAATTATCAAAAAATTTCAGGACTTCCCATGACGACCTACTATTCTTGGAATGCTTGTCACCGCCATTGCCCTTATGCTCTTTCTTCTTAGATTTGTCGACTTCCACCTTGGTCTTTTTATCCATATTCTTCTTCGCAGCCATAGCCTCCTCGGCATTCATGATTTTGGCCGCTTTTGCCATCAACTCTGACATAGTTGTAGGTGGATCTTTGGCCAAAGTGTAATACAACTTGTTAGGCAACAACCCACTCATCAAGGCGATGATTGTTGTCTTTTCTTCATAATCTATGACTTCCAGCTTCTCGTTATTGAAACGAGTTATGTAATCTCTAGTACTCTCACCAGATTTTTGTCTAACACTTAACAAGTGTGCTACTCTTTTTACTAGCTTTTCTCCAAAACAGAAATTGCCGATGAACAACTTGGCCAACTGAAAGAAAGTTAAAATCTTACCCCGAGGAAGATTATTGTACCATATTTGGGCAGATCCAGTAAGAGTTCCTGAGAATGCTCTACATCTCATCTCGTCGGGGACAGCATAGATGTCGGCGGCAGCTTGATATTGCTCTATGTGATGAACAGGATCTGTCTTTCCGTCATATTTGGGGGTCACCACAGGTGCTTTAAACTTTGACGGGGTAGGAAAACCCACAATGGCCTGGACAAAAGGCGTCCCTTGAATAAAAGTTCGTTGTAAGGGATTCTTCGCCTTAGCCATTTCTCCCAATCTATCCTTCAACCGCTGAATGGAACCCTTCCACGCATCATTTCCTTCCTTGGGCTTGTTGGTTCGAGCAATCGACTATTCTGAAGTGGCCTCCTGGGATCTATCTAGATTAGCAACTGGTCGTGATTGTGCTGATCCTTCTCTTAGATCTGATGGTTGTCGGAAACTCCTCGACATGGTCTTAGGTGGACTCCTATTCCTCCTAGGGCCTAATCGACTGAAAGGAGATACCCTACTCAGTCTTTCCAAGGCACTGGGTCTCTCTGGAGAGAGAGTGATACGTTGATCAGTATCTGTAGCCCTTATTGACGAAGTTCGCCCAGGTTGATAAGAGAAATCATCAGATCCCTCATTACGATATGACTCAGTACGTTTGGATCGTGAAGAAAGTAAATAGGTTTGCCTCTGACCACTTCGTTGTCCCGAATGTGCAGGTGCACCGCCATGAAGGGTCTGTATGAGTTGTCGCATTGTTTATTGCATGGCGGTTTGTCCTTGAACCAGATTTGTCATAATCCCAGCCAGATCTGGAGGTGCTGAAGGATTTGGAGGATTTCCAGCATTTCCAGCATTTCGATTGCTGGATTCCGGATTATCTGCCGTTGATGATGAATGATTTTTGGTGAAAAACGATAACAACAGTCGTTCCCACAGACGGCGCCAATCTGTTGATGTAAAAAATTAGATTACTCTATTAATTCAATCACAGATAAATAAATGAGACAAAATATTTTAAAGTGGTTCAGCCTTATATGAATGGTCTACGTCCACTGTTATGTTATTGCCGAATGTTTGGGAATTCTCGATTACAAGTACTATCAAGAAAATCCCGGTCCCTTTGAATGAGGGTAATACAATGTATTTATAGCCTTGAGGCTATAATCTGAAAGCGTGATACATTAAATGATATACATATGAAAGGGTAATTCGTTTAATGCTCTTCAAGCGTGTGCGTCAAGATGATAAGCATCCAATGAATAGTTGAACTGTTGATTATCTGGCAATCAATGCTGTGGTCGAGATGCAGCTCGAACCGCCTTAGTTGTTCATCATTCAAGAGTTCCTCGGAGCGCTGGAGTTCCTCGGAGAGCTGGAGTTCCTCGGAGTACACCTGTTGCTCGGAGTGAGTATGACTAGGTCGGGGGAATAAACTTCCTCGTTGCTATTGTACCACGTAGATTGACATGTGTCTTCTTATTATTCGTCCATATCAGCATACTAATTTTGGTATCAACAGCACATACGACGACAAGGTCGATGGTCCATCTAGGATAGCCCCTCATCACATTAAAGTTTTTGGCAATTGAAAAAATTTAAAAATCCCCTTATTCTCCTTATTCCTCATTCTTCCTCTCTTCCTAAAGTTAGCCTAATATTTCCATTTCTTGTTATGAAAAAACTAGGTCAATGCTAGTGAAAAGAAGATCTCCTTATTGTAATGATGACTCTTACTCATAATTTATTGATATCACATAGGTGAACAACAACACTTCACCAAAGTACACCCCTCTCACATCTGCATTAAGGAGGGGGTAGTTGTTAGTCAACTACCACCATATAATCATAAATAATATTCCATAAGGCATCTGTGAAGTTCTGTGTTGACTCAAATATTAGCTCGTATCCAATAAGCACTTGAGATTCTCTCTAGTGGGGTCTAACATCACACCAAGTTTAGTCTTGGTATTCGGGTATTCTATTTTAGTAAGGATCTTCACACAAACAAAAAGTCCTACTAGTGACATAAATGGACAGATTCACAAATAAGTTAAGTAAGTGATAAATGATGTACCAGGACATCCAGCCTAAACAAGCACTGGAAGACATGTATAGTCTTCACCATACAACAACATAGAAAACATGAATACATACTTATTTGCATTTTTTTTATGATCTGGGCAACCAATTAACTAAATTACGCGATTTGTCTCTCGCTTGGAAATGATACGTGTTGCAAGCAAAATAAGTCCATTGTCTAATTTCATTAAAACTCAAATGAGTCCCACAAATTTATTTATGGAAACTATGCCTGTTATAATCCAGAAAAAGATTATGTTTACTTGGATTGGAAGTATTCTATAGAAACATAATACTTCCACCAGTAATGGGTCAAGGGGAAAATGAACTCCCCCTCTATTATGGAGACTTTTATGAAAGAAACCTCACTATCATTATCATAAACATATAAGGGTAAATTAATGATTGAGTCAACTTATTTTTATTGTATTAATTCCAGACAAAACATTTTGAGTCATAGGTTAGGGTTGGTGTTTCCCTTCCAATCCTTTAACATGTTTTAATGAAGACGTAACTACCAAGCTTCAGAGACTACATTTATCTTGTCCTATTTCGTGCCATATTGAGTCTTCATCGTCCACGGATCTCGAGAGGTATGAATGCAAATTATGTTGATCCATATATTTAGTTTTGGATGTTTATGTTTTAAACTCATTGAGACTTATTTTCGAAAAAAACTTTTTTAAGAAAACTTTTTTAATTCTTTATCCTATCAAACGAGTATCAAACGACTTCAAATGAGAAGGTGCGTTCGAACAAGCTTTAAACTAGGATTAAACACAAAGGAAATATCGTTCGAACGAGGATCAAACGATATTTTTCTATTTTGTAGAAAATCTTCATTAATAGCTCGTTTGATGTCCATTTAAACAAGAATGCAAAACTCGTTTGAACAATCTTAGTAATCTCATTCGAACAAGTTGCCTAAAAAAATATTTCACCTTAAAAAACTGGTTTTCTATAAATTGGAGTACCGACATTAGTTTTCATTGAGAATTTTGGCAAAAATTAGTTTCTAATCATAAAACGAAATCCTCCAAATCCTATTTTCACCCAAACTCTTTGAGATCCAAGATTTAAGCTTATATGCTTTGAAATCTCATTTAGCATCAAGGTTTTATTCACCATCATCTTTGTTGAGTATGTTTTATACGACATATTATGTATTTTCAGTTTACATATAATTGAGTCCGTCTTTGTGGTGTTGTGGTAAAAAAGCGATGTGTTCATGTTCCGGATCCGTAGGCTATAGTTTTGCCTTATCGATGGACACTGAGTGTGTGTGAACTTATGTGTTGTTATAGTTGGTCAAGTGTACTCCTGAATGTTGTTGTGTAAGAGAGGTTGAAGATAAAAGACATAAATTTTGAGTTGGTTCGTATTAGAAATCCCAGTTTGAGTTGAAAAATAGTGAAATAATTATTCATTAGGTTAGTATATGGGTTGGGCCACATTTTAACCCATTTAGGGGGCCTTTTTTCAACGTTAATTTTGGGGCCTGAGCCTAATTTCAAGGATGATTATGATATTCGACTAATTAACTTAACCTAAAACACATAACACAACGTAAAGAAGCCCTAACTATTAAGGAGGAAGAGGGAGGAACCCTAGATTTGAATATTTGTGGATCTGGGAATTTATTTCATACAATCAACCTAAGGCAAGTTTACTTTGTGTAGAAGTGAGCTAAGATTTTTGTTACGGTGGTAATTATATGTTGGAATCTTTTAACCTAATTATATAATCTATTGTACTTAATTTTATAATTAGTTTTGATTAATCTAACTACCCTAATTGAGAAATTAATGAACAAGTGTAATTAAATGCATAATAGGACAAGTAGATATATGATACCTTATAATCTTCTATCAAAATTATTATATCTGGATCATACTTCTTGTAATTTATAAAATCCATAGGTTCATTATGTAAATTGATTATAAATTATACACTAATTTAACCATTCACATAAAGAAGATAAGGTTATGGTTACATCAATGATTTATGAAATTTGACCTTTAATTATGTTATAAACACCATAAAGCTTTAATGCGCTTGCTTCCCTACACTTATATTTTGATGAAACTTGAGGAGATGGGTTATTGTTGATGATTAGAGGCTGAAGTAGATTGAGGTTTATCGCTATGGCCATAACGAAGGAAAATAAAAAAGAAGGACCAGACACTAGGCCTGTCGGATCTATTCGACCTAGTGTGATGGTCCAAGTCGGGTTATGAACTGTTTAAATTTTTGTAAATTTAAAATAAATTAAAAATTATATAAAGACGGTAGGTTTGGGGGTTCATACCTAGTTTATAAACCTTGGGGTTTGGATTAAAATCTATAATATTCGTTAAAGTTTAATGATTGTGTAAATCATAATACAAATGACAATTTATTGGTAACCCATCGATCAGGGTTGTCGCCAAATTAAAATAATTATATGAACAGTACATTTGGGGAATGATATCTAAACTGAGGAACCTCGGGGTTCGGGTTAATTATATATAAACGATTAATATTTAAACATGCATTATAATGTGTGATAAAAGCATTTATCTTAGTAACCCACTAAGTAGGGTTTGATTTTGATTGTTGGATTATGTGAATCATAATATGTGTGTGTGTGTGTGTGTGTGTGTGAGAGTGTGTGTGTGTGTGTGTGAGCTCGTGGGTAACCTACTAGTAGGGATTTGATGGGGGCGCGTATGACATTGATCGCGTGTGGTATCTTGGTGATTGAGAAAGGATCTTCCTAGGACCTATTTACCATTATCCAACGTAATGAGATACCGGTCTCCCGAGCTGGGATAATGGGGTTTTATCCTCTCGTATATCCTTGAGTGTGGCGTCATACTTTTGGTATGATATTGTAGTGATTTCCCTTTGATGTTGTTTTAAGGCTATAAGGTTGGGACATCTTGTATCTATAACTAATAGTGTCACGAGTGATCCCTAAAGGCATAGGTATAGGTCTTCGTACTTTAGATTCAAGTATTGTGTAACCATATATGATTTAATGTGAGTTGGGCATACTCACATGTATTCTGGATTGTGTGATTTTCCATTAGCTTGTACATTGTGATGATAATACTATGGATG
This sequence comes from Sambucus nigra, assembly GCA_949130495.1. Taxonomy (NCBI): domain Eukaryota; kingdom Viridiplantae; phylum Streptophyta; class Magnoliopsida; order Dipsacales; family Adoxaceae; genus Sambucus; species Sambucus nigra. The sequence continues at coordinate 600,580,679 of OX422215.1, read as the reverse complement.
TATACACATGAACTTATGCCTCGAAAATGTTAAAACAAAATATACTAGAGATGTATATAATAGAACTATGACTCATGAATATTATAATATGATAAGCTAGAGATATAAATTTGGAAACATGACTGGGGAATGTTAAAGTAAGAAGATACGATTAAAGTAAGATAATACAGTTAACGTAAGAGAATACTCCTAAAGTAAGAGAATTGTAACTCTCATGGCCTTTTACCTATTAGTCTATGTGATTAATTCACTTAAATTCATGTGGCTAGAATTAAAAACTTCTTAAACTAGGTCAAGATTACTTGGTTGCGGCAATTAAGAGACCTTAGCCTCTGTAATACCCCATATATATATATATATATATATAATTGGATATTTTAATTATGTGGGTGACACATTATTTAATTAAATCAAGAAATAACGTGAATATAAAAAAATATTAATTTAAAGTGAAATAAATTGATATTTATGTGATATTATATTTACTAGTGTGATACAGTAAATAAAATTCAATGTCAAATAATATTATATCGTTAGTGAATAAATGCAACAAGACCTACTAGTATCTTAATCGGGACACATTATATGAGGTTGAGATGAGAAATATTGATAAGTGACTCCAGTGATGATTTCAAGTCCACGGTTGATCCGAAATGGGTAAAATGAGTCGAAATTAAATACCCATGGGAAGTGTTTGGGTCTCTAGAGCTTTTTAGACTAGTCGAGACTAGTATGTGGGTGTTTTGGTCTTTTTGATGGGAGGTGAAGAGTCAAAATGGGATTGAGATTATTAAATGAATAATCTAAGGCAAATCAATAATCATTTCACAAAATACAAAAGGTCCTTCGATTAAAACCAAAGGGTGTGAGGAAAAGTGAAGAGAAAAGCTAAAGGAATTCTCAAAAGAGTCAAGAAATGCTAAAGGAATTCAAGTACAATTCATGTGGGAATATTTGAAGAGGAACTATGGAATATTATTCATATTCTACAATAAAATTCAAACACTACGAAACTAGAGGCAAATAATTATCTTGCTAATTATTTGCGCCTAATTTTCAATTCATATTATAGTTGGAAACTTTTGAATTGGAATGATTTTGGGATGGAATTTTATATGAAAATTGGGTTTTGACACGTGATTTATGAAATTTTATAGGTGAACTTTTAAATTTAAAAGTTGATATTCTGAATTCATATGTAGTTAGATTAATTTAGAGAAAATTGACGATTGAATTATCTGGGAATTTGTTAATATAGCTTGTAAAGGTTAATTCAAATTCCCATGAGATTTACATATGGAGATGATGACTATGTAAAATGATAAATCCAATTCATGTCAAAACTCATTAAGGTTATTAGTCAGTGAATTAATTATGATTTGGTGATCATTCTATGGGTATTGGGATTGTTGAAAATTGATTCATTGTTGCAGAGACATGTATTGGGATGAATTGAAATTGGGGATATTGTTGAAAATCGATTTGGGGGGAAATTGGGGTGTAATACCTCGTAATTTTAATGATTTTAAAAATGGCATTGATTAGGATTAATTGTGGGTTAAATTAAAATTAATCCAGATTTCAATATTACTCGGGAATATAGTAATATGTGATTTATGTGAATATTACTTAGTGATTAAAAGTAATATATGATTATGACTTTACATATGATTATGATTTAAGAAAATTATCGCTGGTCATTAATACGACAATTACGGGAATTAAGTCGGGACGCGCATATGAGTCATGTCGGGACTAAATTTAAAGGAAATAAATGTAAAATATTTGTATGTCATCCAAATGGTCGGTTTGACTACGCCATAGTGTCCGAAAGCGTTTAAATAATTAAAAAAAAGTATATTTGGATGTTTGATTTTGGTCTCGGGGCACTTTGGAACAGAATAGACACCCCCTGAGGGGTATTTTGGTCAATTGCCAAGGTATGAGAAGAGATAGCATAATAATTGAGAATCTTATTTAAAGAGGATATAAGGTGCATTATGCGTGCACACTATATGAGAGGTGGGATTCTTATGTGAGAGCCGAGAACTAACATGTACATAATACCTACTTAATTGCACTTCTTAAGCATTTGCTATTTTTTAAAATCTTTTACAATCGGACTCTAACCCGTTTACTTGAATATTCTCTACTATATCTATTAAACCAGTTGCCCAGCATCAGGGACGCTCGCCTTAAAGGATGGATATTTTGACGTGTTTTTGGAGATGCATCTTTGGATCATTAGCTTTCATTCCATTGATTCCTATCTTTGTAGTACTTGACTCATTTAGGGCATGTCGCCCAAGATTCTAGTTGTTCCAATCCTATTTCGGATATTGTATTGGTTTTATGTTGGTACTTTTATTATCCTTTTATTTTGGATGGTGATATTGAGATATTTTAACTGGAGAGTTTATTCCAGTTACATTTATTCTTGTTGACTTTTAATTCAGTTGTGATGGGATGTTACTTATTTTATTCCGTATGGTGGAATGGATTTAATTAAATTAAAATTGGAAAATTTTTGACACTTAGCTTAATTAATTATTAGGTGAGTTAATAAGAAATTATTTTTCGACATGATGCTAAGAATAGACCAATTGGATATTCTGATTTAATTTAATAAATGACTGATCACCCGATATTTGATTAGGCGGGGTTCCACAGGTGGTATCAGAGCATCAGGTTCTAGCGTCCTTAGGATCTGTACAGCTTATTATGCTTTCTTCTTAGCATCCTTTGATATAGAGCCCTATCATTAGGATTGTTGTATTCATAATTGCGTATTTACGACTTCATTTATTTTGCGATATTTTAAATACTGATAAAAATATCTCTCCCTCATTTCAGATGCCTCCTCGACGTGCACAACGAGCCCCCGGTGAGGCACAGTTAGCTAGGGGTGTAAACGGGTCGGGTCTGGATCGGGTCTGGGTATATCCAGATCCGATCCGGGTATATAAGTTATATTTATATAAAAACAGTTTTATTTAAATAAAACTGTTTTTATATATATAGTTATATTTATATAAAAACTGTTTTATTTTATATAAAAACTGTTTTTTATATAAAACTGTTTTTATATAAATGTTTTTAAAAACAGTTTTTATATAAAACTGTTTTTATATATAAATATATAACTTATATATATAATATTATATATAAATATATATTTATTATATTATATATATACACATTCGGGTCGGGTCCTTATCGGATCGAAGCCATGTATATCCAGATCCGATCCATTAACTAATCGGGTAATCGGATAATCGGGTCTATAAAATTTGCTCAGATCCGTTAATTTAGGTCGGGTCCGGGTCCAGACCCGGTCCATTGACAGCCCTACAGTTAGCCCCACAACCCGCTCCAGCTCAGGGCACTACGAATGCAGCAGCAGTTGCTACCATTGTTACTCAAGTCATTAATGCAGCCTTAGCGATTATCCAGCAACCACCACCACCAGCACAAGTAGTGCCACTAGCACCAGCGTTGGCATTCCCCACTACTTGGGAGCATGTCAGGGATGCCTTCCAAAAGGCACATCCACCAGAATTCCAAGGGGGTTCTGATGTAGTGACTACTAGCCAGTGGAAGAAAACATCCAGCGACATCTGCGTATGTATAAATACACGGAGGTTCAGAAGAAAATCTTAAGCTGATTGGAGCATCTCTTTAGTGGTGGGAGTCCACACTTACAGGAAAGGAGAGGGATACGATGGTTATTCAGGAATTCTGGGTGCGGTTTGATTGCAAATATTTTCCTTCAGTTGTTCAGACGAAAATGAGGAGGAAACTTTTAGACCACACCCAGGAAGGGAAGTCAGTTGTAGAATATGAAGAGGAGTTTACAATGTTGACTAATCTGGTGCCAGTTGAGGTACCGACCGAATAGAAGAAGATCCAGATGTTCAGAGATGGCCTTATATGGAGGATTCGTCGACACCTTTTAGGCAATCCTTCTCTACAGACTTATACTGATGTGCTAAATGCGGCATTACATCATTGTCAGGACCACTGTCTGCATGTTAAGGGAAATAAGCGGGGGTCTGAGTCCAGTCATCAAGGTTGAATTCACAACAGGGGGACTATGATAAGCGACTGAGGTCGGGAGGATTTCGCTTTGGGCAGGGCGGTAATAGACAGGGCCACCAATACAATCAACATGGCTATCAGGAGGATTTGCAAGTAGATGCTTCACTTGTGGTAAGCTTGGCCACAAGAAACAGGATTGCCCAGATAAGGGCCAGATACCCCCACCAGCAGGGCGCGTATCAAGAGATGTAGAGGCCTATGTCTCCAGCCGCCCTTCCAGCACCGGCACAGATGCCAGCCTTACCTTCCATTGCTCCCGTAGCCCGATCACAGCAGGGGCAATTACAGTATGGGCGTGTGTACAACGTCCAGTAGGCAGCAGTTCAGCAGACACCACTCGTAGTTGAGGGTATAATTTCAATTTATGTGGCTTTGGGATGTATTTTGTTTGATATAGGGGCCTCACATTCTTTCATAACCACTAGATTTTCATGGGCCACGGTATTGTTAGACACGGCCAGCAATGCTATTACTTATGTAGACTCACCGATGGGTAATGGGACGCCTATTTGCTTTATATGTCAAAGTGTGACTATAGAGATCGAGAATCTGATTTTACCAACTGATATGCTTATGTTAGACATGTTCAAATACGATGCAATTATTGGGATGTATTGGCTAGTTGCTTATAGAGCCACGATTAATTACTTTTGTAGGAGCATTATATTCGCTATCCCAGGACAGGAGATGTTTTTAGTGGCGATGCCTCACCGCGAGGGAGGATCGCCCACTCATTTGTATTATATAAAGGGGGAGGCCTCTAAGGGAGTTGTGATTCCCCTTTATTCGATTTCGATTGTTAGGGAATTCGCAGACGTGTTTCAAGATATACCAAGGTTACTACCGAGTAAGGAAATTGAGTTTGTGATAAATTTAGCTCCGGGTAACTCGACCGATAGCCCAGCCCCCTATCATATGTCTCCTGCAGAGATGAGGGAACTAAGGTATCAGATTGAGCAGTTGCTGGGATAGGGTTTTATCCGTCGGAGTACCTCACCCTGGGGTGCCCCAGTTCTGTTTGTGGAGAAGAGGGATGGATCCCTACGATTATGCGTAGATTATCGAGAACTTAATAAAGACACGATTCGAAATAAGTATCCATTACCCACATTGATGACTTGTTTGATTAGTTGAGAGGAGAAGCTTACTTCTCAAAGATTAACTTGAGGTTCAGGTATCACCAACTGAGGATCAAGGAGCAGGATGTGTCGAAGACTACTTTTCTAACAAGATATTAATCTTATGAGTTTCTGGTTATGCCATTCGGGTTAACCAACGCGTCGACTGTGGTTATGGACTTAATGAATAGGGTGTTCAAAGAGTACCTAGATTAGTTTGTCATTATTTTCATAGTTGACATCATGTTTTATTCTCGTACCGAAGAGGAACATGCTGAGCATTTGCGAAGGGTCCTACAGATACTACGTGAGCATCAATTGCATGCAAAATATGAAAAGTGTGGGTTTTAGCTCTAGGAGGTGAAGTTTATGGGGCATATAGTGTCAGAAAGGGGTATAACAGTGGATCCTAGCAAAGTATCGGCGGTGAGGGAGTGGGGAGAACCCACGACACCGACAGAGGTGCGCAGTTTCTTGGGACTAGCTGGTTATTATAGACCGTTTATACGGGCCTTGTCAAAGATTATGGGTCGATGACCAATCTAACCCTTAAAGGAACACTATTTATTTGGGATGAGATGTGTCGGTTGGTGTTTGATGAACTGAATAATAGGTTAACTTCAACACCCGTACTAGCACTGCCCAGGCCAGGAGTGGAGTACCTAGTGTACACTGACGCATCGTTACAGGGACTTAGTGGGGTGTTGCAATAAGAAGAGTAAGCTATAGATTATGCCTCTAAAAAAGCTTAAGCCTCATGAGAAGAATTACCCGACCCACGACTTGGAGCTAGCAGTAGTCATATTTGCCCTTCGAATACGGAGACATTATTTGTTGGGTGAAAATTTTTGCCTATTCAGTTCATCCCGAGGGAGTTGAACATGCGATATCGCCAGTGGCGTGAATTTCTGAAGGATTATAAGTTTGAGATACATTATCACCCAAGGAAGGCTAACGTGGTAGCAGAAGCGTTGAGTCGTAGGCCAGAGGGTGAACTAGCCACTGTGTGGAAGGCTAAATGGAAGGAACTGGGCCATCAGGATGTCGTTGCTAAGTCATTTATGTCTGTTATGATCGTTACTCCTCATATTATGATGCGGGTAGTACAGGCTCAGGCAGCGGATCCATTCTGTCAAGAGAAAATTTGATAACGTTTGGCCGAAGGAGCAGAGTCTTACTCAGTGAGTTCAGAGGGAGGCTTGCGCTTCAACGATAGACTGATTGTTCGATAGGGGGAAGAATTGAAACATGCATTGATGTCAAAGTTTTATGGATCCCGATTTGCGGTACATCTCGATGGAGATAAGATGTACCAGGATATGTGGTGACAGTATTGGTGGAGTGGGATGAAGAGAGACGTTGCTTAGTTTGTCTCTAAGTGTGCTACCTGTCAATTAGTGAAGGTGGATCACCAGAAGCCAGCCGGGTTTCTTCAGTCGCTAGAGATTCTGATGTGGAAATGGGAGAGTATTTCCATGGATTTTATCACCAGGTTGCCAAATACCCAGAGGGGCCATGATTTCATATGGGTGATTGTGGATCGATTGACTAAGGTAGCTCATTTTTTTTCTATTCGAACTGATTATATGACGGAGCATTATGCGCAGCTCTTTATAACCGAGATAGTGAGGTTACATGGGGTACCACTTGATATTGTGTCCGATCGGGATAAGATTTTTATCTCCCGATTTTGGGAGAGTTTTCATGAGGCCATGGGTACTAAGGTGCGATTGATTACAGCCTATCAACCACAAACAGATGGGCAGACAAAGCGTACTAACCAGATGTTAGATGATATGTTACGCATGTGTACTATGGATTTTGGAGGGAGTTGGTAGTAGTACCTTCCACTGTTAGAATTTGCGTATGATAATTTCTATCAGTTCACCATTGGTATGACCCCATTTGAGGCGTTATATGGTAGACCTTGTCGCTCTCCTGAATGTTGGTTAGAGGTGGGGAATAACAAGCTACTTGGGTCAAAAGTAATTCAGGACACGTCTGCCAGAATTGAAATGATCAGGAGTCCCATTCGGGTAGCCCATGATAGAGAGAAAAGCTACGGATATGCCAAACGGTTCTTCAGGGAGTTTAATATGGGGGACTAGGTGTTATTGCGAGTATCTCATATGAAGGGGATAATGATATTCAGGAATAAATGGAAATTAACACCGAGATATGTAAGACCATTTCCTATTATTGAGAGGGTTAGACCAGTAGCGTACAAACTTGGGTTGCCGGAGCACTTGCATCGTATACATGATGTGTTACATATTTCTTCGATGAGGCGATATCAATGAGATGAGTTGGATCACACTCATGAGGAAGTTGATTTGTAGCCAGATAGTTCTTATGAGGAGCGGCCTGTGGCGATCTTAGACCACAGTGAGAAATGTTTGAGATCGAAAGTAGTATCGCTTGTGCATGTTCAGTGGGCACGCCATAATGTGGAGGAGTCAACTTGGGAGCGCAAGGATGATATGCGCGATCGATACCTGGAGTTACTTTTACCAGGTATGCTTTTTTCCAAATTTCGGGACGAAATTCCATTATAAGGGGGGAAGTTTGTAATACCTCAGAATTTTAATGATTTTAAAAATGGGATTAATTAGATTAATTATGGGTTAAATTAAAATTAAACCAGATTTCAATATTACTCGGGAATATAGTAATATGTGATTTATGTGAATATTACTTAGTGATTAAAAGTAATATATGATTATGACTATACATATGATTATGATTTAATAAAATTGTCGCTACTGATTAATACGATAATTACGGGAATTAAGTCGGTACACGCGTATGAGTCGTGTCGTGACTAAATTTAAAGCAAATAAAAGTAAAATATTTTTATGTCATCTAAATGGTCGGTTTGACTACGCCAAAGTGTTCGAAAGGGTTTATATAGTCAAAAAATTATATTTGGGTGTTTGATTTGGGTCTCAGGACACTTTAGAACATAATAGACACCTCGAAGGGGTATTTTGGTCAATTACCAAGGTATGTGAACAGTACCTATGAATTTTGGAGTCATATTATTTAAGTCTAGAGTTTATCAAGTCAGGGTTATTCACTAAAAAAATCAAGAGACAAGTGTGTGAGAAGAGGAGAGGCTTTTCTAAGAAAGGAAGAGACACCTCTAGGAAGCCAAGAGCCCAAAGGACATCCTACACCACCATCACCAACGGAAGTTGGCAGGAAAAAGGGTAGGACCACCAGTAGACTATCATCCCCAAAGGTTCAGACCTACAATATAAAGTCAAGTGACTTAATCTTTGCAAATTAGCGTGTATAATATCCATGTTAGGATAGTTGTAGAATTCTGAGAATTTGCATGATTTGGAGATAAACCATGATGATTTAGGGTATCTTAAATGTCGATCGATCGATCAAAATCGTCGGTCGATCAACGATCCCAGAATATGTGATTTTTTTCTTTTAATGTTTGATTAAATTCCCCACTTCCAAGGATGCTTAGTGTAAATTAAATATAGCATAATGGGATTTAGAAAGATCATTAGGGTAGTAATTAAGGCCCGAAAAATATTTATGTGTGCGATTAATCCTTAAAATGAAATAATGGATTAAAAGTTAATTGGAGATTATCTAGGAATAAACCCATTTGAGGATAAATATGAATTTGTGAAAAATCGAGAATTGGGATTACATGGACTAGTAGGATGTGAATAATTACCTACTAAATTGTATTAGAGGAATATTGAATTTCTTTCGAGTGTTGGGAAATCTCAGAAAATATATGGTAATAAGTAAAGTCACAATCAATAAATACATAGGATATTAAAGAGAAAAATATACTACGTATGGAATTATAATATGGGTTGTAAGACTACCTTGTATGATATTATATAAGTGGGGTGAATACATATACTGTAATTTGTATTGTGTATGACATACCTACGCTGCTTGCTACCGGGGTGGAGGTTTCGCATTATGGTAGATCTTATCCTGATGTGCCCCTTGAGCATAGGACCTTCAGGGAGTTATGATGTGAAAAATTATATTTAAATGTGAAGGAATTATATACGGTTTTAAGACATTAAGTGTGAATAATGTTTAAATAACTCGTGATAGTTATTGATTATAAATTAATATATTATAATTGAGTATTATAATTAGTAATTGCAAGTGAAAATTAATTCGATAAAATACGCAGGAATAGGATAGCGTATAGAATTAAGGATATTTTGGAACTAGTTAGGCGGATAGTATAACTAGGCGATTAAAATTCATATGTTAGGTGCACACTTTAGATGAGAGGTGAGTAGTGTCACATGAGAGTGCGGTACAAATTTAAATATGGAAGAATGAATTCGTAATTAATTATGCATATAAATTACTTGCAAAATATTTTCAAAAGGATTTGGGCTCTTACCAACATCAAATTCATTTTCAAAACCTTTTAGCTGTTCAGCCATAGGGACGCCAAGCATGAGTATCCTTCTAGGTCAACAGAGTTGCGACAATTATGAAATGTTGTAGGGATTTTATTTAGTCGTCTATTATTTTTAAATACTCTAGACATGACTCTTTTTCTTACCATTTGGGCATGTTTCCTATGTCAGTCAGATTTATTTTATTTTATTTTGAAATTTATTGTATAGATGTTATACCGATGGTTTATTCGGCTGATTGGCATGTAATAGACTTCAATGTTCATTGTTGTCATGTGATGGTGGCTTGGTTTAATTAATTGAATGGGTTATGTTTTTTTATATTGTGATGAGTGGCTATATTTATTTATTTAGGGAATTTTACGATAGATAAAAATTGACATATGCTTAATTAAATAAAAGGTGGTTAGTAATTAATTGGTTTTGACATTGATGCTAAGAATGAGCCATATGAGATTCCTGTGTTATTTTAATATTGTTTTGGCCACTCGTTATTTTAATAAGAGAGATGTTACATATGGTATCAGAGCATCATGTTCTAGTGTCCTTAGGATCTGTGCGAACTAATAACGTTTTCAGCGTTGTTTTCTCTTTGATGTAGAGCCCTATGCTCACGATTGCCGACTTTTATTGAGATTTACGGTCTCCTGCAATAGTGTATAATTTAAGTGAATCACCTATGTGTTTGGTTGGTATTCATATACAAATAATAAAGGATGACCAACGAGGGCCATTAGAAGGACTGCACGCGGAGAGGCACAACAACAGCCGCGGACTATTTTAGAAGCTGTGGATGTAGTAAAAGTCGCCACTATTTATTGCTCGAACATTTAATGTTGTGATAATTGCTAGAGCGTAGTAGTTTCCCGAAGCACCTCCATAACAGATGGTGGAGACAATTCAGACTCGCACAGTAAAGTCGGTGTTGGAGAGAGTTGGGGGTGGTTTCAGAAGGGCCAGTCGTAAGAGCTTGGGGAAAGTGCGAACGTGTATTCACTAGCAATTGGAAGGACAACATCCAAAGGCATTTGTGTATAGTATAGTGCAGTGCAGTGACACTCAGGATTGGATTTTTGGGAAGTTTTTAACTCGTAGGAGCAGCGTTGTAGTGATGGGAGTTAGACACCACATGTGAGGAGAGATACTGTGAATATCGAGGAATTTGGGGTGCGGTTTGACCGCGTATCCTATTTGTTGATCAAACAGATATGCGAAGGAAATTTCTATAATTATTATAGGAGGGGTGGATAGTGGTCGAGCATGAGGAAGAATGTACTTATTTAGCAAACTTTATACCAACTGAGGTGGATATAAAGGAGAAAAATGGCCCTTAAGTTTGAGGATAGACGCACGAGTATAATTCATCAACACTTATTGAGAATTCGATTTAGAGGACTTACGACGATGTCGTCAGTCGTATTTTTATAATGTTAATATTAACACTTCCATATAAAGGGAGCCAAGAGCCTGGAAAAGTCTAACCAGTAGAGTAAGACTAAGTGTAACGGTGTTATAGGGCACCACTAGAGAATAACCTGGCAGGGAAACCCATTTAAAAGATTTAAATCAACGGAATTCCGATCTAGTGATGGTGGATTCAGATAGGCCATCAAGGTCGGCAACGTGTTCCACAGGGCAAGCGGGGATAAGGGAATAATGGAGGTGGCCAGCAGCCAGATCCAGCGACCAAGGCAACCCCAACATGACCAGAGGGGCCAGATACATGAGGATAACACAGAGGTCTGCTATATAGTGGAAATCAGGACCACATGTGTTAATTTTGTCCAAAACGAGATAAGGGATAGGAGCAGGGTGCCTAGCAAGGGCAACTGTTACGACAGTTTTGGTTTAGTTTATACGTGATTACTACGTCAAGGAACCATTTAAACATCCAGTGCCATTGGAAATGGAAGATATAATCTTTTATCCATGGGCAAATGGTGTAATTTTTATGTGACACTGGAGCGTCATAGTATTTAGGTTAGCACTAGATTCGCGCGTGAGACTGATTTAGTGGATGTATCGTTAGTATCACTTTTGAGTGTATATATTTATCGTTGGGCGACGGGACTCTCTTTGGTTCCATCTATGGGTAAGTGGGTGTGGATACTAAGAGGATATGTTTTTGTAGATTTAATCATTTTAGAGAAATTTTATGCTAGTATGATGTTATCCTAGGTATGGACTAGTTAGTGATGGTTAATGATGGTGGACTGTTATAGTAAGGGTATCACCTTCGCCATTCCAGGGTAGGATATGTTATTTTTGCAATATTTCACCTAAAAGAGGGTTGAGTCACATATATATTATATTGATATGGAGACTTTGGAGAATGTAGTTGTCTTGTTATATTCGATCCAGGTGCGTAAGGACTTTATTCACGTGATTTAGGATATATTGGTTTTACCACCGAGCGAAGAGATTTAACTCGTTATTGATTTAGCGTTGAAGACTTAGTAATGGTGCGAGCATAGTGTTGTCTGACTCCTTTAGAGATCTTGGAATTGAGAGTTAGACTTATACATCTCGGGACAGAATTTTTGGTGTTTTATTAATGTGTTGTGAGGCAAAGGATATCGATAACCGATAATGCCAAGTGATAGGGAATTGGGGAAATTCCTTAGCTAAATTTGGTTGTGTGACGTTTAGTGCATGAACCTTAATAAATGTCGGGAGTTAAGAGATGTTGGATGCTAGGGCATCAATTTTCAATGATGATCGTTATACATGTGGGGAAAACACTTTGAGTTGAGATCTATTATATGATATAAGGACAGTGGAACCAGGAAGCACTGGGAATGTTAACACCACTAGTGGATAGGTGGGCAAACTAAAGGATATTTAAGTTGTGATTATGTAATAACCCTTACTTTTGAGTAATTTATTTTATATTAATTTGCCATGTGAGGTAATTATATAAAATATTGGTAAATGGGATAAATATTGTTATAAGTGAATTAAAAGATAATATTTATCAAGTTGTGCTTATTTACTGTTATGTGAATGTAAATGGCATTATGTTATGAGATAGGGTGTCGTTGTGCTTTACACGACAATTATGGTCTAAATGAAGTTGAAAATGAAAATGAATTATATTATTCCGGATGCCAATTTAGAGAGCGCGGTTAGTCCCGAAAGAGTCGAAATAAGTGTCATATTGTATTTTTGGGTTCTGGACACTTTTAACTGGTTATAACTTAATTAAGTAGTTACGGGTCATTTTAATGGGGTATTAACAATTTAAGATGGGAATTAAGGAGAAAGGAACGTTTAAGTCTTGCAAACCCTTTTATTTTCTTAAGTGTGTATTTCTAAACCTAGAGAGAAGAAAATAATTGTGGAGAAAAAGAAGAGAAAGGAGAAGAATTGAAGATTTGAAGTTTGATCTTGCATCTACCATAAAGGAATCCAAGATTTCTTCTTAAGGCAAGTTTCTTACTTGGTAAGATATGACTTAGGATGAATAAATTGTATTGATAGTGTGTATTGGAATGAATTGAACAAATATGGGGGTTTAGGGAAATTGTAGTGTTTGAGCCCTAAATCTTTGATTAGATAGTTATTGTGTTAATTATAGTAGTTGGATGCATTTATGATTATTTTGGGGTTGGATTAAATATGGTTGTTGTTGGTAGATATTAGTTTGGGAAAAAATAGGGCATGAAACTCCATAGCCAAAACCAGAAATTATGGTCCAAGCGAATCGATTCGCCCCTAGCGAATCGATTCGCTAAAGGGGTAGGATACAAGTCTGTTATGACCGAATCAATTCGACCTTTCCGAATCGATTCGGAAGTATGCAGAATGTTGGGCTCTCTTGACCGAATCGATTCGGACCACCCGAATCGATTCACTTCAAGACCGAATCGATTCGTCCAGGGCGAATCGATTCGGAATTCCTGCTGTTTTGAGTTATTTTCTAACTCAATTTTAACCTTTTTATTTTAGGCTTAGGACATTGGAACCTTATCTTATGAAGTAAACTTAGTGTCCTAGAGTCTTATATTAGTTAGGTAACTACCTTATGTTAGCAAGGGAATAAATGGGGCCTATTCTGGGGATTATCAAATAGATGATAAGGTATTTCCCTCTTTTAACAAGTTAGTTTGATATGAAGAGATGTAAAATTATATAATTGGGGAAATTTCGAGACGTGATTGAGGTATACTAGGCTTGGTGGCTTATAGTAACATCATAAATTCTCGAAGACTAAGTTAGGGGTTTATTAATCATTGAGTTTTATAATGATGATATTTATTACGCATGGCTACGGATAAAATGTGATGTATATTTTAATATGAGATTAAAATTGTGAATGATAAATTGGTATATACACACCTCTCTAAATGCTATCATAGGGGAAGTATGCGCATGAGGTGAAATCCCTTGGCTAGTGAATGCAGGGAGAATATATTCCTCGGCCATAGGACCGGTTGTTATATATTGTGTGATTATTGTTCGAAGTGAGGTAATTTCGGGTATAGTTATGACTCACTGTCGAGGGTATATGGCCACTTCCCGAGGTTGCATTGTAGGATGCCCAGGTTGTCTCGTGCTATAGGCCCTGGAAGATGATAGCTATTTAGGGGCGCGTCCAGTAGGGAAATTCGGAAGGACGGTCTTAGAATCGTTATATATTGTGTAATATAACTATTCTTATTAAAGAGGGATTTAATTTATGATAAAGAGCTCTACGAATTAAATTGCTTTGAATACGTTTCCTAATGAGATAAGGAAAGGTGAAATGAAATTGTGTAAAAATTGAAACGGAATCTTAATAAGTACGATATTATCCATATTTGTTGATACCAAATTTAGTCTGCTAACGTGGGCCAATCACATGAAGACACGTGTCAAACCACATGGCAAATACAAATACTCTAAACGAACAACATACTGTCACCGAGCAACTCAGGCTCACCGAGCTACTCAGGCGCTCCAAGCAACTTAAGCATACCGAGCAACTTAAGCGATCCGAGCTACTTAGCGTGCAGAGCATCTAAATCAAGAAAACTAAAAGGCAACTACGCATTAAATGTGCATTATTATCATACAGATGTATATGTCTACTAGATAATAGCGCATTATCTTTTCATATGTGCAGCCTCAAGGCTATAAAAACATTGTAACCTCCTCATAAGAAGGGGACTTTGGATCTCTTGGTAAACCTATTATCGAGATTCAAGGCAAACAGTCAGCAATACAAAATAGTGGACGTAGGCCATGTTCATGGGGCTGAACCACTTTAAAAATCATTTGTCTTATTTATCTGTGATTGAATAATTAGATATAATCTAGTTTTTTACATCAACAAATTGGCACCGTCTGTGGGAAACGACTATACTTAGCGTTTTTCACCAAACAACTCATCATCTATAGCTGAAATTCCAGAATCCAGTGAGAGAAACAGTGGGTTCCCTCTAAACCCCTCTACTCCACCAAATATTCAAGATCTGGCTGGCATAATGGTTAATTTAGCCCAAGGGCAAACGACCATGCAAGAAACTATACGTCAACTTATACAAACTGTTCGAGGTGGAGTGACGGCTCAATCAGAACAACGAAATGCTCAGAGAAATACCCATTTGCCATCTTCAAGAGCTAGACGAACGCTATTCTCGGAGGTCTCTCAATCTAGACGTAGTGACTCATATCGTACTGAGAGATCTAATGATCCTTCGTATCGACCTGGCCGGACATCATCGGTACGAGCTACTGATTCTCAACGAAACGTCACTCTAACTCCAGAAAGGACTAGTTCTCTAGAAAGGTTGAGTAGAGTCTCTCCTTTTGATCGTTTGGGCCCTATGAGGAATAGAAGTCCTCATAGGATTGCATCGAGGAACTCTCAACGACCATCCGACCTAAGGGAAAGCTCTGCCCAATCACGCCCAACAGCCCGTAATAAAAGATCCCAAGAGGAAAACTCAACGCGATCAGTCGCTCGAACAAATAGTCCAGAGGTGAGAAATGATGCATGAAAAGGCTCTATACAAAGGTTGATGGACCGGTTAGGGGAAATGGCTAAGGCCAGGAATCATCTACAACGAACTTTTGTCCAAGGGACCCCGTTCGTGCAGGCAATTGTGGATTTTCTCACACTATCAAAATTCAAAGCTCCTATGGTGACACCTAAATATGATGGGAAAACTGATCCTGTCAACCATATAGAACAATATCAAGCTGCTGCTGATATCTATACGGTTCCAGACGAGATGAGATGCAGGGCATTTTCAAGAACTCTTACTGGGTCAGCTCAGATATGGTACAACAACCTTCCTTGGGGGAAGATTGCGACTTTCCTTTAACTGGCAGAACTTTTCATAGGGAATTTCTATTTTGGAGCGAAACCAGTTAAACGAGTAGCACACTTACTGAGTGTTAGACAGAAGACAGACGAAAGTACCAGGGACTATATTACTCATTTCAATAACGAGAAACTTGAGGTAATTGATTACGAGGAGAAGACATAAAAACTGCTCTGATGAATGGACTATTACCAGACAAGTTGTACTATACTTTGGCCAAAGATCCGCCTAGGACCATGGCAGAATTGATGGCAAAGGCAGCCAAAATCATGAATGTTAAGGAAGCCATGGCTGCGAAGAAGAATACAGACACTGAGGAGACCAAGATTGAGGCTGGTAGAATCGAGAAGAAGGATCAGAAGAACAATGGTGGCAACAAGCAGTCAAAAGGTAAGCAAGCGCTGGAGCAGATGAGGAAGTATGGGAATTATACTCCCTTGAAGGTAGACATAAATCACATTCTGGAAGAGATCAAGAACAGCGAGGAGCTAACCCGACCAGAGAAAATGAAGGCAGATCCTGATAAAAGGGATAAGTCCAAATACTGTGAATTCCACAAGGATCATGGCCACACGACTAAACGTTGTATAGCTCTCCAAAATGAAATTGAAGCACTCATCAGGCGAGGAAAACTAACTAAGTACGTTGATCGCCAAAATGGTGGAAAAACCGACAACAGAGGAAGGCAAAGATCTAAATCTCCTCGTAGAGCAAAAGAAGACAAGAAGAGAGATCACAAAGATGATCCAGAGATGACCCCGGTCTCCCCAAAAGATCTAGACAGCCAGAACGCCAGGTATTTTCAATCCATTTTGGGTCATTGAATGTAATGTCATTACATATGGAGATGCAGGAGGTGAAGATCTGACTACGGAGAGAAAAGCTTACCACAATGAGGCCCAAGCTTGCTCTTACATACAACGAATAAACTTGGTTGAAGATGATCGCCCGAGGAAGGTGAATAGGGATAAACTGGTCATCGATTTTTCTAAAAATGACCTGACAGGTGTACTATATCCTCATGATGACCCATTGGTGATCAAGATAAGAATGAAGGAAGTGGTGATTTCACGGGTACTGGTGGATAATGGTAGCTCTGCAGACATCATGTTCTACCTATGCTTTGACAGATTGAATTTGAAGTTAGCCCTGTTGGAGCCATATCATAGGCCCCTCCTCAGTTTTACTAGGGAAAAGGTTTTTCCACTTGGGACGATCAAATTGGATATGCTTATTGGTACATGGCCTTCTTGCCGAACAGAAAGAATACGCTTTTTCGTAATGGATAAAAATGTCCAATCAGCTTACAACATCATCATGGGAAGGGTAGGTCTGAAGAAGTTAGAGGCAGTACCATCCACTGTACATCAATGTTTAAAATTCCCAACCAACTTTAGAGTGGGAGTTGTGAAAGGCGACCAGAAAGTAGCTCGGGAATGCTATTATTTATCTACCGAACAGGAGGAACGAGAAGAATCCAGGAAGAAGACTACTACATATCAAGTGGATGAAACAGAAGATGCAGAGATTGAAACATTAGATCCTAAAGATGAGTCAGCTCGTGAAAGGACAGGTCATGGAAGCTACCGAAAATATCATTCTGGACGATGAACACCCAGAACGAACAACCCAAATTTGTGCGTCATTGGATGTATCATTAAAATAAGAACTGGTAGGATTTCTAAGGAGCAGAAAACAGACCTTTGCAGGGAGTCATGAAGACATGCCAGGGATAAACCCGAGTTTCCTGTGTCACAAGCTCAACGTGAACAAGGAAGTCAAGCTAGTGAAGCAGCGAAGAAGGGTGTTCAGTCCTGAAAAGAATCAAGCTATACAGGAAGAGGTAGAAAAACTACAGAAAGCCTTTTTTATTGAGGATGTCAGGTAACCTGATTGGCTAAAAAATGTGATGATGGTAAAGAAGAAAAACAATAAGTGGAGGATGTGTGTGGACTTCACTGGTCTTAATAAAGCCTGCCCAAAGGATCATTTTCCTTTGCCCCGAATCGATCAGCTGGTGGACGCTACATCGGGGCATGAATTGTTGAGTTTCATGGATGCTTACTCTGGTTACAACCAAATTAAAATGAAACCTGAAGACAGGGAAAATACCTCTATTATCACCCCAAAGGGAACCTATTGTTATAATGTTATGCCTTTCGGACTTAAAAATGTAGGCATATTAGCGGCTGATGGATAAGGTGTTTGCAAAGCAAATCAGTCATAACATGGAGGTTTATGTCGACGATATGCTGAGGAAAAGCACGAAAGTTGCTGATCATTTAGTTGACCTAGGTCAGACTTTTGATCAGCTAGAGAAATATCAAATGAAGTTGAATCCCATCAATTTCATATTTGGAGTACGAGAAGGTATGTTTCTCGGGTATATTGTAAACCAACGAGGTATCGAGGCGAACCCTGAAAAGATCAAGGCCTTATTGGAGCTACGATCTCCAGCTACAAAAAAGGAGGTGCAAAGTCTCACAGGGTGAGTTGCAGCACTTAACAGATTTGTGTCACGAACAACAGACAGATGCCTCCATTCTTCAAAACACTTTGAAAAACTTTTGAGTAGAATGATGAATGCGATGAGGCCTTTCAAGAGTTGAAGAAATATCTGGGGACACCTCCATTGTTATCTAGACCAGTGATGGGAGAAAGGTTATACTTGTATTTGGCAGTTTCAAATAACGCGATTAGCTCAACATTAATAAGAGTGGAGGAAGGAGTGCAGAAACCAGTATATTACACCAGCAAGGCCTTTCGAGGAGTAGAGATCAGATATCCAATATTGGAGAAGTTATCACTAGCACTAATCGAAGTAAGTAGAATGATGAGGCCATACTTCCAAGCCCATACTATAGTAGTGTATATTGATATGCCATTAAGGCAGGCTCTGCATAAACCAGAGAAATCATGAAGATTGATGTACTAGGTAGTAGAACTTGGTGAATATGACATAGTTTATGAGCCCAGGTCGTCACTTAAGGGGCAGGCAGTGGCGGATTTTCTCGCAAAGTTTACTCACTCCGACGCATCCGAAGAGCAGGAGTTCAATACAGACCAACCCGTGGATGTTATAGGATCACCAAAGATAACACCCAACTAACTTCCATCCGTGGATAACCAAGAGAAGATAATTAACGAACATAGAGGAGTGTCGTGGAAGATAAAAAGAAGTATCAAATATTCCATCGAGGAACCCTATCTGACCAAGAGTTTGATAATGAAGTATCTGTATGGAATCTATATGTGGATGGCTCTTCGTGTGCCACAGGCAGTGGAGCAGGAATAGTTTTAAACAGTCTTGATGGAATTGATATGGAGTATGCACTACATTTCCAATTTAAGGCTTCCAATAATGAAGCTGAATATGAAACTATGATCGTGGGTCTAAGTCTGGCCAAAATCATAAAGGCAGAGCAAGTTGTCATATTCAGTGTCTCACAATTAATCATAAATCAAATTCTTGGGTTGTATGCAGCGAAGGGAGAACTAATGGTTAAGTATCATGTAAAAGCTATGGAAGTTGTCATGACTTTTGCCGCAGTTCAGTTGATCAGAATACCGAGATTGGAGAATGCAAGAGCCGACGCCCTAGTTCGGCTGGCATCAGTAACACGCACTGAGCTATGAAGAACAATCTTAGTAGAAATCCTGGTTGATCGGAGCGTAGACGAATATTTGATGGTGAACTTCATTGCCCTCGACTTGGGACCATCCTCTATGGATCCCATCGGGGCCTATATCGAAGAGAGGGCTTTGCCAACTGATAAACGCGCAGCCAAAAAACTAAAGTTTAAAGTTGCTCGTTACGTATTGACCAGTGGAATTTTGTATAAAAGAGGCGTTATAGCAGCACTACAGAGATGTGTCCATCCCTCTGAAGTTAAAGACTTGATTGAAGAGGTTCACGAATGGTCTTGCAGAGCCCATGTAGCAGGTCAGACGCTTTTGCAGAGAATAACAACACAGGGGTATTACTGGCCAACGATGAGAGTTGACTGCACAGCTTATGCTTACAAGTGAGATAAATGCTAACGTTTCTCTTCCATCCGAAGAACTCCCCAAGCATTGTTAACACCCATTACATCCCCTTGGCCATTCGCCATGTGGGGGATAGACTTGGTAGGGCCACTTCCAATGACCAAAGGTCGATTCAAATACCTCGTAGTTGCTGTGGACTATTTTACCAAATGGGTGAAGTTGAATCTCTCATTGATATGATGTATGACAAGGTCTATCAGTTTATTTGGAAGAGTATTATTTACAGATATAGTCTCCCACACGCATTCATTACTGACCATGGTACCTAATTTGACAACGAGGAATTTGTTGCATATTGTCATCAATCTAATGTACAGAAGATCCACTCTGCGCCAGGCTACCCCCAAAGCAACAGGCAAACTGAAGTGACAAACAGAACCCTACTGAATGGTTTGAAAAAATGGTTGGATGATGCAAAGGGAAATTGGATTAACGAGCTACACTTTTTGTTGTGGGCTTATTGCACTACACCGCGAACAGTAACTGGGAAGTCTCCGTACATATTGACATTTGGGAGTGAGGTTGTCATACCTGCTGAATTGGGTCTACCCACACATAGGGTGCTTAATTTCAGTTCTCCTGTAAGCGACTTGATGAGGCGATTAGACCTAGATATGCTCAAAGAAGTTAGGGAAGAAGCAACAATCAGGAATGCAGCATACCAACAACGAACAACCTTGTTCTACAACAAAAGGGTAAAGAAGTGCGATTTGAAAGAGGGGGATTATGTGTGAAGAAAGTGATCCAAAAGCATAACAAACTGGAGGCCAACTGGCATGGACCTTACAGAGTAACTGAAGTTGTTCGTCCTGGGACATACAGAATTGAAATTTTGAAGGGAGAAAATTCAAGAATGCATGGAATGCAGAGCATCTGCGCAAGTACTATCAATAATAAAAATCCATATGTAACACATTTTTTTCAATATAAATAAAGTGATGTTTTGCCCATATTTCTTCCTTGGTTCATTTTTTTTCGAAATATTAGTGCTACACACTACACAAGCACACATTCAGAGCAGCAACCACCAACTCCGGTTGGTCGATAATTCATTATCCACCAACTTCGGTTGGTCGGCACCAACTCCGGTTGGTCGGCAATTCATTTACCACCAACTCCGGTTGGTCGATAATTCAACAACCACCAACTCTGGTTGGTCGGCAATTCATTTACCACCAACTCCGGTTGGTCGGTAATTCATTAACCACCAACTCCGGTTGGTCGGCAATTCATTTACCACCAACTCCGATTAGTCGACAATTCATTAACCACCAACTTCAGTTGGTCGGTAATTCATTTACCACCAACTCCAGTTGGTCGACAATTTATTAACCACCAACTCCGGTTAGTCGGCAATTTAATAACCACCAACTTCGGTTGGTTGGTACCAAACTAGGTAAGAAGATGGATGACCTCTCGGGGCATCCACTGTCTAGGCAACAAGGTAATCCTGACGAGATTACTACAACTAAGCAGGAACACAGGATGAAAATCATTCCATAGCTTAGGCCCAAAGAGTGACAAGTCACTATAATCTGATAAAAAATGGGATAAGTTCCATTGTCTAAAAATAAAATAGGACATTTCGTCCTCCAACATATATATATATATATATATATATATATATATATTCACTAACGAATAACAAAGACATTCTACAAATTATTTCCAAGGGAATGAAATCGTGAAAGAAACTAATTTTTTCTTTATTAAAACCAAGCAGATTACATATGATATGAAATTGGATTCATTACATAAAAATTCCCTATTCTATGGGTTTCTTTCCCTCTGCTTTTGAAACAGGTTCCACCCCAGCTGGAGGATCATCTAATGCATAAGGAGAGCTTATAAAGTTCATATCTCACAGCATTCTGACATCACTTGTGGATGGTCGATCAAGCAAGTGCTCTGGACGAGATATCTCAAAGTTTGAATGAAGGCTATAATCCCCGAGATACTTGGAGATCAAAATCTGAGGGATGGCACGAGATGAAATCCAACTAAGGTCAAGTTTGAAGGGAGGCACAGGTAAATCAAGCACTCCAAGTTCATAATAATCGCATAAGAAATGACTTTGCTCCAGTTTCAGAACACATAAGGCATTCAACCACCCCTGCTTATATCCTTCGTTGTTCGGCTGCTGCAAATGAGCATCAAGATGATACAGAGCTTCATTATACCCAGCCATCCAAAATTCCCTGGGCTGCTTGTGAAATTGATAATTTAATCTCTTAAGTTGCTCGTGGAGCTTTCTCACCATAATTTCTTTAATTTCCAAAGCAGAACTTTCATTGGAGAGTTGGTCGGTGAAACTCTGAATCTTCTTAGACATTTCTTCCAAGGCTTGGTTCTTCGCCATCAATTGAACAGCTTTATTCTCTAAAGCCAATCGAGTTCTTATTTCATCAATAGTAACCCGACCAGCCCTTGCTCGTCCACGAGAAGAAGATCTTGCTCTGCCACGAGCAGGTGTGGAAGGTCCAGTTCATTTCAAAGTCTCTAACTCATCCCGTAAGTTAGCATTTTCTATTTCTATAAATGAAAAGCCATCATCATTAATAGGGACCAAGGCTCCCGAAGAAGAAGAGGCAGCAGATTTGAGCTATTTTATTTCCTCCTACAACGCGATATTTTCTTACTCCAACAACTTGGCAATATATCTGTGCTCTTCAATATCAAGCTTTAACACACTTTCCTTTTTCTCATGAGCTGAAATGTATTTGTCATATCCCTTGTCAGCACTCAATTGTTGGTACTTTTTCTCATAACCTTGATGCAAAAGTGTAGTGCATTCCTTGTACTGCTGTTGAAGTTCCTTGATCGTTCCTTGAAGATCTTCAATCATTTCGTAATAAGCCACATTGTTGGCTACAGCACGATCAAGTAGGCACTTCAAGTACTGGTAATCATCAATTTCTCGTTCAAAGGCATTTGATCCGAGGATGTCAATTATCTGAACCTTAGTAAAGTCTGTAAGACCAACTTTAAAATAGTCATTATGTTTCTTCATCAACTCTGTATCATGAGCTGATAAGAGTTCCATCCTGGCCATAAACTAGCAAAGAAAAGATGAAAAAACAAAATCAACAATGATACGAATAGAGCAAGTAAGAGGGAAATTCCAAATGAACAAAAAAAGTTCAATTTTTATTCATCATGACAAAGGAAAACACAGATCAGGGTTACATCCAAGAAAACAAATAAACAAAAGACCCGAACAACTTTACACCTTCTCCTTATTTCCTGCAACTTCTTCGGACGGTTTGGATGAAAGGGTTGGTTGGTCGGAGAGCAATGGCAGTTGCTCGGCAGATGTGATGGCTTATTGGACTTTCTCGGAGGGTTGAACAATAGCAACAATAGGGACCTTCTCTCCTATCATCATAGAAGACTCATCTGATGAAGCTTCATCTTCTTCTTCTTCTCTAGAAGAGGGAGGAGGGCCATGAGTATGCTCCTGGAACAACTCAGAATTTTTAGCAACCTTTAATTTTTTCAAAGCTGTTATCCATCCATCCCTAAAATATTTAACACTAGCATACTCCACTTGAGAAGACATAACAGCCAGTCCCTTATTCCAACCCTTATCCCAACCAGCACTAAAAAAAATTTTAATAGCAACTTTCCTTTTTTCTCTCCCAGAGGAGGTCCTTTCCCTAAGGAGCTCCTCGGCAGACTTCAGTTTTTCTTCCACCTCTGTCTTATGTCGCTCAGCATCTTGAAGCTTAGAAATATTTTCCTCAGCAGATTTAAGCTTGACTTCAAGCTCCTCTTTACGTTGTTCAGCATCCTTTAATTTCTTCTCCAACTCCTTGGAGGCAGTTACAGCTTGATCCCGACTTAGTTCAATAGACTTGAATTGTTTCTCCCATGCATCTTTATCTTCCTCGTACTTCTGACGAGATTCCTTAAAAGATTGAGTTAATCCAGCAAAAGATTCTTCTACCCCACCCGAGGAGGTGGAAGCCCTGATGGCTTCATCTTTTTTTAAAATACTATTGAAACACGTCACATGCTGGAAAAAAAAAGAAGGAACCTTAATTCAATATATAGTACTACAAGATAAAGGACTTAAGCTAACGATACTTACTGACGTAATGTGTTGAGAAGCCAAAGTAGTAATTCTCTTACGAGAAAAGGTATCGTCGATACCTTAGAATTCTGGGATAGCCCAAAATCTGATAAATCCCATAGCAGAGCTCGGAGGAATAAGATCTAGAACATTACCTTCAACATTTTAAGGTTGAGAGATAGGGTCAACATGTCTCTCAGTGGGACCTCTTTTCAATCTCCTCAGAGGATCACTTTCAATTAAAGGTGCTGTCTCTATTTGAGAAATGGCAACATTCTCACTCGAAGGTATTACCTCTTTTGGAGGTACAGGGGGCTTCTTGCTAGCTTCTTTAGTAGCAGTAGAGGGGGGTACATCTACATTCTTTGTTCCCTCATCTGGGACATCCTGTTTATTTTTCTTTGCCTCTTCAGTGGCAAAAGCGGACTTGTCAAAAAATATGGGAGCTTTCCTCTTCTTCATCAGATCAGTAATAGGAGTACTTGAATCAGAAGAAGAGCCTTTCACACTGGTCTCAGAAGTCGGTATACAATCAAGATTAACCACCACATGACGAGCAATGAAAGATGAAGTGGAGTTTCTGTATCTCAACAAATAAGATGCAGCTCTAATGTGTTCCCCAACAACTGATTAATGCAAGCCCCAGATAAGTTTTAAATATTTTATGTTAACGTCAGTCTCTTTTGGAGGCTTCCTTTTACTGTCAACTGTAACAAACAAACTTAATGTTAGTGATGAATTTCATAGAATACAAAGAAAACAAGATTTCAAAAATAAAAACAACCTATCCCATTGCCATAAAGCGGACACCTGGGACCTTGGTACACATCATTTCCATTTAATGGAGGGTGTTGCCAATTTTTCATCACAATCCCATGATCAAAATAGTCCCTATTGGCATTGGGAAGATTGATAACTAAAGCTCTATTCGAAAACCAAGTTTTTAAATAGAAAGTAGTATCACTGGTAACCTATCTATATCAATACATAATTTCTAGAATTCCCAAACGAGTTCCATGGAGTTGATTCAACCTATGTACGCCATTAACTACCCTTCATGTATTTGGAGCTACTCTTGCAGGTACAATATCGAAATATTGGCAAAACTCCAAACACAGGGGATTTGATGGAAAAGAAAAGCCATACTCAGCTACAAAAAGATTTGGGAACCAGTGTCCCTCAGCCAAAGAAAATAAATCAGAAGGACAGGGAAGTTCAAAATAACCCACGAAGGGATTAAAAAATCAGACCGAAATTTATTCAATGATTTAACAAGATAAACCATGGTGAATAAAGTCAATAAAAAAGAAGGAAGAAAATCTTACAGAAGAAAAAGAGATCGGTTGGCAATAAATGATGGAAAGAACGAAGGCACAAGATAGAGAGAAAATGAAAAGTTCGGAGATACAGATTTGAAAAGTGGAAGACTATAGGATTTCTGTTGCACTTAAATACTTTACCTCGGGAATAGAGAAAAATAATGATTACGAGGGAAGACGTTTGCATTTTCGACGGCTAAAAGAAGAAAAAAGAACAAATATCGAAGTGATCGTGAAAATTCAAAATATTTATGAAGCTTGATATTATGCGCTCAAAAAGGAATTATATACAATAAAAATCTTCCTAAAATTCATGAAGATCAGTAATCCAAGCAATTTTCAAGCAAAATGTTCCACACTCTTCTTTAACCTCAACCGTGAAACATTGGGGGCTTCTGTTGATACCAAATTTAGTCTGCTAACGTGGACCAATCACATGAAGATACGTGTCAACCCACGTGGCAAATACAAATACTCTCAACGAACCACATACTATCACCGAGCAACTCAGGAGCACCGAGCTACTCAGGCGCTCCGAGCAACTTAAGCATACCGAGCAACTTAAGCGGTCTGAGCTACTTAGCGTGCAGAGCATCCAAATCAAGAAAACCACAAGTCAACTGTGCATTAAATGTGCATTATTATCGTACAGATGTATATGTCTACTAGGTAACATCGCATTATCTTTTTATATGTACAGTCTCAAGGCTATAAATACATTGTAACCTCCTCATAAGAAGGGGACTTTAGATCTCTTGGTAAACCTATTATCGAGATTCAAGGCAAACAGTCAGCAATACAAAACAGTGAACATAGGCCATGTTCATAGGGTTGAACCACTTTAAAAATCCTTTATTTTATTTATCTGTGATTGAATAATTAGATATAATCTAGTTTTTTACATCAACAATATTCTATAGCAAAAATTGAATTGTGATCATGATCTTAATGTAGGAGTTAGGTTATGCTTTTAACTTGAGATGTTTGATTCCTTATAATTATTTTGATGATCTTAATTCGTTCATTCATGATAATTAAGTAGTCAATTATTATCATGCATTTTATTCATTCGGTGATTATATCAAATCGGACCCTGACCCGTTCATACGTCCTTGTTCTACATGAATCTTATATTCTCTCAAGTGCTCCGCCGCAAGGACGCCCGTATTAACTTCCCTATTCCAGTGTCTCGGAGTTGTAACACCTTGCGGATGTTGCGGGATATTTTGTTATAGACGCCTCCATTTTTGTATTCTAGTTATGATCGGGTTATTTATTCGGGCTTGTGGCCCAAAGCTTTTGTACTTGCCTAATGCAATGTATTATGTAACTTAATTAACTTGTTTTACATAGTTTGTAAGAGGCTGTTAACCGACAGCTTATTCGGTTATATGGATGTATGTTGTTGTTTATGTAATATCCGCTTTTTTTATCCACCTTCTTTTCAAATTGGGTTGTTTAAATGCTTTCTTCAACTTACAAAATAAATTTTGACAATCTGTTTTCTAAAATAATGGGTGGTTATCTCGTATACTTATTATTTTTCTGTGATGCTGAGAATGGACCATCTATGATTCCTATACCTATTGGAATATCGGGCTGGCCACCTCTTATTTTAATAATACGGGTTGTCACAGATGGTATCAGAGCATCAGGTTCTAGAGCCTTTAGGATCTATGCGGACTTGTCACGTTCTACCGTAGCGTTCTTTGACATAGAGCTTAATGTTAGGACTGTTTTGTTTGCCTATGCTTGCGATCTTCTGGAAAATAAATTGTTCTAAATAGTATTATAATTTTAGTGCTTCTTTGTCTCAGATGTCTCCTAAAAGAGGTCGTCTTGCTAGAAGGAATACAGTTGTAGGGGATGAGATAGGTCCTCCGCCGCCACAACAAGGGACTATAAATGCTGCTGAAGTAGCCAATATCGTGGCCCAGGCGGTCAATGCTGCAATGACTGCCGTGGTTCAGCAATTTCCCCAAGCCCAACAGCCGAGGGTTTAGGAGGCGAAAGCCCCCACGGGACCTTCTCCATAGGAGAGAGTCAGAGAATCTTTCTTAAAGAGTCATCTTCCGAAATTTCAGGGTGGCTCCGACGTGATAGTAACTAATTAGTGGAAAAAGGATATGCAACGCCATCTTCGTACGGTGGAATATAGTGAGGAACGGAAACAAATCCTTGCTACTTTTAAGCTAGTTGGAGTAGCCTTACATTGGCGGGAGTCGATGACTACGCCAGAAAAAAGAAATACCATGACTATCACTGACTTTTGGGTCTTGTTTGATCGAAAGTATTTCCCTCCGGCAGTCCAAAGGGAAATGAGGAGAAAGCTTCAAGATGTAGTTTAAGGTAAGCGTTCGGTGGCAGAATATGAGGAGGAATTCACTCGTTTGGCCAGTTTTGTGCCGGATGAGGTGACTCCGGAGGAGAGGAGAATGTCTAAGTTCATTGGAGGCTTACATTGGAGGAAACGACAACATTTGCTGGGCAATCCAGCTTTGCAAACTTTCGGGGAAGTGATGAATGTCGCGTTACTCCATTGTCAAGAACATCGGTTTTATATTCAAGGTAGTAAGAAAGCTTCGATTGTGGGGCAAGCAAGTAAGCCTGGAGGAAATGGTGCTGGAGGAGGAGCACTACCCTCATCCCATTTATCGGGAGGTAAGGAGAAAGAAATGGACGCCCAACAAGGGGATTTGTCCAAAAGGCAGCATTTCGGTGGATCTAATTTTGTTGTTAGTGGTTCCAGGAACGGTCAAGGTGGCCCGCAACAGCAGCAGGCAGGTCAAGGTAAAAATGGGGCTCGAGGCCAACCGGGTCAAGGTTTTGGGTAGTTCAGGAATAATAGGGGTTGTACTCAGGAAAATATGATGGGTCGTTGCTTTCAGTGTGGGGATATAACACCCCGTATTTTTTACGATTTAAATAATTACGTGATTAATTATTATTATGGGAATAAGTATGCGATTAATTATTATTGTTGGATTAATTAAATTAAAATGTGAGAAATTAATTTGTTATTAATCCGGATTAAAATAATTATTAACTAGCGTGCCAAGGGTTAATACTTATTTTTGTGAACTATTAAATGTTACTGTGTGATATGTGATATGGAATTATGATATTTGATAAATTGTCGAAAGTGAGAAATACGACAGTTTGGTAATTTAAGTCTGTCACGCGTGTGAGTCCTGTCCGGACTAATTGAATGGAATAAAAAGAGAATTTATTTTTATTAACTCGTATGGTCATTTCGAGTGTGCCGTTGAGTTCGGGAGGGTTGATATAGTCAGAAAACACTACCCGGGTAATTTATTTGGACTCCGGAAGATTTTAGGCCAAACCGGCACCCCGTAGGGGTAGTTTTGTAATTTGGATTTTTGGGATAATTAAATGGATGAAAATTTGAGAATAATTATATCATCTACGGTAGTTTCCATTAGGGTTTAGTTACACAAAACAAGAACGGCCATGGAGGGTGGGAGGGAGAACCAAATTTCAAGAAAAAAGGGTCAAATCATCCTCACCTTGCACAACCGTGACCGTGACCACCAACGCGTAGATCGAGAAGAGAGGAACGCGTATATACCAACATCACCAATGGATCAGACCGTCATATTCGAGGCAAGTGTTTATTACTTGCTTTCTTTTAGCAAAACTCATGCTCATGTTAGTATAAGTGGAATTAATCATGATTTATATGTTAATTGGGTGAAAATTGGAGGTTAAATGATGATTAGAGGTTGGGGTAATTAGTTGTTAATATTCCTTCATGTATGTAGAGGATTAATCACGAAATTCAATTATATATTGATGAACGAATCTGGGTTGATTAGGTTCTTTGATTGGAATTTTGGAAACTAGGGTTCATGTGAATTAATTTGGGGGTTTTATGTAATTATGATGATTAATGACGAATTAAGGATCCTAGGATGATAGAAATGATTTATAACCTGTTAGGTGTTGATGGGTGTTGATGATGAGACGTTGGGTTTTGAATCTTAGAGGATTTTAGGTTCAAAAATGGTGAAAAACGTTGAAAATCTGGGCAGGAAGATGAACAGTGCAATCTCCCGTGATCTCGCGTGAAGTGGTTCAAACGAGATGGGGATCTCGCGCGAAGTGGTTCGAACGACATTGGAAGTGTTTCGAACGACATGTCATTCTGGTTCGAACGACATGTCATTCTGGTTCAAACGAACAGGGTGAATTTCTGGGAATTTTCTTAGAGTCAAATTTGGAGTTTGTGGGTTTATTGGAAGTGGGAAAAACTACCAAATAGTAAATTCAAATAGGAAAGAATTTTGGGAAAAGTATGTGAGAATTAATAGTTTAATTATTTCGGTATAGAGATAATGTACCTTAGATATTACGAGAGAGATAGTAATCTAATTATTTATACTATACGTTGTAATGAGGTTAAAATACGTATGGGGAGTATATATGTAGGTTGGATAAAATACCGATAAATTATAACAGGATGTGTGTATGCCTATTATGTGATATTATTATTAAGAGCACTAATGGGTGATAACCCGGGGGAAGAGCATTAATGAGTGATAACTCGGGGGTGCAGAAACTCTATTATTGTAAGGACATTTTTGTCCATTAGCAATTTATTATGTCGCACGCCGTTACACCGTTGAAGAAATTCAAGATTCATACATTCATCAACGGATCTGAATATTAAAAGAAGAAGAGGAATCAAAGATTGGCTAAACCGGACCGGTCCGCCTAAGACCCGGACCGATCCGACTGCTGAAGGCCAGTATACCCCGGACCGCAAGCGAACCGATGAAGCCTGGAAAAGAACCGATCCGGTCTCAACCGGACGGATCCGCCTCAGAATAAAAGAATCGATCTGGTCAATCGGATCGATCCGCCCTCAAGCCGGACCGGTCCGCCTGGGATAAACTCGAGCAGTTCGGTGAATTGTTTTACCACTAATTTGTTTTTCCTATATATATACCTATTTCGGTGGTCTATTTTTTGAAGACTTTTCAAGACGATTTTCAGAGTCCAAATACTCTAAGTCTTCACCTATTGAGCCCAAGACTCTAGGTTTTTGATTCACACAATTGCCAATCCTTTGTGAATCTTTTTGGTAACCCAAGAACACAACTTTGGTTTGTTCAACCCTTGTGGGGAAGCCGTTCTCTTCTTCATTGCTGCCCTCCTGGAAAGGGAAAATTCCAGCCGACAAACTTGTGAAGAAACCGTTTCTCTTCTTCATTGCAGCCCTCCTGGAAAGGGATATTTCCAGCCGCCGACTACAGAATTCGATACCTGCGGGTAATTCTTAGTCACTGTATTTTCATTGTAATCCGAAATTGTATGTTACAATATTATAATGAAAATAAAAGGTTTTGCCCCTTTGGGGGATTTTTCCTGAAATTGTTTGTTTTTATCCTGCATGCTATATTTTATTTGATAAATCATCTAGATGCATGTCTTAGGGTTTAACTAAAATTTGGGATTAATTAAAATTGGTTTTTATTTGAGAAGTCGCAATATTTCCGCTGTAGCTGCTCTCTCAAATTGGTATCAGAGCGGCTTACGCTAATTTATCGCGTGATCCTGTTTTTTAAAGGATTTATTTTTTTGATACAATTTGACCTCTCACGTCGTTAAATTGGTATCAGAGCGGGTTACGCTAATTTATCGCGTGATCCTATTTTTTAAAGGATTTATTTTTTGATACAATTTGACCTCTCACATCGTCAAATTGGTATCAGAGCGGGTTACGCTAATTTATCGCGTGATCCTGATTTTTCGAGGATTTACTTTCTGATACAATTTGTCTACTCACGTTTTCAAATTGGTATCAGAGCCCGTTGTACTAAGTTATTGTGTTTTGATCCTGATTTTGCACAAAAATGGCTTTTGATGGTTTTGATGATCTTCGATGTCAAATTTTTGAAAAAATTAATTGGAAAATTCACACGAACTCTTGTTTTAAATCTTCTGTTGAAAACGAATCTGAGAGGTGTCCTTATTGTGAGGGTGTTGGTCACACGTTACATGAGTGTACCACAAATTTAAAGAAGAAATTGAATAAACCGATTTCTCATGTTTCTACCCTTAGTGATTGTGATTCGGAAGAAGAAGTTTTTTATGCTTCTAGGCAAGAGTTTCCCATCCATGTGATTAGTGATGATAGTGAAGGTGATGGGAGTGTGGATGAAAATGACGAGGAAAGTGTAGATGAGCATGACTTGCAAACTTCTTTCAATGAACTTTATGCTGAAACTTTGAAAACAAAGAAAGAAAATTTGAAATTGAAAGCTCAGTTGAAAGAGTGTGCCATAAAAAATAATGATTTTTTAGTTGAAGAACTTAGGGCTCATGTGAAAATTTTGAAAGAGAAGCTTGAGTACGTCGAGGGTGAGAGAGATAGTCTTAGAGGGTTTATGGAAACTATGAAAAAGGAGCTTTTAGAGTTTGAGGATTCTAAACGAGTACTTGAATCTAGGATAGGTGAACTTGAGGTGAAATTGAAAGATTCAAGTAAAGTGAAATTTGATTTGGAGTCTAGGTCTGAAAAACTTGATAAGATTTTAGGCACAATCGAGATCAAAACGGATAGGGGTGGGATTGGTCTTGAAAAATATGTTTCGCCCATTCCCACACGTGTGAGAGAGCCTCCTAGGCTTGTTAAGAAAGAGGCACCTAAAGTTGTTAGGAAAGCACCCCATAAGAACATCGTGAGAGAACCTCCTAGGATCATTAGGAGAGACCCACCTAGGAAAATTAGGAGAGAGCAACCGATAAATTTGAGGAGAGGGCCACATTTAGGGAACACAAACCGCCCGATTTACTCTTGCACACATTGCGGTAGTCAAGGTCATCTTAGGCTCTTTTGTTATAAGCTTTTAAATGGACCTATGAAGGTTAATGAAAGAATAAATTCGATTCCCAAAACCCCCACACTCCGTTACACATCAATTTGGGTTAGAAAATTGGATTTAGAGGCTTATGGTTTATTTGTCCACGATTCACGTTTGCTTGCACGTGATTCACCCCATGTGAAAGCTTTTGGTTGATTGTGATTGCATGTTTATCATACACTAGTTGTGGTTTCATGATATATTTTTTACTAGTGTGATGACTTGTACTTTTTGTATAAATTCTTGTTTTTGAATTTTTTGAAAAATACAAAAAGATTTTATTTTGATAAAATTTTGAGAAAATCCAAAAAGATTTTTGTATTTTGTCTTGCACCTTTTATGGATGAACACTTTGGATGACCGAGTCAAAACATCATTCCATTATTTTCATGTGACTATTTGATAGTGTTTTGAGACAATAGGTCAATTCATCCATGTGCTTTATAATGTTTGGAGTCATTAAGATGTAATTAAGTGTTCTTCCTACATGTTTGACTCATGTTTCCTTTATTGCACACATGCACGGATTTGTTTGATTATTGTGCTTGTCTTATCACTTGTTGGTTGGGTGTTTTCACTTCAATCCTGTCTTTAAAACAAACCAAGCGCGATAATTTTTATAAGGAAATTGTGCATATAAGAACCGTTTTGTGAGTTTGTGTGCTTTGTTTGATAACGGGGAGGGGCTGCGAAAGGTAATCATCTATCCTTTGCGTAAAAGTCACCGTTAAAAAGGACCTAAAAAATTGAGGAATTTTATTATCCGAGGTCCAAAGAGGTTAAAAGAGCCCGGAAAAAATTGAAAGGCAATAAAAAGATATTCATGCCAAAAAGGGGCCATTTAGGTTTTTGCACCAATTCTCCAAAGTTTGAGAATTTAGATCACCTCTAAAAGAAAATATATACGAGGGAGTTTGGTTGGAGAATTTAAAACGGGTTTGCACGTCCTTGAAATTCTTGAAAATGAGTTATATTGTTTTGGACGTTATTGGTGTGGAAATCATTTGACTTTGATTTGTTGATTTGCATAAGACGATGTCATCTAAATTCAACAAATTTTTACGCCTAAGGATACCTTTGATGTTCATTCGTTAGGAGTACACGTATGCATCGTGCACATATGATTGATTGAGTTGATTTTCCTATCGAATGTGTTCACACCCATTCATTCCATTTCCATGACTTGGTTGTTTGAGTCTAAATCCATGGTGTGATTTTTGTATCATATTTGTTCAAATTGGTATCCTATCTTTGTATGAAAAATTTGAAAAATTCAAAAATAGTTTGTGAAGTTTTGTTTGAGCATCTCCTTGCAAGAGCACGTTTACCATATTGTTTGATGCCCTGTTTTGTATACCGTGACACCCCGATTTTGCTTGTTTGATTCATTCTTCTTATTTGTCTATTTGGAGACATCATAAAAAGGGGGAGAAAGAATTATCTTATTATGGGGGAGATTTGAAAGTTTGAGTTTGCTCATAAATTGGTATATATGTTTATCTCATTTCAAACTCGATATGTCACTTGGTATTTTGCTTTTTCTCATGTGTGTAGGTACTACATGGATTATCATTGGATTGCACACCCTGATGAGAAAAGTGTTGAGATTCCTGAAAGAGTTGAAGAGCAAACGCTATAGTCTTATTCAATTGTATCTTTCCAGTTTTGGGTTCATGGAAGGGTAGATTTGTATAGGCATTTTTAGTTGTTTAATAATTTGGATGTTTTGTTTTTATGTATGTACCGGCATAGACATAGGGGGAGATTTGTAAGGACATTTTTGTCCATTAGCAATATATTATGTCGCACGCCGTTACACCGTTGAAGAAATTCAAGATTCATACATTCATCAACGGATCTGAATATCAAAAGAAGAAGAGGAATCAAATATTGGCTAAACCGGACCGGTCCGCCTAAGACCCGGACCGATCCGACTGCTGAAGGCCAGTATACCCCGGACCGCAAGCGAATCGATGAAGCCTGGAAAAGAACCGATCCGGTCTCAACCGGACGGATCCGCCTCAGAATAAAAGAACCGATCTGGTTAATCAGATCGATCCGCTCTCAAGCCGGACCGGTCCGCCTGGGATAAACTCGAGCAGTTCCGTGAATTATTTTACCACTAATTTGTTTTTCCTATATATATACCTATTTCGGTGGTCTATTTTTTGAAAACTTTTCAAGAAGATTTTCAGAGTCCAAATACTCTAAGTCTTCACCTATTGAGCCCAAGACTCTAGGTTTTTTATTCACACAATTGTCAATCCTTTGTGAATCTTTTTGGTAACCCAAGAACACAACTTTGGTTTGTTCAACCCTTGTAGGGAAGCCGTTCTCTTCTTCATTGCTGCCCTCCTGGAAAAGGAAAATTCCAGCCGACAAACTTGTGAAGAAGCCGTTTCTCTTCTTCATTGCAGCCCTCCTGGAAAGGGATATTTCCAGCCGCCGACTACAGAATTCGATACCTGCGGGTAATTCTTAGTCACTGTATTTTCATTGTAATCCGAAATTGTATGTTACAATATTATAATGAAAATAAAAGGTTTTGCCCCTTTGGGGGATTTTTCCTGAAATTGTTTGTTTTTATCCTGCATGCTATATTTTATTTGATAAATCATCTAGATACATGTCTTAGGGTTTAACTAAAATTTGGGATTAATTAAAATTGGTTTTTATTTGAGAAGTCGCAATATTTCCGCTGTAACTGCTCTCTCAATTATTAAGTGCACTAATGGGTGATAACCCGGGGGCACAAAGATGATTATTGTTTGGCGCACTAATGGGTGATAACCCGGGGGTGCTAAATTATTATTTATAGGTGCATTAATGGGTGCTAACTCGGGGATGCAATATTCTATTATTAGGCGCACTAATGGGTGATAACCCGGGGGTGCTGAATTATTATTGATAGGTGCATTAATGGGTGCTAACCCAGGGATGCATGATTTTCTGGAGATATGCACTAATGGGGCTTAGTCGGGGGTGCAGGATTAGTATATATATATATATATATATATATATATATATATATATATATATATAGGGATGAAGGTACTATATACATATATATATGGACTTGTGAATATTGCTACTGAGTGAAATTAGTAGACTTGGTAATAATAATAATCATTTCATTGCACCAAATGGTCTTAACCTAAGAGTGCAGGATTAGTGTATATATATGGGGATGATGAGACTATATATATGTCTGAGTGTACTTGGGTAACTTTCTACTTTGTTAGACTAGTAGATAAAATGAAAATGAGAAGTAAAATAATCTTAGTGAATAAAAGATTTAACCATTCAAACGGTAAATAATAAAATTCAGTATTGAATATAAACTATCTGAATAGCGTATTGTATGGGCGATACGGGAATACTACTAGTGAGCATAGTTAGTATTAATATGGTTTATGACTAGTTAGACTGGGAGGTATAACTAGGGGGAGATTAGATGTACGTTAGGCGTGCACAATAGACGAGAGGTGAGAAACTCATGTGAGAGTTCGATAACTAACATGCGTATAAGACTTGTTTTAAGAACCAATTTTAAATACTTGCTAAATCATTTTTACACATCGGGCTCTGACTCGTTTCTTGTATCTCTCCTCTCTTTTGCTATATATATATGTATTATATCAGGTGCTCAGCCACAGGAGTATCAGATTTAGATATTTGGATTGCTTGACGTGCTGCAGCTGTTGTGAAAGCTGTAGGTCCTTGCAGTAGATGCATCTATCCTTTCCATTCAGTTTCATCTAGACTTCTTGTTTAGGGCATATGTCGCCCACTTCTAGTTCTTCCATCAAAGATATTGTATTCAGTTTATTGTATGGTTTGGAGTTTTGAACTGGGAGATTTTATCGAGTCTTATTTATTTCAATACTTGATTCATGTTCAGTATTTATTTACATTCCTATGCGTGGTGAATGGTTTATATTTTAAGACTGAATGAAAATGGATTTACTTGGTTTTATTAAATTGGAAATGTTTTGACACCTAGCTAAATTTTATAATAGGTGATTAATATGTTAAAAAGTTTTTCGACAGTGATGCTGAGAATGAACCAACTGAATATCCTGTTTTAAATTGGTAGAGGACTGATCACCCTATATTTAATTGGGTGGGGTATCACAGGTGGTATCAGAGCATCGGGTTCTAGTGTCCTTAGGATCTGTGCGGCTTATTACGTTTCAGCGTATCGTTCTTTGATGTAGAGCCTTATGATAGGTTGTTGTGTTCCCTTACGTATGCGACTTATGTTCTCCTGCTACGAATCATAATGGAGGTGACTCATTATACTAAATTAAGTGTGATTCGAACCCCGAATATTTTAGAACGACCAGCGAGGGCCGTAAGAAGAACTGCGGGAAGAGAAGCTCAACAGAAGACATAGAGCAATCGGGTAAGAGTGATTGGGACAAAAAAATCACAATGAGAATTACTTGAGTAAGAGATAGTAAAATTGTCACTCGGGAACTGTGGGTTCCCAGGACACAGTCATAGATAATGGTGGAGTGAATTTAGGGCCACCTAGATTAGTCGATAAAGGGGAAATCAGAGGAAATCCTTTGAAAACCCATTGATGAAGATGCGAAAAAGAAAATGAGAAAGTGTAACAGACCAGCAGAGGTAGAAAATTCAAAGGCAATTGTGTAGAGTGGGGCGTGACGACACTCAGAATTAAATTTGGAGTTAAAAGCTATAGCTCTTAGGAGCATCGTGTAGTGATTAGAGGCAATCACCATATATGAAGAAGTGTGTTTGAAATCTAGAGAGAAATTTGGGTATGATTTGACTGTGAAGTCTTTCATTCGGTGTGGTAACAAAATGTGAGTGAAATTTTGATGTTTAGCACAATGGGTAAGATAGAAAATGATCGTGAGAGGAAGGTTGAATTGCATAATGAACTTCGTACCTGGCAAAGGGGTATAAATTATCCAAAGGGTTTATAGTTGATAAAGAACCCGTGAGTAGAATACCAGTATGGATGAGAAATCCAAATCTTAAGTTGATTCGAAATACAAAAAAAGTCATTTATATTCATGTAACTTTTTTTAGAGTAAATTG
Organism: Sambucus nigra; assembly: GCA_949130495.1. NCBI lineage: Eukaryota > Viridiplantae > Streptophyta > Magnoliopsida > Dipsacales > Adoxaceae > Sambucus > Sambucus nigra. Next base: position 600,543,345 of record OX422215.1, on the reverse strand, counting down.
ACATATATTATGTCATTTAAATTCTACCCCGCATGTATATCAACTTTGGTTTGCGTATTCATACACAACTTGGACCTTTCGCCTTCATTTAAATGATATCCATATAATATTGATGAAGGGTCCGGAACGTGTGGTAAGATTAAATTTGAACTGAAAAATATATAAATACAATAAATATTAAAATTTTAAAAAATAACATTAGAAGTTATATAGATTACCATCAAAATGTAGTATATATAATGTAATTGTTGATGCAAAAAACTGGATCGAATCCCATTTTTATGATCACAGATAAATAGATGAAAGCAATCCAATCAAGCACATAAGAGACAAAGATTTTTAAAGTGATTCGGCTATGAATAAAACCTACGTCCACTGTTATTTTATTCCCAGGGGTTTACAATAGCACAATGTGGTGTAAAGAGAGAAAAAGGTGTGGATCTTGTGTATGGTGTCTCTCGATTCTATCGGATCTCCACCTGATCTCCTCCGATCTCCTCCCTTTTGGCTAAGGGGATACATGTATTTATAGTGATGGGAGATAAAGAGATTCATTGTATGTAGACATTTATGTCTACATTCAACGAATCTAATTGCTGAATTGTTTGGTATGCTATGTGTTGTCATCTATCAATACAGTATAAATGTACATTAAGGCTCATTAAATGCGCTGCCATCTTCATTAATGCACATTAAATGCATAGTTATCCTTTGATCTTCCTGGTTGGTATGCCGACCAACTCTCCTCGGGTGCCGACTAACTCTCCTCGGGTGCCGACCAACTCTCCTCGGGGGCCGACCAACTCTCCTCGGGTGCCGACCAACTCTCATCGGGTACTGACCAACTCTCCTCGAGTGCCGACTAACATTCTCCAATTAGCATCTCGCCTGATCGTCTGCTGACTGAATAGCAGCAAGTGCTAGTTCAAGTCAGTAATCATTTGATGCGCGGGATCTGTACTGTGACGAGTAAGAAAAGAAGGTGGAAGTCCTACGAATATCAGAGCTTTAGTTTAAGTGATTCAAATCAGTGAACTGTACTCGTCCCCTCGGATGCCGACTAACACTCCTCGGGTGCCGAATATTGCCACGTAGGATGACATGTGTCCTTTTCTGATTGGTCCTCGTAGATGGAGAATTTTTGCGTTAACAGAAGCCCCCAATTCTCCATGCTTGATGGTTTACTTGAAAGGATGGAGTATTTATTCTGCAGTGTTTCTCGGTGCTCGTGAAATTCTTGATCTACCTTCTTGATTTGTCCAACATAAAGTGCATTATCTCCTGGACGACATATGATGCATGCTGATCGATGGTTGCTAATCTTTCTTTTGAGGAACTCCGTGTGCTATGTATCACCCCTGGGAATTTGGATGCAGCCATGCCATAGTATGCAACTTGTAGCTTGTCATAATCTTCATGTATGTTGATTGGTTTGCTAGCCGACCAACTGCCTCACGTGCCGAGCAATTGAGTGTTAACTTCACGTGCTTGATTCTTCTGATTTATGATCCTCTGAATACTTTGTCGAGTAACATACTAGCTTTTGAACCCAACTCTTCAATCTGATTAGTACCAAGCTAGTGGTGGACTTTGAAACATTTTCATACAACTTCTTCTTCAATGTTGGTCGGGACAGTAGTAGTAAAGATCTTAGTGCTGTAGATGCTAAATTTGACTTCTGAACTTCAATAGTATGTGCATAATAACTCCTAAATATGCCTCCTGAACTTCAATATACCTCTTGAACTTCAATAGCCTCCTGAACTTCATTATCAAAAATAATTCCTGAGCAAGAAAAACAACTCCTGAATGATGATTGGTCGGGGCCCCGACCATGTGAGTTTGTGGAGTTGAATTTGATGCTCGACTACATGATGTTATAAGAATGTGCCACCAAATGAACCAATATATTTGTAATAGAAGCCCCCAAGTGTGGAATGTGAACTTTGAATGCTTTTTGCTTGATCGCTTTCACATACTCATAAAATGTTTCCGACCAACTGTAGTTGACAGCTTATTATTTCCGACCAACCTGAGTTGACATTTTTGGGAATAGATTTACTTCCTAACCAACATAAGTTGGCATTTTTAGGAATATATAGTTTTACTTCCCGTAGGAATACAAGTTTTACTTCCCGGAGGAATACAAGTAGCTTTACTTCCCAGAGGAATACAAGTTTGATAATAAATGATAGAGACTTCCTCGGAGCTGACCAACGGATTGTTGGGAATAAGATATAATAAATGCTGGAGACATCCTTGGAGCTGACCAACAGATTGTTGGGAATAAGATAATATATGCTGGAGACATCCTTGGAGCTGACCAACAGATTGTTGGGAATAAGATATAATAAATGCTGGAGACATCCTTGGAGCTGACCAACAGATTCTTGGGACTAAGATAATATATATGTTGGAGACCTCCTTGCTGAAATAAGAATAGAATATGCATCCAAATAGATATAAAGAATAATTAAAAATAATAAAGTGCCTCGTTGATCTGTCGAGGTAGAATTATATAATGCCGAACAAGAATAAGATCTTCCAGAACATAAGAATATGGCCGAGAACGTTGTTAGGCCTGAATATAAATAAGAATTATCCGACCAACTATCCGTTGGGGGTGAAATACAACGAATGTTGTAATTCTCCTTAAAGCTGAATAAGTATCTTGTCGAGGCACAATTTCATAATGACGAATAAGAATAATATTTTCCAGAACATAAGAATATGGCCGAGAACTTTGCTGGGCCTGCATATAAATAAGAATTACCCCGACCAACTATCCGTTGGGGGTGACATATAATATATGTTATAGTTCTCCTCGGAGCTGAATATGATAATAAGTATCTCGCCGAGTTCCATGTTGAGATGAATATAGAATATGAATCCCAAGGGATATATAGAATAATTTATGCTTGAGCCGATATCTGGGCCTGAATATAAATAAGAATTGCCCCGACCAACTATCCGTTGGGGGTGAAATATAATAACTGTTGTAGCTTTTCCTCGGAGCTGAATATATATAGAGAGAAGAAATTTTTTGAGCTCCATGCTGAGATAAATATAAAATATGAATCCGAACGGATATAGAATAATTTGTGCTTGAGCCGATATCTGGACTGAATATAAATAAGAATTACCCCGACCAACTATCCATTGGGGGTGAAATATAATAAATGTTGGAGATCTCTTTGGAGCTGAATATATATCTCGTCGAGCTCCATGCTGAAGTGAATATAGAATATGAATCCGAATGGATAAATAGAATAATTCGTGCCTGAGCAGATATCCGAGCAATAATACAATCAATAGTGCCTCATTGAGGTAAAGTTTCACAATGCCAAGAAATGATAATATTCTCCAGAAGTTTAAGATTATTTCCGAGCATTCGTCGGCACCAAATCTTGTACCTGTAAAAATTAATAACTTGCTCTACCACATGTGTAGGATAAATTGATTAGTCATGAGAATAATTTGCTCATCTAATAAAGATATGATATGTATATTCTTGAGAAATAAAAATATTAATTTCAAAAAATGAAATAATATATGTTGGCTGATATGTCGAGGTAAAACTGCCTGATGTCGAGCAATAATAGTTTCCAGAGGTTTAAGATTGTGGCTGAGCTTTCGTCGGGATTTAATATCGTCCCTATGAAATCTTAATAAGCTGCCCGAGCACCTGTCGAGACTAGATCAAATAATTATTGTCATGAGAATAATTATTCAGCCAAACAATATGTGATGTGTAGCAGCATAAGGCAATAAAAATTTCAAAATATGAAATAATATGTTTTATGCCAAATGTGTGTGAGATGGATAAATTTTTATCATTTATGGCTTAAGCCCCCTATTTATCCCCAAGCTAAACTCGTGTTTAAAGAAATATCTGGGGAGCTCCGCATTTTTTAATACCCAAAGATTCTTCTGCTGCCGACAAACGGCATGGATGCTGCCGACCAACATTTAAGGATATCTCAAGTTGTAGAATATATGGTGTCGACCAAGAAGCAAATGGTCCTCGACCAGCTGAGCAATTTCGCCGATCAACAAAAATGGTGCATTGACAGCACCGAACAACATTAGATGTTACCGACCAAAAAGTGGATGGTTGGATAGTTGCCGACCAGTAAATTGAACCCTCCGAACAAGACTGAGATGTCGTCGATTAAGAAGTAGATGATCGTCGACCTGCAATTGGTTCCACCGAGCTACAATATGGGGCTACGACCAATAATAAGATACCTCGTAGTTGGATAAAATTATTTCAACGTTGCTGATGGATCTTCGCATCTTTTCTTCGACAAACAAAAATGGTCTGGTTAAGCTTCCCTTTAATAAAAGATGGCCCAAGATGATGTCGACCAACAATATAGATGGCTGACCAGAATATCTCGAATCCTTAGATCAGAAAAATAACATTCGATGTAAAATTTAAGCATTAAGAATATTAATTAAATGAATAATTATCTAATCCACTAGATCGTGTGATTCCGATAAAGAAACCATGTGATGTGATGAACTAGGGGCCAACATATCAAATTTGTTCCCAGAGTCTTGATATGGTCATGATTTGTTTTACTGACCCTCTTTTACAAGAGGTGGGTAATGATTTTTCAGGTGAGAGAAAATTAATTTTTATATTGATCCTCTCCTATTCCGTATTTGGAGAGATAAAAATATGCTAAATGATCGAAGTTATTACCAAATTTATATTAAAAATCAATCAATGAGACTTTATTGACATAGATGGAAGATGAACCAAATTAAGTATATAGTTCATAAAAATGAATGCAAAGAGACTCAAACTTTGAAGAGAGAGAAAATAGATCTGGGCCATGATTTTCATGAGAAAACTTTTTATTGTCTTTAACCTTTTCCCATTCTCTGATTAAAAATGTAATGGGAATTTGAATAGTCATCAAAGATCTTTCAAAAATTATTTCAAAATCAACAATGAAAATTATCAAATCTTATCATCGTCGTATATATTGGTATATGTAATCATTTAAAATATTGATTTCATGAGATAAAATTGAAACTTGAGAATTAAGCAAAAAGTTATGATTTATGAAATCCACTATTTTTCAGATTTCTAAATAAGAATTAATCTAACAGTTATGATTTTAAAATCATGATATGCAATATTTTGCAGATAAAAATTGGACAATTAATTTATGTATATAAACATAAAAATAATGATTTAATCAAAAGATGTATGTATAATTGATTATACGTAGAGAAAATAAAAACTTAGCTTTTGATGGATAACAATGGTTGTAACACGTTCCCACAGACGACGCCAATCTGTTGATGCAAAAAACTGGACCGAATCTCATTTTTATGATCACAGATAAATAGATGAAAGCAATCCAATCAAGCACATAAGAGACAAAGATTTTTAAAGTGGTTCGGCTATGAATAAAGCCTACGTCCACTGTTATTTTTTTCCCAGGGGTTTACAATAGCACAATGTGGTGTAGAGAGAGAAAAAGGTGTGGATCTTGTGTAGGTGTCTCTCGATTCTACCGGATCTCCACCCGTTCTCCTCCCTTTTGGCTAAGGGGATACATGTATTTATAGTGACGGGAGATAAAGAGATTCATTGTATGTAGACATTATGTCTACATTCAACGAATCTAATTGTTAATTTCTTGGTATGCTATGTGTTTTCATCTATCAATATGTAATACCCCGTACTTTTCGCTATATTTATTTTTGGGATTAATTAATTAATGAGAATTAATTGGAAATTAATTCGGGTAAAATACTAGCGAGTTGTGAGTTGGTATTTGACTATATTGAGTATATATGATGTTATATGAATATTGAATTATGAAATTTGTCGTGAGATTGATATACGACAATCTGGTCATTTTATTGGGACGCGTGTGACAGTCGCGTCAGGATATAATTATTTTAATTATAAAAGTGATTTTAAATTCTATTAACCGTATGGTCATTTTGAGTGCGCCAACGCGTCCGGAAGGGTCGAGATAGTCAGAAAACACTAGCCGGGGGTTTAGTTTGGGTCCCGGGGTATTTTTAGGCCATACCGGCAACATAAAGGGCATTTTGGTAATTTTGTATTTTTGGAGAATTAAAAGTGACGAAAATTGGGAGTTTTAATCTGATATGGATTTGACCCACTAAGCCACTAACCAACCCTTAATGACCCAATAAGCTACGAAGGTTATCAAATTAGGTTTCCAACTTTCCCAAAGAAAAACCCTAGCCACCATAGCCACCTTTGGAGAAGAAAGCTTGTAGAGAGGAAATTCTGCAGAGAGAGAGAGATAGCTTCAGCAAATCAACATCAAAATCAGAAATAAACTCAAGGCAAGTGGTTTAATTTCAGAGAATGCTCTTTCCATGTATAGGAATTTAATAAAAAATTGATTTGTTCTTGGTGTAATATGAAAACCCATGTATCTTGGAACTTAGAACTTGAAATCTTGAGGAGAATTTCATGTAGAATGATAGGTAGATGATTATACTGAGGATATTAGTGATTGGGTGAAATTAAAACGGATTTTTATTGGGTTAATTCATGAATTAAAATTTGAGGGTTTGTGTTCTTGAATAATTGGGGGAAAGTGATGAGACTTGATGATTTAATGATGATTGGGATGAATTAACTCAGTAAAATACGTTAGTTTATAACCTTGTTATGTTTAGGAGTGATTAGAGACCTTTAAACATTGTTGGGACGAAGTTTAGAGGAGATTTGAGGAGTAAAAATTGATAAAAAAACGTAACTAAGAAATTCTGGGCCGAAACTGGTCCCTCGTTAGAAGACCTTCCCAGGTCGTTCGAACGAGCTCGTTCGAACGAGCTTCTAACGAGTTGACCAGTCGCTTCTAACGAGGGGAGACTTCGTTCGATACCTTCGTTCGAACGAACTGTATTTCGTTCGATACCTTCGTTCGAACGAGATGTCGTTAGAAGGTACAGTTCGTTCGAACGAACTGAAATCTCGTTCGAACAGCCTCGTTCGAACGAGACTTCTAACGAGCTGGCAGTTTAGGCCTTTTTGGCCTGTTTTTATTTTGGGAGTCCCGTAAACTTGTTCGAGGATAGAGATAAATTTCCTTTGATGATGTATTGATAGATTTGGGACTTTTGGGTTATTATGAGGAGTAAATTATATACGAGTGATTTAAATCAATGGACCGTTTGTGTTGAGACGTGAGTGTCTACTACAACGTGAGAATAGATTATGGCGCGTATGATTATAAACCGGAATCGTATAAAGTGTGTAAGTTATATATTGGTACTAGAATGAGAATAGTACTACAATTAAACTACAGGATTACTAAGATGTGTGTTTACTTAGTATTGGTATATGATTTGTGTGTATGACATACCTACCATACTTGCTATCACGGGAGGTTTTGCGTTCGCTTAGGGCCCTCTAATCCTTGTGTTGCCCGGATTTAGACTGGTTACCTCGATGAACATAGGTCAGAGAAAGACTTATTGGGATGTTAATAAGTCCGCTGATCGTTGGAGCGCAGGTATGTGCGTGACCCATGTGATGTGACTGTGTTCGCCTCCACTATTTGTGATTTGTGTTATCTGAACTATTCCTGAGAGATTCGGAATATGTGATCCTCATGTACGTGATGTACCGGGATGGATAGCAGAGTATGTGTGCACCGCAGCTTAGTCTCGGGGTGCTTATATTGTATATTTATGTTGTGGGAATATACGCTTAATAAACTGGGAACTTTCATATAGTATTGTGTGTAACTATGGAATAACATAGAGGGTTAATTTATAACGAGCTGTATTACTCTTGTATGAGAACCTGAATTTACGTTAAGCACCTATTTAACTGAGATTGTTATAATGTTAATGGAACCGAGTAATAAGGGTAGGACCAATGACAGTCTAGCTAGATATGATGTCACTTAGCTAGTGGTTTGTGTCGTTTTAGATGGGTACTTACGTTAGGAGTGCACAGTTAGACGAGAGGTGAGAATATCATGTGAGTGCACGTCCTAACATGTACTTTGCATTTAATGTTTTAAATGTTTTTAAAGCACTTGCTGGTTTTTAAAATATCTCCACATTCGGGCTCTGACCCGTTTTCTTTCAAATCTATTTTTTTCTTGTAAAATCATTTTAGGTGCCCAGCCACAAGGACACCATGCATAGGATACTCATTCAGGTGACGAGCTGTAGCTGTTTGTGGAAGCTACAGGGAATTGCTTTTAGACGCTTCTATCATTTGGATTCCGTATTCAGTATTCTATCAGTTGTAGGGCATGTTGCCCATTTCTATTAGAGACATCTTTCCATTACAGTTTTTCAGACTTTGGCATGTATTGTTGCAGTATCCAGTTTAGTTATTTCAGTTGTGGTTTTGTAGTGAGGAGTTTTCCTCCAGACTTTACTTACATTATGTGATGGTTATTCTATTTACTTCTTTATGGTGAATGGTGTTATTATTCTTCTTTACACTTGTTGCATGTTAATCAGACTTAAATTAAAATTTGGCAACTTACTTTTTAAATACTAGGTGGTTAGTAATCATTAAAATGTTTTCGATAGTGATGCTATTAACTGGACCAACTTGGCATTTTGAATTAATTTAATAAAGGAGTAGCTACCCGGTATTTAATTAGTCGGGGTGTCACAGAATACAGTATAAATGTACATTAAGGCTCATTAAATGCGCTGCCATCTTCATTAATGCACATTAAATGCATCGTTATCCTTTGATCTTCCTGGTTGGTCGGCACTAACTCTCCTCGGGTGCCGACCAACTCTCCTCGAATGCCGACTAACACTCCTCGGATGCCGACTAACACTCCTCGGGTGCCGAATATTGCCACGTAGGATGACATGTGTCCTTTTCTGATTGGTCCTCGTAGATGGAGAATTTTTGCGTTAACAGTAATATATATATATATATATATATATAATATTTACATATTCAAAAAGTTACATTTGTAATAGAGGGTGAACTCGAAAATTTGTTTTTGCTAAATGAAATTAATTAAATAAAAATGATATTATTTATAAGATAACCTCATTTGCTTAATTAACAAGGGACGAAGGACATTAAAAATATAATTTATACAAGAAAATGATAAAGTAAAACTTAATTTCATGAAGTAGTAACTAAAGAAATAAATTTCTTAATAGTGAACTAATTGCTCGATTATATATATATATATATATATATTAATGTATCTAATATGAAAAAAAATTGATCATACAAAACTGATTTCATATACTCATATTCTAATTCTAATAAGTCATACATTAATGCGATATGTTATGTACTACTTAAGCTACTAAACGAGAGCCTTTGTGTTCATTGTGATGCAAAGACGTTTTAATATGAATCATCGGTGGTTGTTAATGTGAAAAACAAATCAAGATATTTGTTGTTAACCTGCTTGGTGAACTATATTCTATATTCACATTTAACTCAAATGAAGTTAGAGAAATTTTAAACCCATATCATCTAAATTGATTGGAAAACTCTGCATTTTAGGTGATACATCAAAATATTATCTAAATCAACGAGTGGAGACATCATCAACCTATAATGTCCTAATGAGTGTTTTTTAAGATTAAGAATGATTAAATATTAAAATGATGAAATTATGAGTGAACTTTTTTACCAATTAACTAATTATGTTATTGATTTTGAGATGATGTTACCTAGGGCCGTGTTTCGGCCGAATCGGATCGTAAAATGATTATTTGGGAAAAAAATTCAATTTTTTTGGAAATAAAATAATTATTCCGATTTTCGATCCTATTTTTTCGAAAAATTAAAAAAATTCCGAATTCGAAAAAATCGAAAAATCGAAAAAAATCATAAATTCACAAAATATATTAAAAATCCAGGAATTTCGAAAATTTCAAAAAAATAAATTATAGATTTTCGATTACTCGAACTTCTCATTTTAAAGAAACAAAGAAAATGGCTTAACCCAACATGTAAATACATGAGGATTTCACCCATTTTTAATTTGTGTAGAAGTTATGAGGACACTCTCATTTTATAGAGCACATTTTTGAGCCCTCTTCCTCTCAAAATCGATGTGGGATATGGAAAATTTTGAAAAAATCGGAAAAAATAAAAAATAATTCTAAAAAAATTCGATTTTTTTTTAAAATATCGGATCGACATAGTTTCGAAAAAATCGGATCGGAGAAATCGAAAAATTGAAAATTCAGAATTATTTTCGATTTTCAATCCGATTCTTTTCGAAAAAATCGGAAATTGAAAATCGGCAAACTAAAATTTCATTCCAAATTCGAAAAAAATCGGATAGAAAATCGAAAAAATCGAAAGTTCGAAAGAAGAACACACCCCTAATGTTACCCCACTTAAATTTTCTAGTTCTTGTGCTTTTGCTCATTTTACTATTTGTTTCATATTTAAAGCAATATCGACACATTTTTTTAATGCATGTATATAAATCTGTTCTTAATTTTTGTAACAAGTAATGGACAAAATGATATGCCACATTTCAATTCATGGTTGATTTTTTTAATATTGTTAAAAATAGTTATTCGACATAATATTACATGTACGATGCAAGTGTGCACTACCTAGTATTATCTCTAAATATTTTTACGTTTTTCTACACTTTATAACTCCCCACACACTCTCTTATGCACAGAAGAGGAATAAAATGCATTAACAATAGTTACAAAATTTGTTCACTCATTGCTCCCTTTCCCCATCTTCATACCCTCTCATAACTTTCCATATATCCTCGTAAGTGCCTCACTCATTTCCCTCATAACTTACCCCTTAATTATTTTCAACTAATATTTTTTTAATAATTTATTTAAACTTTTAATATATCCACGTTATCTAATCAAGTCTATCCATGCTAAAAAAATATGTGCATCATCTCTCATATGTCACGTGCTAGTTAAATACCAAACTAATTAGATAATACAATTAATTACACATAAATATTAAAATATCATTTGCTTGTTAAACCTTAGATAAATTGAAGAATATTTAACAATTTATTTACAACCACATAATATACAAATGAATAATGATTAAATCATATATATACATATAATTATATAAATAAATTAAAATAATATTAGATAAAAATACCGAGTCATCATATATATATCACGTGGGCACCCTTACCAGTCACATTTACAATTTTTTCTTACTTACTCCTTATGAGAATAACACATTACACATACCCCCTTATTTTTCAAGAACTAGACTTACCCCCCAAAATTTTCAAGAGTAAGATTTATCCCGTTGCAAAAAGATACATGTTATGATTTGGTATTGTATAATTAATATAATAAAATTTATTTATTAATAGTGGGATAAGTCTAAATTTGCTATTATCATATGCGTAAGTCAAAAAGCCATTTTTATTGTGTTATTATGGAAACTCATTTTGTAGCGTGTTATTATGGGTCTCTATTATCATAGCGTGTGACTTAGGATGAAAAATATTTAGTGTAAAACATATATAATATTGCACAAAACTTATTTAGGTAGAAGATCAAAATATTTTTTTGCGGACAAATTTGCCTAGATCTTATTTTGTGTCGAAACTTTAAAATTAAATATCTAAAATATATAAGTCCATTCAGGATGAAATTTGTATCTAAAAAGCTCTTAATGAGGTATACCAATAAAGATCTACGGATGACGGATAATTTTGAAATTTGAAATTTATAATTTATAATTTTGTAGTGCAATTTCCCATATATTATTCTGGTTGTGAAATTTTGCATTGAGAAATTTCGCAGTGAGGAATTGAATTTGTGAAATTTTATAGTGGTATTTGATAGTGATAAATTTCAGTTTTTTACAAAATTTTTGTTGATACACGTGTTTATCTATTTTTATTAATCTTGTATATTTTGAATGATTGTGCTAATATTTACCAATTAGGTTTAATTAGGACACGAATTTTAAAGGAAAAAAAGAAAATGGTTACCACCACCCACACAAATCCTCTCCCACTCCACACACACTTTAAGTGACACTTTATGCAATTTAAAAATATCACAAAACCCCTTAAGAAGTGTCACTAAAAGTATTTTGGAGCGGGATAGGATCCATGTGGAGTGAGAATATCCTAATCCCCTAAAATTGCATGTGATATTTCCCAATGACAAATTTCAGATTACAAATTTGCAATGTGAAATATTTATAGTCATAAAATATCGTAATGCGAAATTTATATATTGAGAATTTTTGCGAGCGAATTGTTAGATACTCGTCGGAGGAGCCACTTGTGACTAGTTATAGTAACGAGGTCCCATCAGAGTCAAAGACTGCCATTAAAGATTCGTCGGAGTATCCCCATAGTCACATGGGTGATGCCGAAGTCCTCATCGATATAACACCGGAGGTTTGACGGAGTGTCACCAAAGATATAGAAGGGGTTGAGTTAAAAAAGAAAATGAATTAATATTAAGTTTGTTAGAATGAATGTTATTTTGGTAAAGACTTTGTTCTAGGGGTGGTCGTGGGCCGGGCCTGGGCAGGCCCGATCGGGCTCGGGCCGGGCTTGAAAAATTAAGTGCTATCTCAAGCCCACTCGGGCCTAGATCGGGTCTTATTATGTAATCCCAAGCCCGCCCAGATTTGAAAGCTCTTTACCCAGGCCCTCCCGATCGGGCTTTATTATGTTAATTAAAGGATTTTTTTTAAAAATTAAAATACCTATTTTTTTATTTAAAGACCAATTTTTTTAATTAAAAAATCTGTTTTAAACTCCATATATTACAAAGTCCATATATAAAGTTTCTCACTCTACATGAAAAGACTTGGTATACGTTTTTATATTTATAAAAGTTCCCCCCTCATATATATATATATATATATATATATATAAATATATATATATATATATTAATATTATGTATATATATATCGGGTCTCGGTCCCGACCGGGCCTCATCGGGCTTAAGAACTCATGCCCATGCTCGCCCGAAAAAAAATCGGGCCTATAAAATTTTTCCAAGCCTGCTTTGCGGGCCTATTCACCTTACCCAAGCCCTATTTTTTTATTGGGCGGGCTTGGCGGGCTCGGGTCTATGACCACCCCTACTTTGTTCCTATTATTATTTAAAATGTTTGCATAACGAGTGTAGGCCTAAAAATATATAGGGTGAAATTAAGGGGGAAAATGTGCAATTGAGGTTTAAAATCCGTTTGAAAACCCTTGGAATTCGAAAACCCCATCGCAAAGTGGTGAGGAGAGGGAGAGAGAAAGGAAGATGGATGATTGGGATTTGAGCGCAGAGGATCTGGATTTTCTTGAAAGAGACGCACTTAGCCAAATAGCTCAGCGCAATTCTTCTTCTTCTTCTGCTTCTGCTGCTGCCACTAGCTGTTCTTATTCATCTCTCCCATTTTCTTCTTTTCAACAACAATGTAAACCCTTGCCGTATTTGACTCCTCATATTCCAAACTCTCAACCCTCCCCTTCTAAACCCACAGCTGAACCTCGTTTCACCAACAAGGTTACCTACTTTTCTTATGTAGACTCACTTTCTTTCTACTCTTGCTCCCTTATGTATTGGTTATTGAATTTCCAGGGCTAGTCCATTTTCTACTCTTGCTTCACATATCAACAAGACAATTCGTGAGAGAACTCTATCGAACTAGTTATAAACTGAAACTGTGCAATTTCAAGTTTTTGGTGAAACTGCCTAATTTGAGTTTGTGTGAATTTACGAGAATCGATTAATTGTTGAATCCGTTCATTCATGCAGCTAAACACTTATAATAAGACAATTCGTGAATGAACTCATTTTACACATGCAAATTTTCAATTTTAGGGACAACCAAACCGGCCTTAAATGGTTAAATTATTGATGAAAGACTTATATACATGTATTTTTATGCTTTCATACACACATTTTAGATCACACACTTGAATTGTTTGTGTCCAAAATTCTCTACGATAATGTTCAGTCTTGATATTTGTCGTAATATCCTCATCTCATTTTTTATTCGCCCTCTTCTTCAGGCACTATTTACATACCATTTGTCATAGTTTGGATGTGAGATGACACTCACATTCAAGATATTACTGGAATGTTGTGTATTTTTTTTGTTTATAATAAAAATGTATATACACCTTTGTTAAATTGTGTGCACGAATGTCTCATGGAAGCTAAACTCCATCACTGCTTTAGTTCTTTAAGGCATCTGAAATATTTATATGCAGGTTTTACAGTACTGGGAACTATAATTGTGCAAATTGGCTTATATACTTCCATAAGTTGTAGGGTTTCAGGTCACATGTAGTATATATATATCATGTATATGACTTTTTTTGGGCCAATCATATTGAAAGCATAACATACAGTGACCACATTCTTAACTCCAGAGCTGACCCAACCACACGACAACCTAAGAAAATGCCTAGGGTCCCCATGGTTGGTGGGGTCTCATGCACACTACTATATGTATATATATACACACTAATTTTCAGAGTCAATTCTTAAAAAAAGAAAAAAAAAACTACAAATGAAGTATTGGTTTACTTGAAAGACATAAATTCATTTCCCAGTGTGCATTTTACTTATAGAATATTATTTATAATAATTGTGAGAGTTGATTTCATTAAAACAGTTTTTCAAAGTTGAGATTAATAAAACCGTATTTGTGATCAACCTAGCATGAAAGATTAAACGAGTTAGCCACATATTGAAAAATATCGATAGAAGAATATTATTAACCTTTTTTTTCACAGAAGGCAAGAAAAATTAAGTTAGATTAAAAGTATTTTAAATCTACACAAATCCACGTTGTATTTCCAAAGTTATATGCATACACAATGTAGATTCTAATAGTATCGTAACATTAAAGGGTCCAATTATAAAATTTCCCAAGGCCCCACCTCGGCTTGGTCTGCCTCTGCTTAACTCCTAGTCACCCATTGCACTAAATAGGGTTGCTTTGCTAATTCCTGTAACATCATGGTTAGGGTTGTGTTTCGGCCGGATCGGATCGGAAAATGCCTCTTCGGAAAAAATTCCGATTTTTTCGGAAATAAAATAACTATTCCGATTTCCGATCTGATTTTTTCGGAAAACTAAAAAAATTTCCGAATTCAGAAAAATCGGAAAATCGCTAAAAATCAGAAATTCACAAAATATATTAAAAATCCAGAAATTTCGGAAATTCCAAAATTTAAAAAAAATAAATTATGGATTTTCGATTACTCGAAATTCTCATTTTAAAGAAACAAAGAGAATGGCTTAACCCAACATGTAAATACATGAGAATTTGGCCCATTGTTTCATTTGTGTAAAAGTTAGGAGGATGCTCTCCTTTTATAGAGCATATTTTGGAGCCCTCTTCCTCTCCCAACCGATGTGGGATATGAAAAACTTTCAAAAAATCGGAAAAGAAATCGGAAAAATCGGAAATCGGAAAATAATTCCGAAAAAACCGAAAATAATTCGGAAAAAAATCGGATCGGCATAGTTTCGAAAAAATCGGATCGGAAAATCGGAAATTCAGAATTATTTCCGATTTCCGATCCGATTTATTTCGGAAAAATCGAAAATCGGAAAATCGAAAATCGGAAAATCGGAAAACTAAAATTTATTTCCAAATTCGGAAAAACTCGGATCGGAAATCGGAAAAATCGAAAAGTTCGGAAAAAAAACACATCCCTAATCATGGTCATCAGGGATCATTGCACCGTACGAACACCATTGGCATACTGATAGTGATGTCTTTGTGGTGTTCTTTCAGCTGGGTTCAATTTTTTTTTTCTTAATGTTTTCTTTGTAAAACAGATTGATGCTTTGCCTACTGTAGCCGGACCACCACCTTCCTCAGCGGCACTAAAAGTAAATGGTGAGTTCATTCCCATTTTTCAAGTCACATTTAGATGTGTCTGCTTTTGAAGTGCTTTTGAAGTTCTGTTTTGCCCTGACTTTCTTCTCCATATATGGTGGCTTGTTGTCCAAGTAGATGATTGTTCAAATCAACAGCCAAAGCTGACTGTTAAATTTTTTCTACATGCTAGTGGAAATATTGCAGCCAAATTTCCATTTGACGAGGTACTATTGCTTGGACACTGTTCTTTGTTAAATTTCGCCTCCTTCTCTCTTATACATTAGAATGTATCTTCTCCCAGGCAATCGTAGGAGCTTTCCGCAAGATTCCCAAATCCAGTTGGAATAAAAAAGAAAGGTATCTTTGATTCTCTCTCTCTCTCTCTCTCTCTCTCTCTCTCTCTCATGAACACTAGAGTATATACATGTATGTATTTATTTTTTGAAAATTCTAGTGTTGGTATGATATGAACTTTTAGGGAATCTGTTCTGGAGTTCAGCTTTAGATTAATGGATCAATTACTTTTGCAGATTGTGGATGTTCCCTATGTCATCATTGTCAACAGCGGAAAAAATTCTTAGTGAATTCTCCGTCTCCAATGTCCAGGTGATAAATTATACTTTTGTTTATGTTTTTTTTCAAGTGACATAGTATGGGTCTTTGTCAATCATTCTATTTTGCACAGGAAATAATGTGCTTTTGTTGTGTCCTCATTCTGTCCACGGAATAGATTATTGCTACTTGTGATTGGGCAAGTTCTCTGACTTGGTTCCATCATATGTTGCTAGGTAGAAAATTTGGATCCTTTGGTGCTGCGTGCTATCGCTGCTGCCTCTGCCGTTCCAGATCTTCGAGGTAACACCATCTTCCATCATGAGGTCTGCGATTATACTGTTGGCCTACATGGCTAACCAATTTAGGTTATTTGCATAAAGATCAGAATCAATTTTTTGATACAATACAGTTAATCTTTAGCAACAAAATAATTTTTACGCTTTTTTTTTCCTTTCTGGATTTTGATTGGATATTATTTTGCCCAACGAAATGTTATCATCAATACATGCTGGTCTAATATTTAAACTTTGATAAAGTGATCTTCTTTTTATTTATTTTTATTTTTTATTTTGTTGGGCTTCTTATCTAAACTCATGATTCTTTCCAACTATTTGTTATCTTCAAGACATGCTGTTTTTATATGTAAAATTTGACAATGGTAATGTTTATTTTTGTATAATTTTATATTATTACTAGTATACCCATGGTGAGAACGATGAAGAACGATCGTAGAGGAAGGATAGGCTTGAGATGAGATGTTAATGGAGAGGAGGAATAACATACCACATACCAGTTAGGGTTTGAGAAATAGGGGGAGGAGAAGAGAGTGTAATGAGGGATGAGGGAAAACAAGACAGACGGACAACTACATTTTTCGTCCCATAGTGTAAACACTCCTATGTTGTTCAATTATTATTATTATTATTTTGTTAAGCTTCTTATATGAACTTTATTTTTCCTAGGTTTTGGAAAATAAGCCCGATTATAATATTTTTTTTAACTTAACCAGGAAAAATGTACCAAAGTTTAATAAATTGATTAAGTTGTATTAAAGTCTAAAATCGAAAATTAGTAAAGTATTAAAGTAAAAAAAAACCATTATAATATCACCGATGTACTCTTTGCAAAAATATTCTTTTGTTCCATTGATATAAATATGCTGTTCATCTCTTCAATTTGTACTGCAATATATGCAATTTATAAATTTTGAGAAGCTTGGGGTAGATTTAAAGAACAAAACTGTCTTGCCCATAACCCAAACTAAATACAATTTTAAAAGAATGAAACTTCAAAGCGGAGAATTATTAATATTTGCGAGCGACCTTTGTAGGATTTGGTTGTGTCGTTTAGACTCTCTTTCTTCCCTGTAACTTACTATTTAATTTGACGAGTATGTTTTTGAGGATTTTTTTTCCCCAAAAAATGTGAATCCAATTATGTGGATGTATACATACTAAAAGCTGTGTTCTAAAAGGCTTTAGGCTTGAGAGAAACGCATCGCCTACGCCTTATTATGCCTTATTCTTGGCAAAAGGCTTAAGGCGCACTTTTTTTTAAAACAAAGATGTCTTAGTGAAATGAAATCGCCATTTAACGAGTTTTTATTACAAATCGGACCAATATCTCGTCCAAAATAATCAATATACGTTTTATATATTGATTTTGGAGCATGAATATGAGAAAGATGGCTACCAAACATACAGATATATTCTCAAAATTCAAGGTATGTATTATTTTATTATATTATTAGCCTTAGAATAATTAAAATAATAAAAAAAAGAAAAACGCCTTTTTACGTCTAGGCTTCGCCTAGGCTCCTAAGGCTTGAGGCTTGACCTCTACGCCTCGACCACGCCTCGCGCCTTTTAGAATCTTGACAAAAAGAGTTGCAAAATAAATAAATATATAAAAGGGACCAGTTTACTGATCTTCATGTACTGAAAAGAACAAATTGAGTTGTAGACAGAGTCCAGTGCTGAACTATGAATGGCCCATAAATTTTATATGGAAGTCAAAATGCATTCCTAACATACCAGAGGCATAATAAATCCTAGTCATTTGTTACTTGAATGTTCATGGTCACAAGGAAAGGTAATTGCCAAATACTAGGTCACCAAAGCATTCACCTGCCACCCCCACAATATTGTTGACTTATGAATTAACAAAACCCTATATTATGTTTATGAGAGATTAAAGTATAAAAGAGGAAGAAGAGAGAAGAGAGAGAAATCTGAGATGGGAAGAGATGAGAAATAATGATAATGAATTAGGTCATCCATTCTCCCATCTCATTCTATTTATAACATGAGGTTTCAGTAATTCCACATAGGTACCCTACAGTAATTCCACATAGGTACCCTACAGTAATTCCACATAGGTACCCTACAGAATAAAAGTAATATACGTAAGCTTCCAAATAAGTTCCTGATAACATTTCCTTTCAAGATGGTGCAAAGATATCTATCATGCCCAGTTTGACTAACATATGCTACAAAGTAGTCTTGTTTACACCCTTAGTCAACGCCTCAGTCACTTGTTCACCCATGCCGACATATGGAGTACAAATCACTCCAAGACAAAGCCAACTTCCACGTACTTTGTTTTATCATGTTGAACTAGATTGCGGGCAATACTAATGGCAACATTGTTGACACAATACCAATTCATTGGCTCACGAAAAAGGGTAACCCAACTCGGATAACATAGTGCGTAGCCACAACAATTCACAAACTCCATGTGCCATGGATAGGAATTCAGCCTCTGCACTAGATCTCGCTACTACAAGTTGTTTCTTACTGCGCCAAGAAACAAGATTATCCCCAACAAATGCCTGTCCAATTTTCATTTGTATATGCTTCAACCCGTAAGTGCCCGTGCCGACCAAACAATATCCCTTTACCAGGAGAACCGTTGCGGTAACGGAGAATATGATGCTTTAGCTCAAGGTGAGACGTACGCGAAGCATGCATAAACTGACTATTCACGCTTGCATCATAAGCAATATCTGGACGTGTAAGAGAAAGGTATATTAGTCTCCCAACGAAGCGCTGTAATCTCCTCACATCATATAACAACTCACCATCCATATCATTGAGCTTATAATTTTGCTTATTAGGAGTATCAGCAGGCCTATCTATAAGTTTCCCCGTTTCAGTCAAGATATCTAACACATACTTCTGTTGTGAAATGAAGACTCCTTTATTGGATCTACACACTTCGATGCCAAGAAAGTATCTCAGTAATCCAAGGTCTTTAACCTCGAACTTTGTCCGCAAAAAAGACTTCATCCACTGTATCTCTTCTGGATCATCTCCCGTAATAACAATATCATCAACATACACAATGAGAGCAGTGGTGCGATCCTGGTACTTCTTAATGAAGAGAGTATGTCCCACCTGACTTTGTATGTACCCTACCCTTTTTACAGCAGTGCTAAATCTCTCAAACTACGCACGTGGTGACTGTTTAAATCCATACAAGGTCCTATTCAGTTTGCACACCGAATCCTGATCATCACCAAGCTTGAATCCTGGAGGCATCATCGTGTACATTTCTTTCTCCAAATCACCATGAAGGAAGGCATTATTTACATCCGACCGGTGTATAGACCAAGAAAAATTAATGCCAATGGTATAAGAACTCATATGGATTTCATTTCGGCAACCGGAGCAAAGGTCTCATGATAATCCATCCCATATGTCTAAGTGAAGCCCTCTGCACCTAATCGGGCTTTATACCTTTCAATTTTCCTATCAGACTGGTATTTTATTGTATAAAACCCCTTATAGCCTACTGGTTTATTACGTTTAGGTAATGGAGCAATATTCCATGTCTTATTCATCTCAAAGGCCTCCATTTCCTCAATTATAGCTTTCTTCCATGAAGTTTGCTTTAGAGCATCTGAAAGGTTAGAAATAACAGAAACAGACGATACCGTATTGTCGATATGACGGAAGTGAAAGCACGATATATTGAGGATAAGGCATTATAAGATACAAAGTGAGATAGATGATGTTTTGTACAATCACGAACACCCTTACGTAGGGCAATAGGAATATCAATATCAATATCCTTTGAGGGATTACCTGAATCACAAGAGACTTCTTGGTCCCGGGGTGAGGCAATATTTTTTATTGCTTTTCTTGTATACATAAGAATGTCCCTTTGTTTTTGTTGCAATTAATTAGTATTAGTAGTAACAGACTTGAGATATGATCTAGTCTATCATGTCATCGCATTAACAAATCTTTATTCACACTACTAGTCATAATGCTATGTTGATTTGTAACATAAAAAGAAAGAGGCTTGACATTCGACAAGTACAAGCCATTGTCTTCACGTCCAAGTCCAATTGTCTCCCTCGTGTCCAGTTCTTGAAAAACACAATGGGTGGGGAAGAATGTCTAACTATAATTCAAATTTTTAATAATGTGACCGACATAGATAAGATTACTAAGATTACTGGTGAGTTTTGGAACATGAAAGATGGAGAGTAGGGTAATATTAGGGGAAGCTGAAATAGTGCCTTTCCCGAAATAGAGGAAAACATCCCATTAGTCACTCTAATCTTACGCGAACATACACTATAGGAAGAAAAATTAGAGGCCATACCAGTCATATGATCAGTGACTCTTGAATCAATAATCCAAGATAACGCACCAAAATTTCTGGAAACATGGTGTGTCGAATAATAGGTACCTGTGCGATCAAAGTTGAAGGCGGAGGATGTCTCGGAAGGGCGGTGTGGATCAAGTTGAGATATTCTATCTCAGAGACAAGACATTTCATGGCGAAGGTCATTTGCATCTTGCACGGACAGATTCCTAGCCATATGTGGCTCTCTAAATGGAGATGGTGGATAAGATGCCCCCTTAATGGAAGGAGGTCGCTGTTTAGCATTAGCTCCAGCCTTTCCATGAAGGTTCCAATAAGTTTTCCGAGTGTGACGGATCCTACCACAATGATTATATTTTAAGTTACTTTTATCATCTTGCTTCCCTCTTATTGGAAACGTTTGTGTTGCAATCCATTAGTGTTAGTAGTAGCAAACTTGGGCATAAACTCCTCTGAGTAAATAGAGGAAATGGAAGAGGACATTAAACTTTAGAGGACGAAGATGGATTCTCTACACTAAGTGGAGTCTCCCTTGGTAGAGAATCCCGAGCAGCGAAAAAAAAGGGAACAATCTCAAAGAATGCCACATCCATTGATACAAAGCGACGACGAGTGATAGGGTTATAACAATGATACCCTTTTTGTGTGACTGAGTAATCTAAGAGCACACACTGCTTTAGCATTCATTTTATTCATCCGGTGATCAATATGAACATATGAACACAAATAAATACTTTGGGAGGAACGAGAAACAATGGATAATCATTATGCAGGACGAATACAAGAGTTTTATATCCTAAAATTTTAGAAGGCATGCGATTGATAAGATAGGTGGTAGTTAGGGTGACATCAACTCAATAAGGTTTAGGTACTCCCATACCTATGAAAATATAACGTCTCACTTCTGTAATATGACGATGTTTTTGTTCAGTTACACCATTTTGTTGTGGTGTATCAACGCATGAGGTTTGATGGACAATCCCATTATCAGTGAAAAGAGGTAAGATCACCATATATAAACTCCCCTCCATTACTAGATCGAAGAATTTTGAGAGACAATCATATTGAGTACACCATTTTCTGAAAGTGCTTGAAAATAGACTGCACTTCACTTTTATTTTTCAGAAGATAAATCCAAGTATAACGACTTAAATCATCAACAAGTACCATATAATATTGAAAACCAAGTAAAGAAGTTGCAGATTCAGGACCCCAAATATCATAGTGAACAAGTTTTAAAGTAGCAGTAGTTATATTAAAACCGATAGGATAAATAACACGACATTGTTTTGCAAGGACACAAGATTCACAATTTAATTCAGAAGGTTCAACAAAAGCAAACTCAAGCAACACGTGCTTCAAAATAATAATGGGAATATGACCTAGTCTATTATGCCATTGCATAAACAAATCTTTATCTACACTACAAGTCCTAATACTATGTTGATTTGTAACGTAAAAAAAAATAAACTTGACATCCCGCAAGTACAAGCCATTGTCTTCGTGCTTTGAAGCACGGGCACTTCTCCGAAGGCCAAGTACGAGTGTCGGACACTCAAAGGACAGGAACACGGTTTGGACATGTGTCCGACACGTGTTGGACTTAAAAGTCATTTAAAAATAGTTGGACACGGCATGGACACGCAAGGGACACGACTGACTGAAAAATAGAATAAATTTTAAAAAAAGGGCAAGAAACATAATAAGTTATAAAATATAGTGGGGTAAATTTTTAATTTTAAAACTCAACTCTTTAACATTTTCAAATCCCATTCCTCTCTCAAAACCTTCCACTATCTCAAACTCAAAAACAAATCTAGGGTTTTCTTTCTCTCCACACCACACCCCTCCTCCTCTGTTGGAGGCCTCCCCCCTCCTCTCCGGCATCTTCTTCACTCAGATCTTTGGGAGTAAGTTTTTTTTTTTAAATTTTTGCACACAACACCTGCTTTTGCTTTTGCTACCTGAACAAAATACCTGCTTTTGCTACTACCAAACAAATACCAGCTTTTGCTTTCGTTACTAAACAAACATCTTACGTGAACCTTATTTTGCGTCCGCTTAAAAAAAAACTGATTGGTTCTTATTTTTATTTTTTTTCCTCCGCTAATCTCTATTTGTTACTAAAAAAAAATTGAGCATTTTTGTGCTTTTGTTTTTTATTAATTCTATTTAATCTCTGAGCATTTTTTTTCTTTCTTTTTTCTTTTTCTCATCTGTTTAATTTTCTTTGTTTCTTTGCATTTTGATTGTTATCAGTATGAGATTTAGTATTATTGTGGTGTTTAATGTTTAGAATGGATTTAGTACTCTAAATGCTTATATGTTTAATGATATTCTTAGTATGAGATTAGTATTAATGTGATATTTTATATTTTTTATATATAAAAAATAGTTATTTGATGCCGTGTCCCCGCCGTGTCCTAATTTTTTAGATTTTCCGTGTCGGCGTGTTGTGTCGTGTCGGACGCGACACCCTTGTCCGTGCTACATAGTCTTCATGTCACGTGTCCAGGTCGTGAAAAACACAATGGGAGGGAAAGAACGTCATACTACAAATCAAATTTTTTGTAATGTGACTGGCAGAGAGAATATTACTAGTGAGTTTTGGAACATGAAGGATGGAGAGTAAGGTAATATTAGGAGAAATTGAAATAGTGCATTTTTCCAAAAAAGAGGAAAACTTCCCATTGGCCATTCGAATTTTATTCCTAATCGAACATACAGTAGATGAAGAAAAATTAGAGTCCATACCAGTTATATGATCAGTAACTCTTGAGTCAATAATCCAAATCCAAGGTAGCACACAGCAATTTGTGAAAACATGGTGTGCCGAATGATAGGTACTTGTTTGAGCAAAGTTGGAAGTGGAGGGTGTATCGGAAGGGTAGTGTGAGAATCAAGTTAAGATATCTAATCTTGGAGACGAGACATTTCGTGGCGAAGGTTATCAGCATCTTGCACGGACAAATTGTTAGGAGGCTCATTAGCAACAATGTGAGCCATATATGGCCCCTAAATAGAGATAGTGCATAGGATATCCCCTTAACGGAAGGAGATCGCTGTTTAGCATTAGCTCCGGGCTTCCCATGAAGGTTCCAACAAGTAAACGAGTATAACGGGTCTGATCACAATGGTCACATTTCAAGTTACTTTTAGGGAATGTTTTCGTTGCAAGTCATTAGTATTACTAGTAGCAGACGTGGGCATGAACTCCCCCTCGAGTAAAAACAAGAAATGGAAGAGGACATTCAACTCTAGAGAAGGACGAGGATGGATTCTCTACACTAAGTGGAGTCTCCCTTGTAGAGACTTCTGAGTAGCGAAAAAAAAAGGAATAGTTTCAAAGAGTGTCATATTCATTGATACAGAGCGACGACGAGCAGGGATGGCAACGAGGTGGGTTTGGGGCGGGTTTTCAAAAATCCTAACGCGCCCCATTTAATAAATGGATCTAAGCAGGGCGAGGCGGGGTTGAAATTTAAGCTACGGATGATGAGCTCATGAGCTGATGATGGTCAGCTACTCAGCGCGGAGAGACGACGAAGATCGAGAGAGAGTAAGCGGTGGGTTGTTTTTTTGGGGGTGGTTTAGTTTTAGTTTTTTTTTTAGAATGTGTGTGTGTGTATATATATGGTTTCATTGTAATTAACATACATGTAAAGGGTATTTTTGTAGGCATAGGTTAAAACGGGCGGGGCGGGGCAGTTTTATTTAAATTAACTCTTGACCCGCCCCATTTAATAAACAGATTTTATTTTAAACCCATATCCGCTCCTAATTTATTAATCAGGGTTGAGGTGAGTCGGGGTTTTAAAACTCGCCCCTAGTGATTTCGTTAATATTTCTGTTGAAGAAGAATGGATTACTCGTACAAAATTCAAAGATGGATTACTCGTACAAAATATAAAGATGCTGGTGTCTTTGAATTTATTGGTTTTCTTTGTATATTGAGGAAGTTAGGAAGCCCTTTCACATTGGAAATTCCCTCTATATTTTTACTGTGTCTTTTGACGTTGGTTTCTTATGCAAGGACGACTCGTTAATTTACGACGGTTCACCAGTTTTTGATGACGCACCTACGTTTTCTAGTACAGAGTTGCTGCTTTATGATGTTTATGTAGATCCGGTTTGACAGGAGTTCGAGTCTTGTGTTGAGTAAGTGAACCGGCATCCTGAGTTGACATGCTTGCTTGCATGTGTTCTTACATTGCTACGACATGGGCTGCCTTTTCGGATGTGTGTTGAGTTTAAGTCCTATTGGCAAGTTATGTGGAAGAATTCATCTTTCTTACCACTGATCTGGCTTCGGAATAACTTGTGGTCATCTTTGTGCCGGTGGGTCCAAAGCATGAGTTCGGTGCCGGAAACCTTCAAGCCAAGGACAAGCTTTTTCAAAGTTGGGTAGAATGATATGACGAGTAGGAGAAAGGGGGTCGGGGGTCAGTCCAGCTGGAGTCGTGGAAAGGATAATTTCTGTTTTTACCTTCAGATTATCTCTAGGTTATTAGATTTAGTTAATTATCTCTTAGATAGATGATAGAATTAAGACTCTAGCTTAGTTTTATCTAGAATTAAGGCCTTTGAGTCTTTGACCGTCATTTGTATTCGTTAAATTATTAATGAGAATTAGTACTTTTCGTGTTCACATCACTATCCTTCGTGTATCTTTGCAGAAATGAGTATTGTTGTTCCTCTTTTTAGGATGAATACAGTAATCAATAGTTTATCTCTTATATTTATCAAATGAAAACAATTCGTACTAAAATCTATATTTTTAATACACATTATAAAGTTTACATGTATATGTGTTATCTCTTACCTATAAATGTACTCCTTGCTTTTAAGTTTTAACTAAAATTGGAAGCGTCATGAGCATAGTTGTCAAATCGTGAATCGTATCGTGAATCGTTTACCCCCCGAATCGCGAATCAAATCGGTCGAATCGGAACCAAATGATAAAAACGTAGTAAAACATACGTAAATCGGATTTAACACTATAGAATTGGTAATTAAGCGTAATATGACAAAAACCTAATCGTAGCACATGATAATATACCAAAATATATCACAAAAATTAACCGTAGCACATGTTCTCATTCATTTTAAGCTTAAAAATGTAAAAAACAAAAATATATCATAAAACAGCCTACATATTAATTTAAAATATCCTATATATTAATTTAAAACAATAAAATAAATACTAAGGTTAATTTAAAACAGTAAAACTGTAAAACAAATACTAATTTAAAATAGCCTACAAAATTACAACAAAATTAATTTAAACAGTAAACCATATTAATTTAAAACAATAAAACAAATACTAAGATTAACTATAAAACAATATTAATTTAAAATAGTCTTCATATTAATTTAAAGCAACAAAAAAATATACCTTCAAAGATTTTATAACAAATACAAAAGTTTTATAACAAAAAAAAAAAGCAAAAGATAGAAGACACTCAGCCAAGAGAATAGACAAGAAAAGTCAGCTGATAATAACCGAGTCAAGAGAACATGTTTTTCTCTAAAATTCAATATCTTAACGGTATCCTTTGTTGTTTGCTTCTTTTTTTATTTGTTTTATTAAAACACACGTATGGTTATAAGGTAAAAAAAATCGCGAAAAAAAAAAGTGAATCAAACCCAAATCAGGAATCGGACCCGAATTGGAAGATTCGAATCGTGAATCGCCAATTCGGTCCGATTCTTTAGACAATTGTGATTCTCAACTCGATTCGAATCATTTTATGTGTGAATCGAATCGAATCGTACGATTTGAATCGCGAATCGTACGATTTTAACAACTATGGTCATGAGGTTTTGCCACTTGTTTAGTTGATGTGTTTCAGGCTCTAACTGCTCTGTTCTATTGTCAGATCTTTTGGTCGTACAGAGTTCATTTGTTTTCATCATACAATGGGTCTTTCATTCCTAGCCATTTTGTTTTCACTGAATAAACTACTTCAGAAGGCGCAGATCACATCTGTTCACTTTTGTCATTTCTCAATTAGTACGTGTGCGTGTGACATACTGGCATGTATCATCCTGCAATTCTATACTAAAGTCAATATATTTATCTTTTGAGTTTTTTTCCACTAGGTCAGTATGACTCGATCCCCAGTGACGTTGAATCAAAGCTTCTTCCATTTCAGCGTGATGGTGTGAGGTATGCAGAGATTTTATTATTATTAATTTGAGATATCTGCTGTTAGAAAATTGTCAGGGGATATAGTGCTCATTCTATTTATCCTAAAACTAAACTTTCTATGTTCCTTGGTGACTGAGTGTTAATGCATTGACTGTATTGCACAGGTTCATTTTGCAGCATGGTGGGCGTGTTCTCCTGGCTGATGAAATGGGATTGGGAAAGACTCTTCAGGTAATGGACCCTTTAATTGAAATTATACCGTATCTTCGACACTGTCTATGCGATTCTGTATGATACTTTCTATAAGCTTATTACCGTGCGACATTTTACGTGTACCACTTTAAGAGAGAGGGGGTCCTTAAATAGTTGGCACTGAATTTTGTTTAGCTTTTGGCAGTTGAGCTCATCTATCCACCATTCTTAACAAACAAAGTGTTTTGCCAGTGGTTTAAGAATAAAACCTCCAAAAATTTATTATATTTCTGTAGTTTTAAGAAAGTAAAATTACATTTAGGGTGTGTTTTTATACATCAATTCTATGCCCTGGAATTGAAAATTTTAAACTGATAAGATTCCAATTCCAATTCCAATTCCAATTCCAATTCCATCTCTTTGGAGCTGTTGTTCCCAAACAGACCCTTACTATGCCTAATACATCTCCAATTACAGATACAATAGATACATATTTTCTATAAACCAATCCATGCTAAATCTCAATTGTCTTAATTATACATTCCACACCACTAGTGGTAATATTTATTAGCAGAACTTGTGCCACCAGTTTTTTTTTTTTACAGCAAGGGTCACTCGCACGGCTGGCAATACTTAATAGGGTGAATACTTATTATGTGATGCAACATAAGAGACCAAACATGTACTTGTCTCCTTCTTGGTGCGTACTTTGTAAGAAAGCGTGAAAAACTGATTTTCTACTTTAGAATAAAAAAGCTAAATAATTACCAGGATTGCTAGGATTGCCAAAATACAGTCTAAACCATTCTAAACATGCTTGCCAATTAATTACTATTGATTAACTTAATTACTAAGTTTGCATGCAAGATTGGTTAATTTGGTTAGGTAAATAACCAGCAGCACAATCACACATGAGAGAGCGATGTACGAGGAAAACCCAACTGGGAAAAACCTTGGACGACCAAGCCTAAAATTCATTACAATGGAACTTTTACAAAAAGACTCAAAGGACTTTGACTCCTCAAGCCTATGCAGATGAATGTTTTCACACCTTCGTTTATAGCAACTGCCAGTCGAGCGTCAACATCACAACAACTCCATGCCTCTGAATCCTCTGCTAATCTTAACCGTCACCCAAGGTGCAGAATCCACCGCACAATCCAAGAAATATAAATAAAGTGTTTTGTGGGTTTGAATTATGAAAACTAGATCATAAATGATCAAAGATAAATGGAGAGGTTTTTCCAAAATGAAATTAGGCTTTAAAATACATGAAAAGGCTTGGCATAATTCAAACCTCGTAAATTCTGCAGTGGGATAGTGGGGAAAAACCTGCTAACTCGTTCGAATAGCTATCTAACAAGAGTTCGAACGAGATTCCAGTGGAGGGTAAGGTCTTGAAGAATTAACCTCGTTTGAAGCTCGTTCGAACGAGGGTACTAATCTCTTTGGAATGACCTTCGAACGAGGTTTCTATTGAGTTGAGATTTTGTGAAAATATACCTCGTTAGAAGCTCGTTTGAACGAGGGTAGCAACCTCGTTAGAATGACTTTCGAACGAGGTATCCAATGAGATTCCCGAAGGAATAGTATTTGCGAAAATTTACCTCGTTGGATATCTTGTTCGATCGAGATATATACCTCGTTCGAACAACCTTAGAAAAATCATTAGAACGACTTGCAAAGATTCCATTTTTTCAATATCATTTTAACAGATTTTAAAGCCTGAAAATGTTTTTATCCAATTATAAAAAAAGGATATGTATACCTTTGGAATGAGCAAGTGGCAAGATAAAACTTTGAACGAATCTTGCAAACCAACGGCCGCTTACTTATCTTCAATATTAGGCTTGAATATACGACACCCTAACAACGTACGTGTTTTGACACACGGAATAAGTCAATACTACAAATTGACTCGATGTGGAAATTTGTCCTTACAAAGAGGATGAAGACATCCATCATATCTTGTTGCATTGTGAATTTTCGAGCTTTGTGGAGGAAAATACTTTTTAAACTTTAGATTGTGGGCGCAATGCCAAGGTCATTGTATGATTCCCTGTCTATGGATCTTTTGATCCATGGGGACCATAGGAAAAGGAAAAGTATGTGGATGTGTAGCTTGGAGTATTTGGAAAGAACGAAATGAGAGAATTTTGGAAGCGAAAGAGACATCGAAGGAAGACTTTTGGTAGAGAATCAAATTTAGCTTCCCTTTGGGTGTCAACATCAAAATATTTCAAGAATGTGGGGCAGTTATACACAGTTAATAGTTGGGCTGAAGTGCTTCGTTGAGAAGGCAAGCTGGCAGTGATCCCCATCTTGATGTAGATGTCTTTATTTCCTTTTTCTTTTAGCTGTTTTATGTTCGTTTTTGTTATCCTTGTGTTTCACTGGACTCCTGGTTCACTTGACAGCTCCTTGTAAATATTTTTGTTTTATGAATAAAATTCTTCGTTTCCAATAAAAAATGATCCATGTTGCATGTATGTGTGCATGAATACATCTTAGCACATATTGTGTTGGGGAGGTTCTCGCGGGACGCATGCCGTATTAATTACCTATCCTATAGAATGACATAGAATTATAACCGCTTATAGTTTTCCTAGATTATACTTGTAGGATTGATGAAGAGGATTCATAGACTGACCAACGACATCTGACTCACAAGATCAATTCAATACTACACATCACTCCAACTCCAATATCACCTCAAGATCAACTTGGTTGAACTTAGATCTGGGGGGTTATTGCGGGGGAATAAAAATATGCTTTCAGTAATAATGTGACATGTGACAAGAGGGCTTCAGAACCCCTTTTAAGGGAGGTCAGTGGATCACCTTCCTAGTCACCGACATGTGACCGAGGAAGCCAGTCAAGACTGCAGTCCAGATTATACTACGCCATCAGGATAGCAAGATAAAGGATGACAAGTGTTCCAGTTATGGTAGAAGATCAACTATGTCAAAAGAAGTGTTTTATTATGATGTAAACTCTAAAAATAGAGTTCTTATTTAATTGTAACCCATAACTCTATATAAAGGGGAGAACCCTCATTGTGTAAGGGGGCTTAGAGGTTATAGAACATTCTCATGCCAACTCTCTCCAATATTATTATGAAAATACGTCACCGCCGCCGTTGAAGTAGGCTGATCTTAGCCGAATCACGTAATCTTCGTCTCTCGCAATTATTTTTATGCTGTTTTCCATTATTGTGAGGGAGCCCCCTCCCGGGTGATTTTATACCCCTACAATACTCAAGCTAGAATGCTGTAGAAGTTTGTTCATGTTGCTGTTTCATTTTACACCCTTTGCCCAATAGAGGATCTGATGGCTTAAAGGAAATTCTGATTTGCGTTTCTGTTCACAGTAAACTTGTTTTCAGTGTCTCTGCTTGTAATGGGATTTTATAAACTCTTTTTGTTGTCTGAATATCTAATACTAAGGTTTTGCATTTCCTAAAAAAATATACAAACGTGTTTCCCCTACCACTAGATATTTTGGATACAGCAGATGGTGCTTCTGACATATGAAGTTTAAATTAATTTTACTTTTGGAAACATTTGTGACGTGGTAGACATTCTTCTTTATTATAGAAGAAGTATCCTATATTGATTAAGCATGCCATATTAATTTCTTGTCAATTCTGCAGGCTATTGCAGTGGCCTCTTGCGTTCGTGATTCATGGCCGGTTCTTGTTCTTACCCCATCTTCCTTGCGTTTGCATTGGGCTTCTGTAAGTTTTTGCATTAATATGTGTTACAGGAAGAGATATACCCATTATTCATTTACTTCTGTTGCTTTATTGCAGATGATTCAACAATGGCTCAATATACCACCATCAGATATACTTGTATGTTATTTATATTCTGTTTTTAAGTTTCATTAATTCTCTTCACTGTTGCAGCTAATCTATAATAATTGCTCATTGTTTATATGACTTGCTTTCCCCGTGATTCAATAGTATTGCAATTGTGTAGTTGATGGATTTTTGCACTTTAAACACTGCCAAGCACACTTTCTTTGGTACCTTAATTTTCCTTTATCTGGAAATCAATGCGGTTGAATTGTAAAATCCAAAAGATGCCCAAAATTTACGTCATCAACTACTGCTGCCTATAAGTGAGCTTGAATGTTAGCAGTCATTATGATGAGTCTGATGTGTGCTTTCACAAGGGTTCTAGTTATATTGTTGATAAAAGTATAGAACTCTAGCAATAGTCCAGCAAGCAAGAAATCCATCAAGTGTGATAGCCGGTTTTCTGATTTCTTTCTTGAGAGAATACATCCCGACACCAGTTTCTTAATCTTATTGGGGGTTGATTGGTTTTATTGTCAAGTATAATCTCACTGTGGTTGGAATTATGATTTTACATCATTATTTTTGTATTCTCATTCTTATCTGCTCCATTCTCTCAAGTTTCTCCATTAGTTTTGTCTGATAACATTGTGTTTCCCCGTTGCTTGGCTTGAACTCTATGCTTAGGTTGGCATCTTATAATGACTGATTCTGAGAGTTGCTCTGACATTATTTTATATTAATTAAATAAATTTTGGCAAATACATGCATCATTGAGTTTTATTTATTATTTTATTTTGAAACACTTCTCTCCCTGCTTTGTAAGTGGATCTTATTTTAGCTACCTCTAAAGTCTTTGAGTGTAAGAACTGCTGATGGGAATTGGATAGATGTGATGTGGCAACATGTTTTGTACTTCTTCCATATTGTATGAAATAAATTAGGTTTATCATTATTGTAAATATTCATGAAACACTTGTCATGCTTTCTGGGTCCAACAAATGGCTTTGATTTGTTGTTTCTAGAAGCCTTAGAAGTAATTTTGAGATGTAAGATTCTTTTGGAGTAAATACATAAATAAGGTTTGCCCTTGAAAAATGGGTTTATAATACTTGCAATGATCAAATTTTGGTTCTGATAAGGATCGGTCAACAGGTGGTTTTATCTCAATCGGGTGGGTCAAACAGGGCTGGATACAATATAGTTCCCTCAAATTCCAAGCGGACTATTAATCTTGACGGACTATTCAATGTTATATCTTATGATGTTGTCCCCAAGATGCAGGGCATACTAATGGCTTCAGATTTTAAGGTAAGCACATAGAATAATTTAACTCTTCCAATTTCGTGCCATTTTGTGTTTTACCTGTCTGGAACATAGGTGAATGGACATTATTTGCCGTATTTATTTATGTATATGTTAATGGACCCACTCGCTATATGTTTGCTTGTTCCAGCATCAATGTCATATCCTTATCTTCTCTAAAGTAGACCTACTTAACATGTCTTTATATTTAATTTTGGCCAAATCCATGTTCTGAAATAAGGGATTGAGTGTAATTTTGATGCATTGCATTGTTCTATGCATGTATGCATATGTTACTAAAAAAAATGCATGCTGATAATCCCATTGTTTCAAGATCAGGTATTTATATAGTTAAAGAATACCTTTTACTCTGAATATTCGGGGCTTCTATCGCTACTTAAGTTTCTATCAATGATGATATGTTTATTCAGGTTGTGATTGCAGATGAATCACACTTTTTGAAGAATGGCCAAGCAAAGCGGACAAATGCATCCCTGCCCATATTACAGGTCTCTCTCTCTCTCTCTCTCTCTCTCTGTATGTGATGGGTGCATTATAATATTCAATAGTCAAGTATATGAATGTTGGCCGATGAGGAAACAGGATACCACTCTGCTCTATTTTCTGATCAATTGTGAATTAGTTACACTGTATAAGTTGGAATGTGTATGCTTTCTTAGGTTCAAAACCTTTGTCAAAATATGCATAAAAAAATGATGATACAAATCTGTTCAGTACCATGATTTTACAATCCAATTCATTCCTTTCTGAATTCAACTGATAAAATGCAAACGAATAAAAACAAAATCGGGACATCTCTCTCTCTCTCTCTCTGCACACTCAAAGATAGAGAGAGAGACAACACACATTTTCCTTGAATATCAGACTTACAGTGTTAATGAATTTAGAAAGCTCAATATGCGATCTTGCTCACTGGAACTCCTGCTTTATCTCGGCCGATTGAGCTATTTAAACAGGTATGCTCAAATTTAATTTATATGATATTGCGTGGTTATGCTTTAGTAAATTTGTGAACTTTCTATTAATTGCTGTATAAATAATTGTACATGCTTGACAGCTGGAAGCCTTGTACCCTGATGTGTATAAGAGTGTTCATGATTATGGTAACCGATATTGCAAGGGTGTACGTTACCATCCCTCTCTTGCTAAACATACTTCTTAATATGTAATCCTATGGCTATTAAACAGATGGTGATTGAATTTGATACGTGTAATGATAATCTTCCAGGGCATATTTGGAGTCTACCAAGGTGCCAGTAATCACGAAGAGCTGCACAATTTGATGAAAGCAACAGTGATGATTCGCAGACTAAAAAAAGATGTTCTTGCTGAGCTTCCAGTGAAGCGGCGGCAACAGGTACGACAGTATTTGTTGGTTGCTTCATATTCGGTGCATTTCAACTGGCTTTTGTTTGAGTGAGGGCTATACCTCATCAGTTATGCCTGTTCAATTTTTCCATTAATTTCAAGTTTTAATAGATACCACGGTGCAGCTCCTTTGGTATTGTCAAATTTCTACCTCTAGGAGGAATTTTGATCAGTCTTTTTTCAAATGGAATTTGGTGAAGTCAGTGAAGTTGCACGATTTAATTCATATTTTAACATTGATTAATATGTTAAAAACTCTATGTATTTTTTTATTTTTTTAAGGGGGAGTGGGAAGAAATCTAAGGTGATTTTTATTTTCTGCATGCTTTGTTTCTTATTTTTTGTTCGACCTCCCTATTCTCAGGTTTTCCTGGATTTGGCAGAAAAGGAGATGAGACAAATCAACGCTTTATTTCGTGAGGTTATCTACGTTGTGGTGTTATTATTTCTTATTTCAACTTCCTTGAAAAATTTCTGTTTGACTTGAAAAGTGACTTGGTTTGCATCTGAAGCACTATACTGGGATTTTAACATTAGTTATCTATTCTACTGAGATGTAACATGGCTTGTGTATGTGCGACCTGCTATTCATGTACTTGGCTGCAAAATCTCATCATTGTCTCTCTCTCTCTCTCTTGAAAGTCCATAATTTTTTAAATGATCAAAGTCCAAGGTCTGATGTATCCCATTGCCTGTGTACTTGATATTTAATGATTTCTGGAAACTGCAACACTTCTTTTTAGATAGAGATTAAGCCAACAAATTACTAATGTAATGTTTTATTCTGTAGTTGGAGGTAGTGAAAAAGAAGATTAAAGAGAGCCAATCCCAAGAGGAAGCTGACTCGTTGAAGTTTAAAGAGAAAAATCTTATTAGTAAGGTAAGCATGTAAGTTCCGGGCACACGTTTTTCATATTTATATTAACTTTTGTACTGACAATGAAGGTATTCTATCATTAGACAACTGAAAAAACAATTTACAATCCATAGTTACCGGGATGACCAAAGTACCAAACCCCCTACGTACCACAATCCTGCCGCAGGGGTGGGGTAGGGATGGTGGTCTCGCACAACCCGAGATCTACAAAAGTAGGGTTCCCAATTTTAGCATTTGCTAATTAAGTTATTATCAGTTACCAGCCAAATTTTGACGACTTCTCAACTAATGCATATATATATATATATATATATATATATATATATTGTATGAATAAATGGTTTCTATATCTTATTAATAAATTCTAGAATATAGAGATTGTTCACTACCTACATTAGTAGGGAACCATTCTATTGATGGAGTACATGACTTGACAAAATACATGATAATAATACTAAAAGAACCCCAACAAGAATTTTAAAGTGCCCCATGATTAGTAGTGTAGTCAACCAAGCATTCTCCCCCGTATTGGGTACTGGCTAAAGTAATGTACTATGTACCAAATCGACCCACGTTCCAGGTATACAATCCATTACAACTAAAGCGCGCACAATGACTGCAGTGTTCTCTCTTGCTTCTGCACTAGAGAGGTTGACTATATTTGTAATATGTTGTGGACAGGAACTAAGTTACAGTAGTCTAGATAACTACAATGAAACAATTTTTGTTTAAAGTTGATTAGTGGACAAGCTAAGATACATAACGAACTACTCTTTGTGTGGGGGCTTCCATGTGAGATATACATAATATAACACACCCCGAAAGCTGATATGGGGAGAAGCAACATCAGCTTGTCAAGAGAAAAGTGAAACCGCAGGAAGAAAGGCTTTTAGTCACAATATTGGCAATTTGATCTTTGGTTGAGATGAATTTGACTTGAAGTTCATTGCTTGGGACTTTTTCCTGAACTAAATGTATTTCAACACACTTTATACTCGCATGAAAAAAAGGATTGCAGCAAGGTAAGTGGCACCAATATTGTCACACCCCAAAATAGGTGGTTGCGTTGGACTAACACCAAGCTTAATCAGGACCCAGGAGAGAGTTCAACCACGAGAGTTCGACAATGGCATCAACTAGAGCCTTGTATTCAGATTCAGTGGAGGAGCTGGAGAAGGTAGTTGTCTGCGGGTAGCTCATGGAATGAGAAGAGCTGGAGGTGCCACCTCTGTTCGTCAATGCAATCAGCCCAATCCGAGTTAGAAAAAGCCTAAACGATTTAAGGGAGATGATTTTGAATAAGGAGACCAAGAGAGGAAGTATGCTTTAAACACCAAAGATCCTTTTTACAGCCATCCAATGTAGGATTATACATAAACTGGCAAACCTTGTTGCCTGGCAAATGCAAGATTAGTATTGTAATGGTCATTTTGGGATTGTGCATAAGCTGACAAATCCTTGTTGATGGCAAATGCAAGATCTGGAAATAGTTGTAAGGAGGGGTTTGAACTTGGATATTTCAAAGGGCCGAAGGTTGCTGACATGTTGTCATTGAGAAATAGCAATTTGAAGTGTGTGGAATACCCTCAATGCCCAAGAAATAGGAGAGACCCAAGATCTTAGAGAAAATTCTGCACCAAGAGATTTAATAAGCAAGCGGACGTGATACGAGTTACTGCTTGTGATGAGTAGTATATCATCCACGATTCCATGTAAATTAGAATGAACAGGCATGCCTAGGGCCGAGTAAATGAAGAGGGAGGTGCACTTTTGGATGGAACGGAATCTAAGTCGCACGAACATGGGATACGACACGACAAGACATATAAAAAAATACAGGACACGGGGACATGTTGGATATAATAATATATTAATGGAAGTTAACATAATTTTAGTGACAACAAGTGAACCAAAATCCACAAATTACAAATGGGACAACATAAACAATCTCATATTTCATGACTCATCTTTTCATAAACATATAGCAAACTAAACATTTACATTTTCTATAAATAGAGAACTTGAAACTTTAAGGGCCCGTTTCGTTCTCAATTTAGAAAACTCGATTTAAACGCTGTTTTTAAATACAGTTTAAAATTCAGTTTTTTGTGTTTATAATTATTGGTGTGCGTTTGGTAAACTTGTTTTTAAATACAGTTTTTTGAAAATTTGACAAGATTGACAAACATGTATATTTATATCATACATACGCGTGTGTGTGTGTGTGTGTATATAAACATACATAAAACTTTCATACATACATGATACATGAATGTATACATACATACATACATACATACATACATACACATGATGAATGTATGTATGTATGTATACATTCAAGTATCATGTATGTTATATATATGTATCATGTATGTTTTATATATATATATATATATATATATATATATATATATATATATATATATATATATATATATAATGATATCGCATGTATAATTCACTATAAAATTATATACATACATGAATTGATAATATTTTTTAATACGTATTTATTATAAGTATATTTTATATTATTCCATTCATTAATAATACATGTATAAAACTATATACAAGTATCATGTATCTATTGATAATATTATTTAACTTTATATTATTCCATACGTAATTTTGTGTACATGTACATATATATTTTTTATTTATAAGAATTACACACATATTAATGTATTATGTATGTATATTATATATTAAGGTATAACTGCTCAAAAATATTAAGAATGAATAATTCTGAGTTGAATAATAAAAAACAAAAGTTATAAAACACCATAAACCTGTTTTCTGAAAAACTTGATTATAACACAAATATTATAATTCTGTGTTTAAAAACAGGTTGCCAAACGAAAATTTTTATCAGAATTGTATTTAAACACAGAAAACATAATTATAGTTGCAAACCAAACATGCCTAACAAAACATAAACATTAAAATTTAACATTGTATATAATTATATATAAACAGAGAACTTGAAACTCTAACAAAACATAAACATATGTACAAAGAATTTAAGACAGAGAGATCTTAAAACCCTAATATATTCAGGGGAAAAAAACTAAAATGTGTAACCATTATAATCCAAAAAATTTGCCCCCAGCGTGTCCCCGTGTGTCAGATTTTAAAATAATAAAAAATAACTATTGCACTATTTTAAGCATGTCCGACATGTGTCCGACTAACTCGGGGGCCTCAGAGTAGTGTCGGTGCTTCATAGAACAAAACCATGCTGAGTGGGAATGTGGAAAATATGAGAGAACCAAACACGTTTTGTTTTTTAAGAGCGTATAATGAACAATGTAATCGATAAACATGGATGGGATGGGAAAGATCATCAAACCCTGTGGTTGGATCATGTGGAATGTGGAAAATATGAGAGAACCAAACGCGTTTTGTTTTTTAAGTGCGTATAATGAACAATGTAATCGATAAACATGGTTGGGATGGGAAAGATCATCAAACCCTGTGGTTGGATCATGTGGACTATTTAGTTGAGAAATGCATTCAAGAACGCATTTTTAATGCTTAGTTGTTGTATGACCTATCCACCTTGCATGTTGTCATAGGACAAACAATGGGACTGAAGGTCTCCGTGTAGTCGACACCAGCCCGTTGGTGATGAGAGTGGCAATGGGGTGAGATTTTTAGTGCTTAATCGAACCATCAGCTCGTCGTTTGATTTGGTAGACCCCTTGCATCCAGAAGCATTCATTTGGAAGTAGCACGAGTGAAGGACTGCATGCCATTTTTATTAAAGCATTTGTTTCTTCACCCATGGCTTTGCACCCTGCCAGAAACTTATTAGCAGTGGGGAAACAGGTTGGTTTGGGTAGAGGTTCTGGTGTTGCAAGAGAAGCCGAGGGGCGGGAGATGGTAGAAGAATACATGTGCGGCATGTGCCTAAGTTGTGTTCTTTTGGTGAGAGGTGGAGAGGAAAGGGTGGAGTCTGCCTAAGTCGACAAAGAAAGGAGACCGGATTATTTGAACAGGTGGAGGAGTGTGTGTGTGTGTGTCGTAATGGTTGTGGAAAGAGAGAAGGGTGATTGAGAGTTGGTGAATGAGGGACAATTGTTGGCAGGAGATAAGTGGGAGTGAGGTGATACGGTTGGAGTTGTCGCTGGATTAGGCATGGAAACACTTAGGTTTGGTTGAGACAAATTTGAGGAGGGAGAAACTGTTGGAGGCCAGTACGAGCAGTAAAAGAAGGGGGGGGGGGGTGAGTTTAGAGAGATGTGGGTTGTTGATAAGATTTTGGGGTTATGGTAACAAAAGGATAAAAAATAGAGAGACTCCGGGAGATGTGAGTTAGGTGTGGGAATAGCTGAGCAAGAGTGGGACTCTTATGTGATGTGGATGAGGGAGAAGAAGCAGGTTTAGAGTATAAAACTTGGACGAGGAAACAAAATTGGATCAGTGGGTTGTGGGTTCCGAGTGGAGCGTGAGGAGGATGAACCATTTGGATTGTGATGGATGGAGATTAATGTGGGAACCACAAGCCAAGGAGATCGCCTGGTTGGAGGTGGTTGTAGAACAGAGGGTCCGGTAAAGGGTATTCCGGGTTGTGCAAGACAAGAAAATGGGAAGGATGAAATTCAAAGGAGACATTATTATAACCTAATTTTTTAGAAGTGGTGATGAGAGTGGCATAGCCAATATAAGAGATGCGGAGATTTTTACTATTTCCAACTTTTATTATTTCCAACATGCAGTTGATCATGTCCATAATGGTCTCCCGCAAGTGATGGAGACTGGCTATGTGGTCACGCGATGAGTGGTCGTGAGCACCGTCAATGGCACCCAAAGAAGAATAATCAATAAGTCATATCTGTCAAGTCATTATAATGGCTAACATCATCATATATAGCAATATGTTATCTTGTGAGCCAAGACAACCCAAAAATCTAAAAGACTGAAGAGGGTACTAAAGAACATTCCAAGGGAATATCATCCTCTCACCATGATACTAGAATAAAGGAAATGAAATAAAAGGTTCATTCAAGATATTACAATTAAACCCTTGTACTCTTAGTTCACATCAGAACCAATTATAATGTGATAAGTGTGCAGAGGGTGACCATATGCTGGTAACAGGTGAAGGTCGCGTGACTGTTTTTGTTACAGATTTAGCAGCAAGGAGAAGTCTCAGAAATATGGCGAGCACCGCATGTGCGAGGGTGGCGACCACGTTGAGTAAGGTAAGCGGAGGCAGTAGTGTCATTCGGAGGAGAGTCGTGAGCTGGAGGAGATATGTTGAGGGACGAGAGAGTCACCATGATTAAAATCATGGCTTAAAAAAAGGTATGGAGCTCAGCTCAGAAAATGAAACAGATTTAACACTCAACATGACATCAAGCATTATAAGAAGTTGTACTGATTATTGTCCTCTTATATTGCATCCTGATTGGGAATGAAAGTTACCAAGTAATTATACCACTTGCTGTTGCTGTGTTTGTGATAAAGGAACACAGACATTCATGTGCACTTACTGTGAGGATTGAAGAACATAAGAATGACATAGGAAATGTGGATGAAAGAGACGAAACCCTAGAAGAAATTATTAGCGGCTTTCCACTTGAAAAATTAAGTAAAAATTGAAAAAAATTAATGATTCAAAAAGTTGCTCATCATGCTTGGGCAAAGCACATCCTTAAACCTAGAATAGGTTGGCAAGCTGATGCTTTAAATAGATTTAGAAGTTCTACTTAAGTGTCATCATGAATATGTTCCTTAGGCTATCTAGAGTCCTATTGTTTATGAGATGAATTAGAGAGAGAAATTGGCCTCGAAACATGTTGTATAGTGTATAGTGTAGATGTTGGCCTCGAAACATGTTGTATAGTGTAGATTAAATCGCTCCAGCTCCTAACTACACATCATAAAGTTATGGAGGATTAACGTCTTCAAAGATTTTGATGTATGCTTTGGGGAAGAAGCTTTTTATTCAAACCAAATGCGGACACACATGCCCGAAAGGGCACGCAAGAGGGCTTCTTGGTTGATCACGAATAGGTTCTCAAAACCAACTCTTTTATATTTCAATAATAAATGAAATATAATCACAATTCATGGCCAAATGTTTTATTAATACTGAAAGTAAAGAGGCCTAATAACTTAAGAGTTATTCAATCAAAGAATATTACGTTACACTTGTCTAATCTTTAAAAAAATTAAAATAAATTATAGTTCATTGAAATCTAAAAATAGAATTAAAAGGCTTCCTTCCTTGGTTTTAGTTCTGCAGGTTGCTACCCGAGGTCCCAGGCACACACTAGTCATGCGTGTATATTTATTGTTAGAATTTTGCAGAGAGAAAATATGTTTCTAAAGTCAACATATTTATTCAAGAGAAGTTAGGGTTAGACATAAGAGAATATGTGATGAGAGAATGTCAGTGGAGATGATTTACTCATATGTACTTGTGTTTACTTCAGACGAATGCTTAATAAAGAAAAAAAATGCATTAAATTGCATGCCTTTGATCTAAAAATGACAAAATTAAAGAACCTTGTGGGATGAAGTAATGAGTAGATGATAAGTTGTCTATATTTAGGTGGAAAATACAGACCTAATATAGCAGGATGATTCAAGTAGTCATAATTTTACAATTGTTAAATTACTAGACGATAAGAAACAACATAATCATAAATTGGGCATGTACCAGTTTTAGCCACGGGCTACCAAACTTGGCATGCATTTTTTATTGTACAAAAGTCTGCAAATCTGTAATGTATTCTATACAAAATAATTTGAATTTTGTATTCATTAGTCGTCTACATTAAATGTATTACTAGTGCAAGGATGTTTGCTTTGTGTAATCCTGAAAAAGCTAATTTTATGTAACTGAAACCTACTGTATAAATTCGTTTTCTTTTCATCTCATTTAAGCCTTGCTGATTGTACAGTAGGTGAATCACTGAGGTAAGTGCATTTTAAACTCCCCCAATTTTTTTATATAAATAAAATTATCTAGTGCAAGTTCAGAGTGAATTGACTATTCTTACTAATAGCTCAATAGAATGACAAGTGCATCTTTTTTATTTTATTTTTAATGTACATTGATATTCAATTCGTAATGCATGTGCTCCTTTTGCTATTTCATTGTAAATCCTGATGAATTTGTTTAAATTCTGACTGTGCCACCTGTTTCTGATGCCATATTGTTCCAGATTTATACTGATTCTGCAGAAGCCAAGATCCCAGCAGTTCTCGATTACCTGGGAACTGTCATTGAGGTATATGTGTCTGTATTACTGCATATAGTATTCCCTCTTGTATAGTTCCACTCCTTTACGAGTTCTAAACTGTTTACCGTAGTTGTTAGCTAAGCACGGGCACGGACATGACACGTTGATTTGACATTTTATATATATATATATATATATATATATATATATATATATATATATATATATATGTATATTATTAATAGAAGAAATTGACATAATTTATAAATGATTGGATTTGAAATGAGTTTAAATTCAATTTTACGCGATGTTTAGTAATTTGAAATTAATGTTAAGGTACAATAAAAAAAGAAGTTAAAAACAAATGAGGAGTGTGAGAAAGAGAGAGCTTACGAATAGGGATGAACAACCAGGATGAACTTTATGTGAAATGCATTTCATATTTTTTGTGAAATGCTCCCATTTCAGATTTTACACTGGAGCTGAAATATGCCAATTAACGAACCATTTCATTAATGAAACCAAACAAAATTAATGGGCCAATTTGTGAATGGGCCAGTTTATAAATGAGCCAATTTATAATTATAGGACAACCAAACGGGGCCTTAGTATTTGAAAGTTGTTAAGGGTGGGACCCCCCCGAAGGAGAAGATGCTGGAGGGTGCGATGCCAGAGGGAGAAGACGATGGGAGGATTTTTTTTCTTTGATGCTGTTTGAAGCGTTTACCATTTTACATTATTTGAGACTAGACTTTTATATTTTCTAATATTTTGATATTAAAAGGTGAAAGTATAACACTTTCCCCTCATTTTTTTGTTTTGAAATTTGGCCCCAGTGTGTCCTCCCAGATTGTTGGATTTAAAAAAAACACATAAATATTGGACACTTTTTTTAGCGTGTCCTAGCGTTTCAGAGTCTGACATGTGTCCGACCTTGACTCGGGAGCTTCGGAGGTGTGTCGGTGCTTCATAGGTTGTTAGTATCGTATGGTATGAGATGCTTCTGGTACAATACAATATGATACAACACTAGAATACATATCACATGGTTGGATTGCAAGTAGTGTTATATCGTAGTCATATTGGCGTGTATCGGTCTGTACCTTTTTTCTTTATAAAAAGACGCAAATTCAAATTCATTTTACATATTGTATTCTTACTTTCTTTGTCTCTTTTATTATAACATTCTTATATTAATGGGATTACAGAGAATCAAACACACTTAGTTAGCCACAAAGGCAAATTACTTAATTGCAGAAGCTATATCATGTCTTGCGATGGTTTTGCTGAAAAGGAATTGTTAAGACTAATATATTTATTATATATCATAATCTAAAGGCCCTGCTTGGTTGTCCTAAAATTGTAAATTAGGCCATTTATAAATTGTCCCATTTACAAATTGACCCATTAAATGTGTTTGGTTTCATTAATGAAAATATTCTACAATTATACCATTTAAGCTCCTTTGTAAATTCTGAAATATGATCATTTCACCAAAAACATGAAATGCATTTATTTGAAATTGCATCGCTCATCCCCGTTACTCTACCCCGTTGTTCGTCGCCAATCACCGGTAAGCTCTCTCTCTCTCTCTCTCTCTCTCTCTCTCTCTCTCGTCTTGTTCTTATCTCAATTTCAGATTATCAAACGACGCATTAATTGGCCCATTTACAATTTACTAAATCATAATGAACCAATTTACGTGATAAAACATTTTGTGCAACCAAACGGGGCCATATTCTTCACTTTTTGCACCATATCTTACAATGACACATAGGATTTTTGATACACATTGCACAATATTGCCTACTACGTAATGTGTAGATCACACATGGAGCTCACATGGCCGCTGGGAAGTTGATTTTTCTATTTTTGTTTCTTCCCCACTTCACACTTACCTTCTTGGTTGGGTCCTTTAAAGTAAGAGTTCCAGTTAGTTGGAGAGTGAACAGTAAATTGGCCAGTAACATAAAAGAAAAGAACACACTACAGAAGTTTGTTAGACTTAACTATTAAGTTGTACATCTTCTTATGGATTTATATTCAATATGAAATTCTCTTCTGAAGCATGAATATTTTAAATATTCCACAAATGGTTGATGTCCTTAGGAGGCGGTCTAGCAATTTAGCAACTTCTTGTCTAAACACCAAATGGTTATTCCTAGGTATGCAAGTAGAGGAATATTTGGATTCAATCTTTTTGGTCAATCATTGAAGTGGTCATGAATTGGATAGTCTATAGTGTGTGTAAATGATGGAAAGATTTCTCACTTCAAGGGCCATTTTTGATGTAGATAGGCAGAAGCATATCAGCATGCACAAACTAGGTTTCTTATCTCTACCTCATTCTCAATATCACTTGAGTAGAGTCTAA
Organism: Sambucus nigra; assembly: GCA_949130495.1. Taxonomy (NCBI): domain Eukaryota; kingdom Viridiplantae; phylum Streptophyta; class Magnoliopsida; order Dipsacales; family Adoxaceae; genus Sambucus; species Sambucus nigra. The sequence goes on along the minus strand of OX422215.1, from coordinate 600,499,067 downwards.
ATATGATTCAATTTATTTCTTTTTATTTTGTTTGTTTTGATCCTTATGTGGTCTGCTTGTCCACCTTGTAATGATTTTCCTTCATCAATAAAATTTCTGTTCCGATGAAAAAATACAAGCGAGGGAATTTAAGATATTCTTAGGAGCCAAGTACATGGGCCAAAAAGGAAACCGAATAACTAAATAGGCCTAACAACCTCTAAAGTAGCCCAATACTACATTATCATCCCCAACCCCTCAGAACCATGGCTCAAACAAACCCCACTTAGAAATGGGTCAGCGAATGGTTGGAATATAGTCCTACCCAATCCAAACATAGCTCTTCACGTTGGGCTCGGGTACATAGTAGCTGAAGATAAATTTTGATTTGCTTTTGTGCTTTTTGTGTTTTAACACCATCTTATTCCAAGTGTTGTAGGCAGGTTGCAAGTTCCTTATATTTGCGCATCATCAACCAATGATTGATTCGATACACCAATTTCTTCAGGTAAGACCACATAATTTTCGGTGATATTCTTGAGTTGTTGTTTGGTTTGAGGTGAAATATTTTCATTTGGGTGAATAAAAGTTATTGAAAAGTATCTTCACATATTCTGAGTTAAAACTCTTGTTTGCATAAAATTGTAAATAACGGTACCACGCTATAATTATGCCAGTTTTACAAAAATAATGAGCAAGTATAACTCTGAATAGTTGAAAATACTTTTCACCATTTTCATTTTCACCTGGGTGAAAATTATTCTAGTCCGAACCAAACGGAGCCTAAAAGTTGAATTACATTCTCATAAGCACCGTCAAATTTCCAGAAGAAAAAAATTGGCTGCATCCGGATTGATGGTGGTACCCCAGCTGGGTCCAGGCAAGCTTTGGTTACAGATTTTCAGGAAAAGGATTCAATAAGGGCAGCAGTGGTATTTTAGTTCACTTCGTTCTTTTCTAATTTACCTTTTGGGTTACAATAATCATTCATGTGATTGGAAGTTGGAACACTGTCATTGTTGTGCGGGAAAAATTAATTATGTTTTGTATTGTAACTGTTGTTTTTCAGCTATCTATCAGAGCTGGAGGTGTTGGGTTAACTTTAACGGCAGCAAGTACAGTAATTTTTGCGGAGTTATCTTGGACTCCAGGAGACATAATTCAAGCAGAAGATCGTGTTCATAGAATTGGCCAAGTAACCAACACAAGTTATTATTAAAAGAATTACAGACTAGTCCTATTTATCTCATGATAGGCAATTCACATACGAGACAAATGTAAAGCTTGATTGCAATACTCGGGGAATACGAGATTGAAATGTCTCAATAAACGGTTGAGTTATTTTTTCATGGGAAAAATAGGACTATTTAGTGCTACAACTTTCCTTTTTTCGCGTGTGTTCGTTTAGCAGGCTAAATTTTCAGAACTTAATGCTTGTGATGTGTTAAATTTCACATGTAAAAGTGAAATGTTCTTTTATTCTTTTGACAAGTTTGATTTCGTACTTTTAGGTGTCGTCGGTCAACATATACTATCTTCTAGCAAATGACACTGTTGATGACATAATATGGTATGTTCATATCAATTGGCTATACTGTAATAATGTTGTCTCTGATAAAAGACTACTTTGTTAGGGGATCTCTGATTTGAATGTTGATCAGATTGCATGTCGATTAACTCTCTCTCTCCCTCTCTCTCTCTGTCTCTCTCTCTCTTTCTCTCTCTCTCCAGGGATGTTGTTCAGAGCAAGTTGGAAAATCTTGGGCAGGTACGCTTTCCTCCTCCCTATTTTCTTCACACTGTCTGAGAGCATGAAATTCATGCTTTGGAATTAGGAACCAAACTAGCTAAAATTTTGAATGAATACAAGTGTTTTTAGGAACTCCAAATTCGACTTCGGAATTGGAATTTGATCAAAAGTAACTTGAATTTTGAACCAACTTGCTCCAAATTCAAAACATGAAAGGAGCTCCCAAACACACCTTGGATATTCCAAATCAAATTCCACGACGTTCTTTTCATGTTCCCAAACAGAGCCTTTAGTGGTGATGCACATGCTAGTAGGGTTCCTAACTTCCTAGTTTAATTTCGGGTCGTTTGGCTTTTGCTCCCCATTTGTTTTGCTATAGAATTTGAGCTCCCACTATTTCACTCCTTGGACTTTGACCCCCAAGTGTCAACTACATTTTTAATAATTTTTTGTGATAATTAATGATGGTTTGTGAGTATTTATGACATGTTTTGGGGGTCAGTCTAGGAAGTGAATAGTGAGGCCCAAACTTAGTATAGCAAATCAAATGGGGGCCAAAGGCCAAATGAGTCTACTCCCAACCCCCCAAAGGTGAATTAACTGAGTTTTGCTAAATGAAAATGTAGATGCTTGATGGACATGAGAATACATTGCAAGTTGCAGCTAGCTCTAAGGAGCCGAGAAACAGCCCTGCAAAACAGAGGACACTAGACTCCTTTGTCAAGCGTTGTAACAACGACAAGTACGACTCCGAACATGAGCCGAAGCTGAAATACCCTAGGCATTGAGCCACTGGCTCAACAAAATGGTAATATATGCTCATGTACATAATGAATAGGCACATATGTAGAAAACTATTCTTGTAATGAGATTGATGTGCCTATCATATCCATGTATGTAGTTGTAATGTGTACAATACATTGATTTTTGGAAAAGTTAAGGTATAAAATGGCAGCAATTAGGGGAGCAATTTGTGTCGTGTCATTTTAGGTTTGTGTTAAGGTTTTAGTCAACCCTAATTTGTCTTGTTTAACTAGTTGCGTCAAATGACTTGACATTAACTTGGCCTGTATATTAATTGTGTTGTGTTCGGGTTGACGTGCATAACTCATAAACTAAAATATAAGACTAGAATCCTCTTCTCTATCAAACAAACGCACACTTAAAAGCTTCTCCACAAACTTACGTTTATTAATGGGTGAAGGAAATCTGTAACACCTTGAATTTTAATAAAATAAAGTGATTATTAAATATTGGGCTGTGCAAAAGTTTGACAAAAAAGTAGTTACACACATTGCATTGAATGGGTCGTATAAGCGCCGAAAAAAAAGAATTATTTACGTTTCAAGTAGAAGTTCCACGTAATAGTTTATATACAAAAATTTTATATATGCTGTACAAAGGTTGAATATTTTAAATACGAAATCGCGTATCGTGTTCGGACTTGGCTTGGTGCGTATATGCATAAAAAGGATAATATAGAATAAAAATGTGTGGATCACTCATATTGTGCCAATAACATATAATAGGTATTGAGGACATGTTTTTAAGGTTGTATTATTATATGGGGTACAAATCTTATTTTAGTAAGTAATATTTTTGGTAAGATAAATATTGGATGAATAGTAAATTCGGTGAATAAGCATCTTCGGAAACGGTACTTTGATTTGATAATATTGGTTAGGTTAAAAAATTACAACGGTACAAAAATTAAAAGGTATCCTATTTTGGTAAAAATGTGCAATTTTATCAGAAGAATTGATTTTTCATAAAAAAAATAATAATGCTAATTTTTTTCAAATCCTCAGAAAGATGTAAAATTTTATTCTGAACAATTTTTGTATATTCTTTTTCGAAAAAAAATCTAGTTTTTTTGATTTTAGTTTCATATCTAAAGTTTTGTTAGTCTCTCATTCCATTTGTTTTTTAAAATGTTTTAAGTTTTATAATCGCCTAAAACTTTTATTTCATGTAAATTTTTTTAACCGTTTATGTCTCTTTTTGTAGAGAATGACGTGTAAAAATATAGAACTAATAAAAAAAAGTAATGGCATAAAATTAAATGCATATATAAAAAAAATAAGACTAAAAACTTGTAATATCTGAATATTTTTTTTGGAGCACTTTTGATCGAAAACTGACAAATTAAGTTGGTGTTAGCAGTTGTTGTACGCGTAGAACTGTTGATTGGTGTAACAATTTAGGTCTCACGTGCATTTTACTGAATACAATAAGGATTAAACAATGTCTAAATGCGTGAATAAGACACGGACAAGGAGTTAGACTTTTATTGGAAGTCAACTTACGTGCACATGGATGGCCCTTTTATATTTCCTTTATTTTTGGTATAGGTGCATGACTTGGTGTAAGCTAAATCTATATATTAACTAAGGAGGTACACTGGATGACAGTACATTAGCGATTGCGCCAAAAAATAAATAGATTTTTACGATCGAGACCTTTGACTAATAATTTTGAACAAAAAAATCGGTCAAATAAATTTTAAATGATTAGGTTCATATTTGAATACCCTCAATCTACAAAATTCATAAATCTAATCGACTATTGGAGGTTTCTCTGCAAGAAATTACAATTTTCGAAATCGAAAATAACATCTATCTTGTTGCTTTTTTCGTCTGTCCAATAATCGATTCTACCTGTATCACTTAGCTCTATCATTTGTAAGATTATCTTTATCAACAGTTGTTTTTTCTATTTTTGATTAATTACAGTAGGTCAATGTACTTTGTTTTGATTTAATGAACTCATTGTAATTCCGTAATTCAAGTGATTGAATAACTTTTTATATGTTATATATGGGTATGTTTTGATTTTGTGTTTTTTTATGTATTTATGTTTTGATTCTATCATACATAAGTTTATATTTATCAATAATTGTTTTATATCTCGATTATTTACAATAGTTTAATGTATGTATTTCATTTCGAATGAATGACATCATTGTAATTATTAGTTGTATGTGCTGAATGAATTTCAATATTCTCTGAATGATTTTATTTTATTTTTTATATATTTATGTAAAATTTTGTATTTTAATGCATAAATAGATAAAATCAAAACACAATGCTAATATACTGGACGTGTTTTAAGACTAATTTTATGTGTAACACATTTTTAGACGACATTAAAACTGCATGCCTACGTGGTAATAATCAATTACATTGTTCTTAATCGATTCTACCCGTATCACTTCGCTCTATCATTTATAAGTTTATCTTTATCAACAGTTATTTTTTCTATTTTCGATCGATTGCAATAAGTCAATGTACTTTGTTTTGATTCAATAAACTCATTGTAATTTCGTAATTCATGTGATTGAATAACTTTTTATATGTTTTATATGAATATGTTTTGATTTTGTGTTTTTAATGTATTTATGTTTTGATTCTATCATATATAAGTTTATATTTATCAATAATTGTTTTATATCTCGATCATTTACAATAGTTTAATGTATGCATTTCATTTCGAGTAAATGACATCATTGTAATTGTTAGTTGTATGTGCTGAATGAATGTCAATATTCTCTGAATGATTTGATATATATATATATATATATATATATATATATATATATATATATATATGTAAAATTTTGTGTTTTGATGCATAAACAGATAAAATCAATACACAATGCTAATATACTGGACATGTTTTAAGACTAATTTATGTGTGACACATTTTTAGACGACATTGAAACCGCATGCCTATGTGGTTGGTGAAATTGTTTAGTTTCCTTATGGACGTTGGTTCGCGCCAGCGGAATTACATAATCTTGAAACTCTACGTAAGCATGCTATTTCAATGTTGTTCGAAAATTCGGTTACCTGTAGAATTATTGTTGTTTAAGACTAATTTTAAGTGTACTTGATTTTGAGTTGACATCAAATCACTTATGGATATGGGTCTGCGCCAACTGAATCAAACAATTTGACATGCCATGTAAACATGTGTTTTCAACCGGGTATTGAAAAATACGGTTACATGTAGAATTATTGATGTTTCATACAAATTTTAACTGTACTTGATTTTGAGTTGGCATTGAATCACTTATTGATATGGATCCGCGCCAGCGGAACTAACCAATTCGACAACAGTTTGTAAAGTACACGCATTGTTTATAAAGTAGACGTGAATGCTTTTTTTGAAAAAAGGTACATGTACTTTATAGCTTCACCTTTACTTTATAAATAGTGCCTGTAATTTACTCTTAATTATATATAAATATTTTGATATTTCATACATTAAATTACTACTATTGATCAACCATTACACACATTTTTACAATTGCTGACCTTGAAGTAAATGACTTTCGTCTATCTTTTACTACAGGACATTATGGTAAGTAATATAATAACAAGGTGTTGTTATTTGGATAATATGACTTATATTGAAATATTTGAAGATAGCTCATTAGATTTCATATGCAATGAGTTGTGTATTAGGTTTATTGATTTGAGAATTTGGAGTTTTTCATTGAAGTATTCATTTGGTGATGAATGTCGGTTCATGTTGGTTTGTGACAACAATATTCGTTGTATGTTACGATCCTAATTGATCGTGAAATCTGATTTCATTTGGATATATGTCATTGATTCATTAGCATTGAATACATGTCGTGAACGGGTTGAATCCTCTAATCGAATTTGTGAAGGGGTTGGCTGCAGTAATACAAGTTCTGAGAGGGTTGACAATGGTGATACAAATATACAGAGGTGAGAGTCTTTATCATCAGGCACTGCAAATGATTTTAATAGTGGCATTGAAAATGACTTTTATCTTGGAGGTGTGGAGCCAAGTAAGTCGAAAATCTATATTTCCAATGATTGGAAGACATATATAAGTCATGAGCAACAGTGTTTTGAAGGAGGTGTAGTAGAATTTCGGGATAAATTGCGAAAGTATGCCGTTGAGGTTAGGTTCAAGTATGTTTATTTGAAGAATGATAAAACTCGAGTGACAACTGAATGATGTAAAAGACTACTGAGAATTGCATGTGGAGAATTCATGCTTCATTATCTACAATAAATAAATACTTTTACATATGACGTTTGAATAATGAGCGTTCGTAGTCCGTCGGCCAAAATGATAGCCTTCAAGTTGGTTTCAACATTAGTAGCCTATGATCTTAGAGATAACCCACTATTGAGACCAATTGATGTAGTTAGAGATATGGAGAGGAATTATGGTCTCGATATAGCTTATCAACATGCATGGCGTGCGAAAAAGATGGTTGCTGTTGATATACATGGTGATGAAAAGTTTTCTTATGCATTAATGAATAATTATCGTTAACTTCTATTACAGTATAATCCCGGGTCACATTGCATCCTTGACGTGGAACATGAGAGTAAAAAATTCAAGAGAATGTTTGTAATGTTTAGAGGATGTATTTATGGATTTTAATACTTCAAACCTGTTTTATTTCATAAAGATGCCTTTTTGAAGAGTCGTTACTGCAATACAATATTGTCAGCAACTGCAAGGAATGGGAACAATGATAAATCAATTCTAAAGATTTTATTGTAATACCCCGTATTTTTATAGGTTTTAAATTATGGGATTTATTAAATTTAATTGAGATAAATTAATTTAATTTTAATCCGGAATGTTGCTTTAAATATTTACTAGCGTGACGAGAGTTAGTAATTATTGGAAATTTGTTATCTGTTGAATATTACTGGATGAGTATAGTAATATATGAGATTTATTGTTATAATATTATCACGTGTGAATAAAATGACAATTATGGAAATTTAAGTCGGGACGCGCTTGTGTCGTGTCGGGACTAAATGTTGATTAATAAGTGAATATTTTATAAGTTGTTCGTATGGTCGTTTTGAGTGCGCCAACGTGTCCGGAAGGGTCGAGATAGTCAGAAAAGTGTACCCGGGGGTTTAGTTTGGGTCTCGGGGCGTTTTTAGGCCCAATTAGTACCCCGGGAGGGCGTTTTGGACATTTCGCAATTATGGGTAATTAAACCTACGAAAATTAAAAGGGTTATATAAGATATCTAGGTTGTCTTCTAAGGTTAGAACAACCAAAGACAAATGACGGCCATTGGAGAGGAAGAGGAGAAGCTCTCCAAGGAGTTCTAGGCCAAGAACACCTCCGATTGCACCGCCGTCACCACCAACGCGTAGATCGCGAGACGGGGAACGAAACCACACCAATTTTGGCACCAAACCAGATTTCTAAAAATTCCAGGCAAGTGTTTATCTTGCTTATTTCGTTGATGCATCTTTCATATTGGTTTAGGAATGATTAGGATGAATTGTATGGAAGAAAAACCCAATTTGAGATAAGAAATTGCATGTAGTGATGACTTAAATGATATTTTAAAAACCCTTTGTCATGTAAAGGATTAAGAGTTTGATTAAGAAAAGAGTTCTAATTAGATACAAACACTAAAAATTTTATTCCGGCTGATCAAACCATTGGAATCGCTTGAAATTTTAGTATGTTGTAGCGAACGACGAGACAGGACTGCTGACAAAAATTCAGCTTGATCGAACGGTCGGATTTCTAAAAATATTATTTTTACTAGAGAGATTTATGTTTTGAGGACTCTTGAGAGTTTTATATTTTGAGGACTCTTAGAGAGTTTTATATTTTGAGGACTCTTCTAAATAATAAAAAAAATTCAATTAAAACTCCATTTTAATTCCGATTTCGAAACCATTTGAAATTCTCATCTTTGAAAATAAAATTTAAAATCCTTTAATGTAAGGCGAAATCTATATTTTTGGGATATCTTACATGAGGGACAATGTGAGTATATGTTAAAGAGAGAGAGAGACGTAAGAGAGTTACTTTGGGACAAATGTGTATACCTACTGAATTTTATACTTGGGAGGATAGAATCCGTGAGCGTGATGTAGTAAGTGGAAAAGTTCCTCAAATTAAAATAAGATGTGAATGGTTATACGTGATAACTAAATAATGAGAAATAAATACAAATGTCGTAATTATGGGAATTGAGAATTTACCCATTATTGAAATGGTAATGTTAGTATAGTTATATGATTGTGTATGCATATACTATCTATGTGTGAAAATCATGCCTACGCTACTTGCTATCCCCGAGGTTTCCGCGCTGGGACAGTCTTATCTCGATGGGACCTTTATGGGGGATATTGAATTGTACCCTAGAAGATAGATATCCTTGGTACAGGCTATCGGAATGATAGTTCAGACGGTCCTAAGAGATGGGGGTATGTGCTTTCCTCTTAGAGACTTGGAATCTATGCTTCGCCTCATTTTGTTTGTGTATAGGTATCCTTGGTACAGGCTATCGCAGTGATAGTTCAGACGGTCCTGAGAGACTTGGAATCTATACTTTGTCTCAATATTGTTTGAGCATGTGTTGATACAGTTCGAGAGTGATTCCGAATTTCTATTCCCTTAGTACGAGTGATACGGGGATTGGATAGTAGAGTATGCTCGCACCATAGTTGTTATTTGGGGTGCTGTTGTGATATATATATATTGTATGAGTAGTTAATATATATATGAAATTCTGAAATCTGGAACTGCCTACTGTGATGAGACATGTAGGACATGGTTGATGACTCAAATTGTAAATACTTGTTTTGAGAAAGTATAATATGACACTGGAAAACTTTATTGATTTATAAAGTTAAAAATGAGAACTTTGGTTGCTAATTGAAATATCCTTTTCGAACAATTGAATCGTTAAATTTTGAATCTTACGAGTAAGCTAAGATAAGTTAAATCATTGGGAAGATTAGTGCGATAAATGATAAGACAAACCGTTGGGAAGGTTAGTGCGATAGGTGTGCACATTAGAAGAGAGGTGAGAATTCCTCAAGAGAGTGACGCACTAATATGTTGTTGCATTGGCCTGTATCAATTTAAATACTTGCTAAATAAATTTTAAACCATATACACTATACAGGTGCCCAGCCACAGGGGCGTCTTGCTTAGGATCTCTTGGAAGGAACGTGCTGCAGCTTAGGTGGAAGTTGCAGGACTCTTGATTAGACGACTTCGTTCATTCGGATCCACTCTTATTACTTTCATCTAGTTGGGCATGTGTAGCTCTTTCCATTATTCCGTTGTTATTGGACATTTGTATTTCAGTTATTTCCAGTATTGTTACTATGGGATTTATTCAGTTTGGATGTGTGACTTTAGATTTCGTATGTTGACATTCGATTGACGAATGTATTAAATTAATTGGATTATGTTGCAGAATTTAATGTGGTGTGATTCTTACTTATTGAATGTTGTTAATAAAATAAATGAATTTTCTTTAAATAAAATTTGGAAAGTATGTATGAACATGGTTTTGACACTTAGCTTAATTAATTAGGGTGTTAAATTGGAAAAATTTATTTTCGACAGTGATGCTAAGAATGGACAAACTGTTCACCTTGATTTAATTTAATAAAGGAGTGATCGCCTGGTATTTAATTAGGCGGGGTGTCACAGGTGGTATCAGAGCATCAGGTTCTAGTGTCCTTAGGATCTGTACGGCTTATTGTGCTTTCAGCGTTGCTTTGCTTGCTATAGATCCCTATGTTTAGGATTGTTGATTCCCTTGATGAGATTTCGTTCTCCTGCTATAATGTGTATACACTAGTGAATTCTAATTTCGTTCGGATATGTGGGTGTGCCGAGCGATGACGGATGTCAGAAGAGGACCGTTAAGCGTACATCAGGAGGCAGGGCTCAGTTGATATTATGAAGTATATCCGAGGATGATGACCGTAGTCGAGGTCACCTCCATTATGGCACGAGAAGCCACGACTAGAAAGGCGACTAAGGTGCAACAATGATTTTTCAAATGCTGTGATAGTCAAATGAGGTGCGAGGGTATACTTACCCAACGTATTACAAAAATGTGTAGAGACTGTCAATGGGAAATTTTAGAAATGCGGAAATTGTATGTGTCTTTACCAAAGGAGGTAATGTACCCAAAGGCTTAGATATAGGACGAAGTGTGGCAAACTGAAAGTGAAAATTTAGAGAAAATTTTCTTGGCTTTCGGGACGAAATTATAATGGTTGGAGTCAACCACCAATTTTAGAAGTGGAATGCTATGCCTATAGGAGAACCTTAGGTACAGTGTTGACCGTATGTTCCTTCCTCAACTGTTCAGGGTGAGAAGCAAACGTGGTTCTGAACTCATCGCGAGAGGGCATGACAGAAGTCCGATTGTGGATATGAACCCTAATCATTAGCAAATTTTGTATCGAAAGATGTAGATACGAGTGGGGGAAACGACTCCAAGTGGGAGACCAACTCGTAATAATAATTGAGAATACTCGAGGAGGAAATTCTGGTGGACGGTTGATTCAGAGGTTGACAATATTGTATTTTGTCAATAAAGATGATAATGCTCCTTGTGTGGGAAGATTAAAGAAATCGAAGAATTTAGTCGAGAATAAGACTGAATACAATGGTGGTGATATAGCACCAAAACGAGATGTGGATATACATCAGGGGACCCATTTAAATGATTCGGATAATGGAATTCTTACCAAGTGATGGTAAATTCAGTAAGTACTATTATAGATAGTAACATGATCTTTATGGCCTAAAAAGTTAAAGTAACAATCGGAATGGTTAACAGAAATCGAGTTTACTAAAGTACGAGAGGAGGAAAAATCCTAACCTGGTTAGTAGGACAGGTGGTAAGTGGATTATGTACTGAGGTATTTTGTGCGGAGTGAGATCGCTCACGATAATATGTTCCAAAGTGAGTATAAGGACAAGAATACGGTGCCTAGTAAAAGGAAACGATTAAAATAATTTTATTTTGGTTTGGGCAGACGTGTTACGTCCGAAAACCATTTGCGCAGTCAAGACGATTGACAAGGTAGAAGTGTAAGTTGTATCCTCAGAGGATGAGGCGTGTTTATGTGACACGAGAGAGTCACTATATTTTGTTCATTGCTAGATTAGCATGTGAGACGAGCTTAATGCATATAATTATAAATGTTACCATTATGTGAATATTTTTCCCTAGTGTAGCGGGATTTTTCTTTAGTGCTATCCGCGGAGGATGAATGAGTATATCAACAGTGTTTTATACTTTATTGAGGTTACTCTTTGTAGTGATGCGATACACGAGTATGATATTATCTTGTTTAAAACATTACAGAAATGGTTAGTACGATAGTGGGCATTTATTGCAAGGCTATCGGAGTGGGTGCATTAGTGCAACATGTTTTATGTTTGTTTTGGCGAGGCTTTACCTGTGAGAAGGTTGGACTCGCACTTATATTATCTATCCTAGAGACTTCGGAGGAGATAGTGGGCTCGAGATATTCGATGCCAAAGTATGTATAAACTTTGCCAATATGATTCCGTATGTATCGGGATTTACCGTTGAGCGAAAAGATTTGACGCAGTATTATGTTTGGCACTCCGGACTTAGTGATAGGAAGAGTGCAGTGTTATATTTATCCTTAAGAGACGTGGGAGTTAAGAGTTATACCCCTAATGTTAGAAAAAGGAATTTCGAGAATTCCGATTGTATGTTTTCGAGGTTTATGGAATGCTATTACCACCAACCTAGTCTGAACGATAGTGAAATTTGGTGAAACGTTCTTTGTTAAGCATAATTACGGGAGAAATTATAACTTTTCTGTCAAGGGACGGAATAAATGGGTATATACTATGGAAGGAGGACCTAACAGATTTCGATAACCGACAATGCTAGGTAGTAGTGTATCGGGGGGGTTCCTTGTTTGGATTTCGCTTTGCGAGACATCCCACGCATGAAACTTAGCGTAAGGTTGGAAATAGGGAGACGTTTGGTCACTATTCCATGAGTTCGGTACCCTGGTCGAAATGGGATCAAGTAATTATGTATGTAAGTTGGAAGTTGAATTTTGTTTTAAGGTCATTGGAGCCGGATTTTTGTGGTAGGAAAGCATTAAAAGTTATCCCCACGAGTTGAGGGGTGGAACGATGATAAGGAGAATTTAAGAATTTTGATTTCTAGGGTGATTGAGAGTACCCAAATGTCATAACCGCGTACAGAACACAAGGTGAATAAAGAGTTGGAATGATTTTTAGCATGGATTATCTGGAAAGAACTTTATATTATACAAAAGAGATGACCTGTAATTATTTTGATGAATAGAGCGTTAGTGATTTATTTTGGTTGTTGTACCTATTTGGGAAAATTGTTGTACTTATCTGAGGAAGGTTGAGAATTATTATTCCTCTTTTATTGTCATAGAATTTGAATGCCCTATCCCTTCTATTCCGTTGAATTTAGTTAGTCCTACAGATGAGTAGCACGCCATTCTCTCTCCCAGGGCGGTCAGAGTGTTGCAAAAAATGTGGGCATCTTGGTTAACTACAGTTAAAATAGTCCGAGTCAAAGGGACGTGGTAATAGACGTGTGAAATATATGTTTGTGGGACTAGTATAACGAAGTGGAAGTGATAGAGTGGATTAAACGTCACATGAGGGGCGATAATCCATACATAAGTGTGCAATTAGAATAACACGCCCTAACTTGATTGGAAGGCTGTGGGAAGCCATTCAAGAATTGGTATTCCTTGAATATAGTATAATTTAATTGTTATGAAGCACACCCGGAGCGGAGTTGTTATTAGTCAAGTGTGAGAGCGACTCACACATATAAAGAGTAATGATGTTAGTATAGTATAACAGATCCAGAAGTGCGCTTCGTGGAGAGAAGAGCACGGGTGGAATTTTGTTCATACTACAAGGAAGGAAGGGGAGTATTACGTGTCACTTAATGTGAGACATTTCAAGGGAAGAATCGATGTTTAGCGAGACGTAGTGAGTAGTCTCTACATGCACTGCCCATAGGTAAGGTTTGGTTGAAAGAGGAGAATCAACCAAATAATTTTGTGTTTATCGAAAATTCCTGAAATTGGAAGAGGTTGGTAAAGTCGGTAAAGTTCTTGGATGGGTTGCCATCCTCAAAACAAGATCAAGGGTTTATCCCGAACATGTGAATTAAGTCACCGAGAAGGAAGTGATTGATATTCCTTTGGGCTGGCTTACAATATTAACTAGTATGCCCTAGACTTCCTTTGAAAGGAAGGATCGCGCCAGTGCATGGTCCGACGCAGTATAAATTTCTGAATCAGGATGAGATTGGTGAATCCCACCTTTGATATGGGATTTCAGGAACCAGCGGAGATAAGATTTCGTTTCAAGTAGGATGTATCACCCTTAGCCAGGGAATAAGCGCATGGTGATTAAAGATTAGTGGAGCCACGTGAAGGAGACTTTTGAATCTTGGTACGATGATTTCAAGAATGCTCTGTAGAAGCACTCGTACCTGTTTGTCGCGTATGAGGTACTTATTAAGGTTTTGTTATGGAAGAACCTCGACTATTCTCCTTCCGTAAGTTTAGAGGAGAGTAGATAATCAGAATTTTTGGATCGGTCGAGAAAATATCCGATAACTATGGTAGAATTCCACGACTATTTTAGACGAGCAAGAGTGATCAAATGTTCGTAATATTTTCTCAGAATGGGAGTTTTGTATATGAATAAATCCGAGTATTTGTCATGTAGTGAGGTGCGGCCTCCTAATGATAGTGAGATAATGAAATGTATAACGTACAGGCGTGACCTATGCGATTGTTGTCGGTTGGGAGCACAATGTGAAGTGTCTCCAAAGAGAATGCAAAACAATGTTACTGTGAAGAAAGGGCTATAGTGATTGAGCGCCGTAATGTGTAGTTAGTTTGTGTACGGAAAAGGATATCCAGAATTGTGCTACCTGATAGGCCTTATTTTCCGAATTTCGGGACGAAATTCAGTTATTAGGGGGGAAGTATGTAATACCCCGTATTTTTGTAGCTTTTAAATTATGGGATTTATTAAATTTAATTGAGATAAATTAATTTAATTTTAATCCGGAATGTTGCTTTAAATATTTACTAGCGTGACGAGAGTTAGTAATTATTGGAAATTTGTTATCTGTTGAATATTACTGGATGAGTATAGTAATATATGAGATTTATTGTTATAATATTATCACGTGTGAATAAAATGACAATTATGAAAATTTAAGTCGGGACGCGCCTGTGTCGTGTCGGGACTAAATGTTGATTAATAAGTGAATATTTTATAAGTTATTCGTATGGTCATTTTGAGTGCGCCAATGTGTCCGAAAGGGTCGAGATAGTCAGAAAAGTGTACCCGGGGGTTTAGTTAGGGTCTCGGGGCGTTTTTAGGCTCAATTAGTATCCCGGGAGGGCGTTTTGGACATTTCGCAATTATGGGTAATTAAACCTACGAAAATTAAAAGGGTTATATAAGATATCTAGGTTGTCTTCTAAGGTAAGAACAACCAAAGACAAATGACGGCCATTGGAGAGGAAGAGGAGAAGCTCTCCAAGGAGTTCTAGGCCAAGAACACCTCCGATTGCACCGCCGTCACCACCAACGCGTAGATCGCGAGACGGGGAACGAAACCACACCAATTTTGGCACCAAACCAGATTTCTAAAAATTCCAGGCAAGTGTTTATCTTGCTTATTTCGTTGATGCATCTTTCATATTGGTTTACGAATGATTATGATGAATTGTATGGAAGAAAAACCCAATTTGAGATAGGAAATTGCATGTAGTGATGACTTAAATGATATTTTAGAAACCCTTTGTCATGTAAAGGATTAAGAGTTTGATTAAGAAAAGAGTTCTAATTAGATACAAACACTAAAAATTTTATTCCGGCTGATCGAACCATTGGAATCGCTTGAAATTTTAGTAAGTTGTAGCGAACGACGAGACAGGACTGCTGACAAAAATTCAGCTTGATCGAACGGTCGGATTTCTAAAAATATTATTTTTACTAGAGAGATTTATGTTTTGAGGACTCTTAGAGAGTTTTATATTTTGAGGACTCTTAGAGAGTTTTATATTTTGAGGACTCTTCTAAATAATAAAAAAAATTCAATTAAAACTCCATTTTAATTCCGATTTCGAAACCATTTGAAATTCTCATCTTTGAAAATAAAATTCAAAATCCTTTAATGTAAGGCGAAATCTATATTTTTGGGATATCTTACATGAGGGACAATGTAAGTATATGTTAAAGAGAGAGAGACACGTAAGAGAGTTACTTTGGGACAAATGTGTATACCTACTGAATTTTATACTTGGGAGGATAGAATCCGTGAGCGTGATGTAGTAAGTGGAAAAGTTCCTCAAATTAAAATAAGATGTGAATGGTTATACGTGATAACTAAATAATGAGAAATAAATACAAATGTCGTAATTATGGGAATTGAGAATTTACCCATTATTGAAATGGTAATGTTAGTATAGTTATATGATTGTGTATGCATATACTATCTATGTGTGAAAATCATGCCCACGCTACTTGCTATCCCCGAGGTTTCCGCGCTGGGACAGCCTTATCTCGATGGGACCTTTATGGGGGATATTGACTTGTACCCTAGAAGATAGATATCCTTGGTACAGGCTATCGGAATGATAGTTCAGACGGTCCTAAGAGATGCGGGTATGTGCTTTCCTCTTAGAGACTTGGAATCTATGCTTCGCCTCATTTTGTTTGTGTATAGGTATCCTTGGTACAGGCTATCGCAGTGATAGTTCAGACGGTCCTGAGAGACTTGGAATCTATACTTTGTCTCAATATTGTTTGAGCATGTGTTGATACAGTTCGAGAGTGATTCCGAATTTCTATTCCCTTAGTACGAGTGATACGGGGATTGGATAGTAGAGTATGCTCGCACCATAGTTGTTATTTGGGGTGCTGTTGTGATATATATATATATTGTATGAGTAGTTAATATATATATGAAATTCTGAAATCTGGAACTGCCTACTGTGATGAGACATGTAGGACATGGTTGATGACTCAAATTGTAAATACTTGTTTTGAGAAAGTATAATATGACACTGGAAAACTTTATTGATTTATAAAGTTAAAAATGAGAACTTTGGTTGCTAATTGAAATATCCTTTTCGAACAATTGAATCGTTAAATTTTGAATCTTACGAGTAAGCTAAGATAAGTTAAATCATTGGGAAGATTAGTGCGATAAATGATAAGACAAACCGTTGGGAAGGTTAGTGCGATAGGTGTGCACATTAGAAGAGAGGTGAAAATTCCTCAAGAGAGTGACGCACTAATATGTTGTTGCATTGGCCTGTATCAATTTAAATACTTGCTAAACAAATTTTAAACCATATACACTATCGGGTTCTGACCCGTCTCTCTCTCTCTCTCTCTCTCTCTCTCTCTCTTGTATATATATGTATGTATTACAGGTTCCCAGCCACATGGGCGTCTTGCTTAGGATCTCTTGGAAGGAACGCGCTGCAGCTTAGGTGGAAGTTGCAGGACTCTTGATTAGACGACTTCGTTCATTCGGATCCACTCTTAGTACTTTCATCTAGTTGGGCATGTGTAGCTCTTTCCATTATTCCGTTGTTATTGGACATTTGTATTTCAGTTATTTCCAGTATTGTTACTATGGGATTTATTCAGTTTGGATGTGTGACTTTAGATTTCGTATGTTGACATTCGATTGACGAATGTATTAAATTAATTGGATTATGTTGCAGAATTTAATGTGGTGTGATTCTTACTTATTGAATGTTGTTAATAAAATAAATGAATTTTCTTTAAATAAAATTTGGAAAGTATGTATGAACATGGTTTTGACACTTAGCTTAATTAATTAGGGTGTTAAATTGGAAAAATTTATTTTCGACAGTGATGCTAAGAATGGACCAACTGTTCACCTTGATTTAATTTAATAAAGGAGTGATCGCCCGGTATTTAATTAGGCGGGGTGTCACATTTATTTTGTTTATTGCATTCAGATTTTGTTTGTTCCATTACAAATCATCAAAATACCAGCATAAAAATGTAAAGTACCTTTGAATGTCTTTTTTTAGTTCTCGTGTACTTTACATTTTTATGCGTGTATTTTGATGATATGTTGTATTATTAGATATGTGGTATTATTGGCTATCAATATAACAAACCCCATTTTAATTACGAAGAATCAACTGTAAATTGGATCAAATCGAAGTCTTATGACATATCTTAAGGCAAATAATAAGTTTTGGGGTAGAAAATATAATTTTATGAAACTTTAAGGATTAAAATGAAAACATAAAATGGGCCATTTTGTAAATAAAATATTTTCAAGGACCTCTAAAAAATATTCAAAATATATAGTGTGAAATTACCAAAATACCCTTCATGTGTGAAATGACCCTTATACCCTTATCAGCTTTCCACCACGTGCTGGTCACTTCCACCTTCCACATGTCATCTGTAGAGAGAGAGCTAAAACACTTGTCATGATTTGGTGATATTAACACTGCAAGACCACTCCGGATCGCGACACCTCGGTGTTGAATCACCAATCCAAAAAGCTTAGTCATTTGACACGTGTCAACACCGTAGTACATTTGGAAACCTATAAATAGAGCCTTAGGGTTCATTTGAAACTTACACCAATTCCTTGAGAATTATAGTAAGAAAGAGTGATAGAAAGCTTGGGAAATATCTTAAGAAGGAGTTCTATAATTTCGAAGAAAGAATTCATTTCGTAGGTATGATTTTATTTAAATGTTATAATGTATTTTTATAGTTTTAATTTAATGTTTTATAGCTTTACTTAGTAGTTATGCTGGTAAAATACACTAAGGACTTCACTAATCAAAACATAAAGTTTAGAAGAAATCCAAGTTTATTTTATTTTCAGGTAAACTTGTTTGAAATTGTATATACGCTTTTAAAAATGATTTTTTAAAAGTAATTGCTCGTTATTATGGAATCTCATTTAAGTAATTCCAAAGTCAGGCCCGGCGAAATTCTGTCTAGACGAGATGGTATTTAAGTGGTGCCCCTGTGACCCCCCATCTCTACTGGGAATGAATCCGAAAATGTTCTGTCTAGAGGAGATGGTATTTAAGCGGTGCCCCTGTGACCCTCCATCTCTACTGGGAACCGACTGATTAGGAAGAACTATGAATTGAATCCTTTAAGCGATCAATGAGTTTTAAAAGTTAATAAAATGGGTATTAGAAATCCTTTGAAACAAGTTATTATTAAAATACAATATGTAGACTGGATCTTGTTTAGAACGTATACTTAAACCTTTATCGTATTTGTTAGATTAACGCGCGATCGAAGACTCATTATCTATAATTTCGACCTCTATTTTAGGTGAGTACTCTATGCAATTTCTTG
This sequence comes from Sambucus nigra, assembly GCA_949130495.1. NCBI lineage: Eukaryota > Viridiplantae > Streptophyta > Magnoliopsida > Dipsacales > Adoxaceae > Sambucus > Sambucus nigra. The sequence goes on along the minus strand of OX422215.1, from coordinate 600,480,115 downwards.
GGAATTTTGATTATATTATATTATGCAAACTATGTATTTTTTTGTGAAATGCTTTTATTCTCAAAATGCATCTGATACCGATGATTCCGTCGTTTGTTATATGTTTATATCTCTCCATATAAACATATGATTTGAATTCTGAAATTATTGATTCGGCCTATGGAAACTCTCTTACTATATTGGCCTTGACTACCGGGTGGAAATATTTGGGTGGTACCTTCCCAGCTGGTTTATCGCTGGTGTGCCCTAAATAAGGCGTTGTTCCAGAAATCATGATTATCTGTCTGTGATGTTACCGGGTGGAAACATTTGGTAACACTATCTGTCTGGGTATTAGAGCGTACATGGCCACTAAAACTGAATAATTGACATATGCTCAATTGTTTTATCTGCTCTGTTCTGAACTGTTTATTCTGAATATATATATTGTCATTTACTTTATATATATTACTTGAAATTCCTATCTCTATGTATATACCGTCTGTTCTAAATTGAATAGGTATCTATTTTCTGAAAACCTTGGAATTTTTGGAGATTGAATCTCATTCGGCTTTTATCTGATGTTTTATAATTAACCATTTTTCAGGAAATAATTAGGAAAGCGGATGGAACATAAGGGGACTATGTTGAAGATTTAGCTTTTAAAGCTCTTTTTGTAACCTTAAGTAGAAGTTTGCTTAATTAGATAGAGCATGTTTAGCTCTTTGTGTCAAGTTGTAACTCGTTGATATTTTAAAATAAAAGAAGTTTCCTTTAGAAAGCTCTGATGATGTAATTCCTTCACTTTCAGTATTTTACGATTCATAACCATGTGATTATACTTCCTCTACATATATTTTAAAACAAAAATTTTAAGGCCATAATATTGGATGCCTTGGTGGCATCTCAAGACACCCGTTCCCTAATAATATTTTTGGGTCGGGGTCGTGACAGAGGTGGTATCAGAGCATAGGTTATGAACCCGTAGACTACTGAACATAGGTTTCGAACGTTATAGATTTTATGTTTCCATCCTTAGGAGATAGTATTAAAATCTAATTTATGTGATAACCCTCCCTTTGTGTTATATTATTTATAATTGGTCTTTTAGTTTTCAATATTGATGTAGTATAGTATATCTTACGTTTGGCCATGACTGTAGAAAATGACCAAGAGAAGATCATCAATGGGAACTAGTGATTCGAGTATAGAAGGACTGGAAGGTGCATACAAGGCAATTGAAAGTCTGGCAAAGATTGTGGAGCAGCAGGTGAACAATGGAGTACCAAAGAATCTTGAACTAAGTAGATGTACTATTGAACAGTTCAAGAAGTTGAATCCTCCATCTTTTAAAGGTACTCCTAACCCCTCCGAGGCAGAAAGTTGGGTAATGCAGATGGAAAAGATACTCGATGTTCTTAAGTGTACCGACGAACAAAGGGTGTCATTTGCAACATTTATGTTAGAAGGGGAGGCTGAACATTGGTGGAGAATGACTAAGAGAATACACGAGGAAAGGCATACTTACATAGGTTGGAATGATTTCTTAGTAATCTTTTATGAGAAATATTTTCCAGAAACGGTGAAAGACGAAATGACAGCTGACTTCATGAGTCTGGTGCAAGGGAATATGACGGTTAGTCAATATGAGGGAAAGTTTACTGAGTTATCCCGTTTTGCACGTCATGTTGTAGCAACTGATGTTTTAAGAGCGAAGAAGTTTGAGCGTGGGTTAAGGTTGAATATTCGTAGTCGAATTTCCATCCTGAAATTAACATCATATATTGATGTCGTGACTAGGGCTACAATAGCTGAGAGGGATGGTGAGGAGTACAATCGAATTAGAGATGGCAAGAGGAAGTTTGGGGAACAAAAAGCAATGAACCTGAATAATAGAAATTTATTTAGGAACACATCCAATGTTGGGGGATCTAGTGATAACAAACAGTATAATAACCAGACATGTCAGCAATGTGGAAAGATGCATGGAGGACGACCTTGTTATAAGGATTCAGGAGCTTGTTTTAGATGTGGACAGAAAGGACATCAGATAAAAGACTGCCCAAACCCAGCAAGGGTTCCGATAAAGCCTTCAATTATAAAGAAGGATCAAGACAAACAGGGTAGAGTTTTCGGACTTTCTGATACCCAAGCTTCTAATGTGGTAGTGTCAGGTACACTTTCTATATGTGCACAGCCTTTTAAAGCTTTGATAGATCCTGGTTCTACCCATTCGTTCATATCTATACATGTATTAAATCGCTTTCATAAATTGCCTGAACCCTTGAATCATAACATACATGTTTCTACTCCTTCGGGTGAGTTATTGATGGGTAAATTAGTATACAAGGCTTGCCCCCATAGATATTGATAGTCATAAACTATTTGTTGATTTGATAGTTTTAGACATTAAAGATTTTAAAGTCATTTTGGGGATGGATTGGTTAGCATCACATCATGCTAAGGTAGACTGTTTTGAGAAGAGTGTTACTTTCCAAATTCCTCACCAACCAAAATTTAGTTTTGAAGGAACTGGCATCATATCTTCGATGTGTATTATTTCTGCAATGCAAGCCTATAGTTTTCTTAAGAAGGGATGTCAAGGATTTCTTGCAACTGTTACTAGTTTGGAGATGATGGATCCTAGATTAGAAGATATTCCTATTGCTTAGAAATTTACGGATGTTTTTCCAGATGATTTACCAGGCCTACCTCCTAATAGAGAAATATAATTTACCATTGACCTTATTCCTGGAACTATACCAATCTCAAAACCACCATATCGTATGGCACCTTTAGAATTAAGAGAGTTAAAAGTTCAATTAGAGGACCTTTTAGACAAGGGTTTTATCAGACCAAGTACATCGCCTTGGGGTGCTCCAGTGTTATTTGTGAAAAAGAAGGATGGGACAATGAGACTATGTATAGATTATCGTGAACTAAATAAGGTAACCATTAAGAATAAATACCCCTTACCTCGTATAGATGACTTGTTTGATCAATTAGAAGGTGCACAAGTATTCTCTAAGATTGACCTTAGGTCAGGTTATCATCAATTGAAGATTAAGGATGATGATATTTCAAAATCAGCTTTTCGTACTAGATATGGTCAATATGAATTTCTTGTAATGCCATTTGGACTAACTAATGCACCAGCTACTTTTATGGATATGATGAATAGAGTCTTTAGGAAATATTTGGATCAATGTGTTGTTGTTTTTATCGATGACATTCTCATTTATTCTAAGAGTATTGAAGAACACGAGAAGCATTTAGAGACAATATTACAAATCCTTAGGAAAGAGAAATTATATGCAAAATTAAAGAAGTGTGAGTTTTGGATGCCTAGTGTTTCTTTTATAGGACATGTCATATCCAAAAAGGGAGTGTCAGTTGACCCTCAAAAGATTCAGGCTATACTAGATTGGCCCAGACCAACTAATGTGAGTGAGATTCGTAGTTTCCTTGGATTAGCAAGTTATTACCGAAGATTTGTTGAAGGATTTTCTAGCATTGCCAAACCTCTATCTAGGTTAACACAAAAGAAGGTACAATATGAATGGTCTGAGGAAGTAGAGAAAAGTTTTTAAGAACTTAAGAATCGATTAGTAACTGCCCCAATTTTGACTATTCCTTCCGGAACAGGGGGATTTGTGATTTATAGTGATGCTTCTAAAAATGGTTTGGGATGTGTGCTAATGCAAAATGGAAAAGTAGTAGCTTACGCCTCGAGACAGTTGAAAACCCATGAGCAGAATTATCCAACCCATGACCTAGAATTAGCAGCTGTAATTTTTGCTCTTAAGATTTGGAGGCACTATTTATATGGTGAGACTTGTGAGATTTATACCGATCATAAAAGTTTGAAGTATATATTTACTCAGAAAGAGTTGAATATGAGACAAAGGAGGTGGTTAGAATTGATGAAGGATTATGATGTAAATATTCACTATCACCCGGGTAAAGCTAATGTAGTAGTTGATGCTTTAAGTAGGAAGTCTACACCAAATTTAGCATGTATTATTACAAGCCAGGAAGCACTGTTAAGGGATTTGAGAAGTATGGAAATAGATGTACGTATCTATAGCAAAGGAGGAATAATTGCAAACTTACAAGTACAACCCATGTTGATGGAGAGGATCAAAATTGCACAAGTAAATGACCCACAACTGAAGAAGATTAGAGAAGAAGTCATCGAGGGTAAGAGAACTGAATTTGCGATGCGAGATGATATATTGAGGTTTGGAAATAGAGTGTGTGTGCCATGTGATGCCCAACTAAAGAGGCAAATTTTGGAGGAAAGTCATTACTCAAGATTCACATTTCATCCCGGATGTACAAAAATGTATAGGGATCTTCGAGAAGTATTTTGGTGGAATAACATGAAAAGGGAGATAGAGGAATTTGTATCTCAGTGTTTGGTTTGTCAGCAAGTAAAAGCTGAGCATCAGAGACCATCAGGATTGCTATAACCACTGCCTATCCCTGAGTGGAAATGGGAACATATCACTATGGATTTTGTGACAGGTTTACCAAGGAGTGCAAATGGTAATGACTCTATTTGGGTAATTATTGATAGGTTAACTAAATCTGCTCATTTTCTTGCCATTAAGATTACCCATTCTTTAGAGAAGTTAGCTAAGTTGTATGTGCGGGAAATTATTAGGTTTCATGGAACCCCAATTTCAATTGTTTCTGACCGTGACCCCATATTTGTGTCTCGCTTTTGGAAAAGCCTACAAGAATCCATGGGGACAAAATTGAATTTTAGCACTGCTTTTCATCCTCAAACAGATGGACAATCCGAGAGAACCATTCAAACCTTAGAGGATATGCTTAGGGCATGTGTACTTGATCTGAAAGGGAATTTGGATGATCATTTACCGTTAGTGGAATTCGCATATAATAATAGCTATCAAGCAAGTATTCAAATGGCTCCGTATGAGGCACTCTATGGTAGAAGGTGTCGTTCCCCTACATGTTGGGTAGAAGTTGGGGAAAGAAAATTGTTGGGACCAAAATTGATTCAGATCACAACAGAGAAGGTGAAATTAATACATGGCCGACTTCGAACCGCTCAAAGCCGTCAAAAGAGTTATGTTGACAATCGACACTGACAGTTAGAATTCCAAAGAGGAGATTATGTGTTCTTGCGAGTATCGCCTGCAAAGGGAGTGATACGATTTGGGAAGAAAGGGAAATTGAGCCCAAGATACATAGGACCTTTTGAAATCCTTGAAAGGATAGGAGCTGTTGCATATAAAATAGCCTTACCACCGGAACTCTCTAGTGTACATAATGTGTTTCATGTATCAATGATAAAGAAATATGTCCCAGATCCAAAACATATCTTAGGTCAAGAGCCTCTTCAAGTTAGAGAAGATTTTTCATACATTGAGCATCCAGTGGAAATTTTGGATCATAAAGATCAAATATTACGAACCAAGGTTAAACCACTAGTTAAAGTATTATGGCGGAATCATTCTGTTGAAGAAGCAACGTGGGAGCGGGAAGATGAGATAAATGAGCGATATCCATACCTTTTTTGAAAATTAATGTAAGTAAAGTTTGGGGACCAAACTTTTTATAAGGAGGGTAGGATGTAATGACCCCACTTTTATATATAGTTTGTTTTTACACTCTTGTCTTACTTATTATCTTATAAATGTTGTATTATTAGATATGTGATATTATTGGCTATCAATATAACAAACCCCATTTTAATTATGAAGAATCAACTGTAAATTGGATCAAATCGAAGTCTTATGACATATCTTAAGGCAAATAATAAGTTTTGGGGTTAAAAATATAATTTTATGAAACTTTAAGGACTAAAATGAAAACATAAAATGGGCCATTTTGTAAATAAAATATTTTCAAGGACCTCTAAAAAATATTCAAAATATATAGTGTGAAATTACCAAAATACCCTTCATGTGTGAAATGACCCTTATACCCTTATCAGCTTTCCACCACGTGCTGGTCATTTCCACCTTCCACATGTCATCTGTAGAGAGAGAGCTAAAACACTTGTCATCATTTGGTGATATTAACACTGCAAGACCACTCCGGATCGCGACACCTCGGTGTTGAATCACCAATCCAAAAAGCTTAGTCATTTGACACGTGTCAACACCGTAGTACATTTGGAAACCTATAAATAGAGCCTTAGGGTTCATTTGAAACTTACACCAATTCCTTGAGAATTATAGTAAGAAAGAGTGATAGAAAGCTTGGGAAATATCTTAAGAAGGAGTTCTATAATTTCGAAGAAAGAATTCATTTCGTAGGTATGATTTTATTTAAATGTTATAATGTATTTTTATAGTTTTAATTTAATGTTTTATAGCTTTACTTAGTAGTTATGCTGGTAAAATACACTAAGGACTTCACTAATCAAAACATAAAGTTTAGAAGAAATCCAAGTTTATTTTATTTTCAGGTAAACTTGTTTGAAATTGTATATACGCTTTTAAAAATGATTTTTAAAAGTAATTGCTCGTTATTATGGAATCTCATTTAAGTAATTCCAAAGTCAGGCCCGGTGAAATTCTGTCTAGACGAGATGGTATTTAAGTGGTGCCCCTGTGACCCTCTGATACGCCGTAAATATTGCGTATTTCACCCGTTAATCGACGCGTTATTAGCCCCCTCGGGTATCTTAATCCCTATATTTATGCTCGTTAACCAGACAACCTCGGATTTCTATGTTAACATGTTTTGCAGGGGTTAATTGAGCTTTTGTAGGTATTTGGATGCTAAGTATGAAGTTCGGATGCATTCCGGTGAAATTCCGTACGCAACCGCACGTTCAAGGGCATTTTAGTCTTTTCACAGCTTGGGTACCTGGCCCAACATCTTCATGGAAGTTGTAGCCCTCCTCGCAAGCTTCGCGTGGCCGCAAACGGTGCGCGATTCCGATTCATAACGAAGAAGTTACGGCGTTTTTAGCGGAGAAGAAATGCAAGCCAAAACAGGGGAAAATGCAGTCTGCCCCTGCTTGGTCGATCGATCGACCAAAATGGTAGATCGATCGACCCCCTGTTTTTCTGCAGATATTTTCTTTTCTTTTCTTTCTTCTTTTCTTTTATTCTAACTTACTATATAAGCCAAATTTTGGTTTTGTAATATAGAGGCAGCCATATAAACGATTTTAGCTTAGTTTTTAGTTAGGGTTTGGGGTTTTGATTGGTTCTTCTTCTTCCTCTCTTGGATTGACACACTAATTGGTTGTAAGATTAACTATTCATCTTCCCTCTCCATCAATCTAGCTGTTTTCCATTCTTTCCTTGCTTTCTAGATAGATTTACATGCTTTCTAATTAGGTTTATTGTGTTTATTTATTGCTTTTCTAGTTTAATTAGTTTAATTTAGTTAATTTACCATGCGTCCCTAGATAAATAGGGTCGGGATTGCATTTCCGCCATTTTCGGGTTCGGACCTCAAAATTTAGGGTTTCGTGTAAAATTGCATTTAATTGAAACCTCGCGTATTAAAGTCGGATTATTATGCGTTTAACTTTCTTTGTCATGCAACGTTAGTGTTTATAGCGATTATCCGAATTTAATCCGCGCGCGATCATTTTTCAGTTAAATGTTTTATCTCGCAACTTTGGGTTAAATTCCTTCTTGCGTGATGTTTATGCTTAATTGAAAATGCTCGATTAAATTGCTTTCGAGCCTTAATTCTAATTAGTAGTTGTTTCGATCCGTTTGGTGGAATGCGATCCCGATCCTCGCTTTACTTTATTTTAGCATAACTTATTCTTTTCTTTATTCACGATAACCACCCTTTCACCTTTTCTTTTATTTATTTTACACTTTTATTCCTGAAGTAATTAAAACAATTAACATCTAAAATTCAATCACTCCCTGTGGATTTTCGATACCCGACTTACCACTGTACTTGCTTGTCAAGTGTAGTAGTAGTTTAGGTTCTTTTGCATTGAGTCGCCGAACCGATAACAACGATTTGCGTATTACACGACGCACGGTTCGCGCTCGTCACCCTCCATCTCTACTGGGAATGAATCCGGAAATGTTCTGTCTAGAGGAGATGGTATTTAAGCGGTGCCCCTGTGACCCTCCATCTCTACTGGGAACCGACTAATTAGGAAGAACTATGAATTGAATCCTTTAAGCGATCAATGAGTTTTAAAAGTTAATAAAATGGGTATTAGAAATCCTTTGAAACAAGTTATTATTAAAATACAATATGTAGACTGGATCTTGTTTAGAACGTATACTTAAACCTTTATCATATTTGTTAGATTAACGCGCGATCGAAGACTCATTATCTATAATTTCGACCTCTATTTTAGGTGAGTACTCTATGCAATTTCTTGGGCATTTTTATTATATTATATTATGCAAACTATGTATTTTTTTGTGAAATGCTTTTATTCTCAAAATGCATCTGATACCGATGATTCCGTCGTTTGTTATATGTTTATATCTCTCCATATAAACATATGATTTGAATTCTGAAATTATTGATTCGGCCTATGGAAACTCTCTTACTATATTGGCCTTGACTACCGGGTGGAAATATTTGGGTGGTACCTTCCCAGCTGGTTTATCGCTGGTGTGCCCTAAATAAGGCGTTGTTCCAGAAATCATGATTATCTGTCTGTGATGTTACCGGGTGGAAACATTTGGTAACACTATCTGTCTGGGTATTAGAGCGTACATGGCCACTAAAACTGAATAATTGACATATGCTCAATTGTTTTATCTGCTCTGTTCTGAACTGTTTATTCTGAATATATATATTGTCATTTACTTTATATATATTACTTGAAATTCCTATCTCTATGTATATACCGTCTGTTCTAAATTGAATAGGTATCTATTTTCTGAAAACCTTGGAATTTTTGGAGATTGAATCTCATTCGGCTTTTAGCTGATGTTTTATAATTAACCATTTTTCAGGAAATAATTAGGAAAGCGGATGGAACATAAGGGGACTATGTTGAAGATTTAGCTTTTAAAGCTCTTTTTGTAACCTTAAGTAGAAGTTTGCTTAATTAGATAGAGCATGTTTAGCTCTTTGTGTCAAGTTGTAACTCGTTGATATTTTAAAATAAAAGAAGTTTCCTTTAGAAAGCTCTGATGATGTAATTCCTTCACTTTCAGTATTTTACGATTCATAACCATGTGATTATACTTCCTCTACATATATTTTAAAACAAAAATTTTAAGGCCATAATATTGGATGCCTTGGTGGCATCTCAAGACACCCGTTCCCTAATAATATTTTTGGGTCGGGGTCGTGACATATGTGTTGTTATGTTGAATACAAACTAAAGTACACGCAGTAAAATATAAAGTACACCTGAATGTTTCTGTTAATTTCATGTGTACTTTTCATTTTTATGCGTGTACTTTGATGATATGTATTGTTAGTTATAAATATAATCAAGTACACGCAAAAAAATATAAAGTATCTTTGAATGTCTTTGTTTAGTTCACGTGTACTTTACATTTTTATGCGTGTACTTTGATGATAGTGTTGTTATTTGAAACAAATTCAAAGTACAAGTAAAAGATTGTAAAGTAAACGTGTATGTCTTTGTATATTGATCACGTGTACTGTACATTTTTATGTTTTGTCTTGTTATTTACAAACAATGCAAAGTAAACACATAATATATTTCCCTTGTGTTTTAAGGTCTGTGCCAACAACATCAATTTACGATGTGTTCTACATGGATATGTTATTTATTTTAATATTGATATATTTTAATATTTTAGGCCTTTTTCTTATTGTATATGCTATTGTTGATTCTGAAACAGAAGATAACTGGATGTGGTTTCTTGTCAATTAGCATAATTCGGTAGTTGATCAATATCGAAACATAATATTTATATCTGATCGAAACACTGGATTAATTAAAGCTGTTTCGACGGTCTTCGCGATGTCTGCACATTCTTACTGTATACATCATTTACAAGGGAATATAAAGAAGAAAATTCATGGGAATTGTGGTGGATTTCGAAAGAATTTTTTTAAAGATTTTCGTCTTGTGCATATATTGTCTCAGTTGATAGATTTCACAAGAATATTGAAGCATTAATAAAAGGAAGGAGGAGCTGCTGATGCTACTTTCATTGAGAGTTTGCCTCTCGAGAGTTGGTCCTACTCATATCTCCCCGGTAAACGGTATGGTGACAAGGCATCTAGTGTTGCGGAGTCATTCAATTCATGGATTTTGGAGGAAAGACATTTAACAATAATGAATATGCTCGATACATTGAGAGTAAAGATTATGAATTTCAATGCAAACAAACTTGTTGAGTCAGACACTTGCACAAATGAGCTATGTCCTTTTTTTCAAAAGTTATTGAATGAAAATTTGAATAAAAGTCGACATTGGACTATTAGTCGCTCAAGTCAAAATGTATTTGAAGTTCATTTAGAAGTGCGAGCAACAATTGACTTAGAAGAAAGAACTTGTTCTTGTAAGAGTTGGGAGATAAGATATTTTCCATGTTCTCATGCTGTTTACGGAGGATAGGGACCAATATTTATGAGTATATTAAGGAGTACTATAAGGTATCTTTCTACAGAAAATCATACTCGATACCTATAGTTTCTCTTCCTGATTTGATTTTCTTAAATATTCCTATACCTGAAAATCCATCTGTCCCCAAAGAGACCGGCAAGCAAGCCAAGAAATAAGAGAATAAAGTCTTCTGGTGAGATCACAGTATGGGAAGTTACTTGCTCTGAGTGTAGTAAAAAGGGTCATTACAAGGCTACATGTAAAGAACTCATTTGATTACGTTTAAAATTGTTGAATTCATTCATTTTAACCATTTGATTGAATAAATTATTTAATAACCCATTTGTTTTGAATAAACGAATGTAATTTTAGTGTTTATTTTTTAGTCTCATTTTTTAGTTTGTTTTTTTGTGTAGCAGTACACGTATTTTTCATAAAATACACGTGATCATTTTTCTAATGTTCACATGTACTTTATATTTTTACACGCATATTTTTGTATAGTACACGCACATTGTAATGAAAAAAATTATTCTATCAATGCGTGTACTTGATGAAATATGCATGTACTTTATGAAGTACATGCATAATATATAAACTATACGGATTTAGAAAATTGCTTTCATGAGTACAATGTGCGTATACTATATAGAAACATGCATGTACTTTATATATTGTATAATTTATAACTTATATTTGTCACTTTTATTTATGTATTATTACATTTAGTTTAGATTTTTTATTTTTATTTTTGACATTATAATTTATATTATTAATTTTTATAAGGGTTTTGCTTCTATTATATTGTTTTTCAATTTTTAATGTACAAGTCACTGACATTCTCACATTCCTACATGTATTATGGTCCGCGCCAGTGACATTAAACAAAACATAAAAATCAATTCATTCATTGTTTAATAGTTTTAAATAAAATCAATGATCATGCACGTTTGAATAAATTATTGTGATTTACTTTAAATTTATTTTATTCAATTTTGACACTGTAATTTCTATTATTAATTTTTAAAAATGTTTTGCTTCTATTATATTATTTTTTAATATTTAATGAACAAGTAACTCATATTTTCACATTCCTACGTGTATTATGGTCCGCATGTAAAGAACTCATTTTATTATGCTTAAAATTGATCATTACAGGTCTACATGTAAATAACCCATTCAATTGTTTTGAATAAAATGAATGTAATTTTAGTGTTTAGTTTTTAGTCTCATGTTTTAATTTCTTTTCTATGTCAGTCTAACAAACTACACGTATTATTTAGGAGTACACGTGATTTCACGTGTACTATATTAACTTTGCGTGTACTTTACACTCTTTAGTATGATTGTTGAATAATTGCTTTTAACATTTTGATTGAATAAATTATGCAATAACCCATTTTTTTAGCATAAATAAATGTAATATTAATGTTTACTGGTTAGGTTTTTTTTTTGTGTAGCAGTTTAGCAAAGTACACGCATTTTTATTAAAATACACGTGATCATTTTTCCTAATGTCCACGTGTACTTTACTAAATTTGCATGTATTTTACATTTTTACACTATGTATGAGTCATGGTTCGAGATATCACTATATTATGTAGGTTTTAGTGTATGATATAAGTCACAAGACATACATGAAAGAAATAAAATGTTTATTAAAACAAAAAAATAAAGTACAATTTTTGACATAACAAAAGCTGAAAAAAATAAAGAAAACTTATAGTTGGAAAAGCTATTAAAGGCATCTATGGCGCCAGGAAGAGAGTCAATTAAATTCGAGCAAGCTCGAATTTCTTCTTCCATGACAGTTACAAGGCCTTCGTGGTAAGCCTTCGTCTCCTTTAGCTGATCGATTTTTAATGGAACCTCTTGTGTATAGAAAGACACGAGGTCTTCATGTGTTCGAGGAGGGTCCTCATCCACATCAAATAAATATATGGGATTGAGAGGAAGTCCAGAGTAACATTCCCTCACATGTGTTTGAAACTGCTCAAAGGCCGTTTCATATAAGGAAAGATTTTCCTCAATTTCCCTTTTTTTTTGTTTCTTTCATCCTTCTCAAGAGTAGCTTGCAACTTTTCTGCAGGGATACTCATTATCTAATTTTTACTTGAGATGTAATGGTTATGAAAGGAACAAATATTACTCGTTTATAGGCAAAATTAAAGCAATTTATTTCTTTGACTAGGAGTAGTTGGGATAGTGAGTAGATGAGCTTAATAAATTCTTTTGGTTATTATGTCTTGCTGAATAAATATATATAGTATCTTTTTAATTAAAAATCAAAATTTATTACATTAATCAGTGCGTGTACATTATTTATATTGTGTGTACTTTGTAAATAAATCGTGTACTTTTGATTAAAATGTCTGTACTTTGTTTAATTACCTTTAATTCGAAGAATCCATGCGTGTACTTAGTAAATATTACGTGTACTTTTGATTAAAATGCCTGTACTTTGTTTCATAACACTTACGTGCATTATTTGTGTAGTTATCATTGTGTATACCTTACGTGCATTGTGGTCAGCGCTAGTGAAAATATACCATTTTGATGTAATACATATTGTAAATAATAACTAATATAAAACAAAACAAATTACAAATATGGTATGTATTTGAATAAATTTATAAAAGTTATTTCTCCCGTTTGGGGAATAAATATTTTGAAAAAAGAATTTCACTTAATACATATGCTCCATGTTTTAGCATTTTAGGGTCTTGAAAGGATTTTTCCATTTCCTTGTTTCTGCTAATTTGTTCAATCTAGTAGATGCAGAACAGCCCGCAATCAACCCTGAAATTAAAATAAAATAAATATACAAATTAGTATGGTGTGAATGATTTTTTTTGCAAATATACAAATTAGTACCTTTTAGAAATGAAGTTTTTCCTTACCCATTATATTGCCTAAGGCATTCATGATATCTTATTCGGTCAAATTTGAGATCATTTTTCAGTAAGAAATCTATTGTTCTTTTTTCTTGTTCTGTTAATGGATCATCATGAAATGTAAACTCATTTGGTGTACCTTTATCAAACGTTCTCCGAGTTTTGAAACCATTATTTTTCATTGTTTCTGCTTCAGTCTTCAATACGTACAATATTTTTTGGAAGACAGAAAACTGTTAAGAGGATAAATAGTGAGTGTATACAAATAAAAAAGTATATGTATATTAAAGAGTGAAAAGTACATGCATAATATTAAAGTACACGTGCTTCGTATTTGTCCATATCACGTGTATTTTAAAATATAATGCGTGTAATTTGATAATCTGGGTGATTATGTGCAACAAATACAAAGTACACGCATTATATGGTAAAGTACACGTGAATTATATAAGTACTGGTAACATTAGTAATTAAGTTTAGGCTCTAACCATTTTTCGCATCATCAAAGTATGTTGTGTTTTCTTCCCCGTCATCCGGTCGAAGGGAATCCATATGGACGACTTTCTTTTCTTCTTTGTATATCGCAAGTAATGTGAAATGTCCTATATTATGTCTTAGTACAATGAACAAATTATTACAAGTGCCTAAGTATTCAAATAAATCTTTGTATCACTCTCCTTTCTTATTGACTTCATTTTTGCTACAAGCTTCTATCTGAAAAAAATTATAGACATTGTGTTAATAAAAAAAACTGTGAAATTTTGATTCACAAAGCTTTCAGTTTAATTTTACTTACCCAACAATAATCAGAAAAAGTGCGTGAGTGGGAGAGCCCTTCCTTTAACAATTTAAACCTTCTGTCAGCTGATAGAATGTAGCAATCTGTCCCCGAGGAAGGTTGTTATACCATATTTGGGCTGACCTAGTGATAGCTCTTGAGAATGCTCTACACCTCATCTCATCAGGAACTGCATAGATATCAGCAGCAACTTGGTACTGCTCTATGTGAAGGACGGGATCAGTTTTTCCATCATACTTAGGCGTTACCACATAAGCTTTAAATTTTGATGGTGTGGGAAAATCCACAATTGCATGTACGAAGGGTGATCCCTTGACAAAAGTTCTTTGGAGAGGGTTCTTGGCCGTAGCCATTTCCCCTAACCTGTCTTCCAACCTCTGAATGGATCCCTTCCATGAGTTATTTCCAGCCTCCGACCTATTTGCCCGAGCAACAGATCACGCTGAATTCTCCTCTTAGGATCTTTCATTATGAGTTGCTAGTCGTGACTGGGCAGAACCTTCCCTTGGATTATTTGGTCATTGAGAATTTCACGACGCAATCCTAGGGGGATTTCCATTCCTCCTAAGGCCCAAATGGTAAAAGGGAGAGTCTCTACTCAACCTCTCCAGAGCGCTTGTTCGTTTTGGGGCTAAAGTAACATTTCATTGAGAATCTATAGCTCTTATAGAAGAGGTCCGACCAGGATGATATGAGGGATCATTGGTCCTCTTAGTATGATGAGAGTCAGTGCGTCTGGACTGAGAAACATCTGGGAATAGCGTACGTCGGGTTCTTGAAGACGGCAAATGGTTGGCTCTCTGAACGCTTCGTTGACCTGACTGGGTAGGCGCACCGTTATGAATAGTTTGAATGAATTGACGCATGATCTCTTATATATCTGTTAGCCCTTGGGCTAAATTGGCCACTATGCCGGTGAGATCTTGAATAGTTGGGAAGGGGGGGATGGATGGGGGGGGGGGGGGGGGAACTCGGTCATTCTTCCTGTTACTGGATTCTGGAATCTCAGCCATTTGTGGTGAATATTTTAGTGAAAACACTACGTATAGTCGTTCCCACAGACGACGCCAATCTGTTGATGTAAAAAACTAGATTTGATCTAATTAATCAATCATAGATAAATATGAAGTAAGAAATACGACAAAGGACTTTTAAAGTGGTTCAGCCTTATGAAAATGGCCTACATCCACTGTTTTGTATTGCCGGATATCTTTGCCTTAATCTTGATAGCAATCACTAATGATTAATTACCCTGTTATGGAGGGTGTTACAATGTATTTATAGCCTTGGAGCTGTCAATATGAATAGACGATATGCCGTTATTTAATAGACATATACATCTGTACAATAAGAATGTTAATTAAATTCGATGTTCATTGAATGTGCAATTGTCGCTTGATCTTCCTGGCCAGATGCTCTACACGTTGAGTAGCTCGGCACGTTGAGTTGCTCGGAACGCTAAGTAGCTCGGAGTGATGAGTTGTTCGGTGAGTATAAGCATTTTCCACGTAAGATGACACATGTCTTCATATAATTGGTCTATGTCAGCTGACTAATTTCCGTATCAACACCACACATATTATCGTTTCCCAATAACGATCAATATCACGATGAATGCTCATGTTCTATCTTCTACATTTATTATTTTAGGAATATTCCTATGGATGACCTCACCCTCTCTTTTCCATGGTATGGGTCGAACAATTCCGATCTCCATTATATAAACACATGCATACACTTCACGGGGATAAAAAAAGGAAAATATAAACATTTTCCCATGAGAGACTGAAAGGGAGGGATGGGTGCCTAACACCTTTCCATTCCGTAACTTAGCCCCCGGAACTCCAATCTATTGGTTTTACATGCATCAGTTTTGTCCTTGATGTAGCTCCCTTGAAAGTTGCAACATATTCTTTTGCCTGTTTTGAGCAAAATATGCTGGCGACACTCTCTCTTCACATTCACCCCACACTGATGATGGCTAAAGCCCCCTTTTCGAAGAGAAGGGTACGAGACCGCGATGCAACCTCCATCCCCGGGGAGGGGGATCCTCTTTCTCCTTTCCTCGGAGCGAGCGCCGCACCGACTGAGATGGATACAATGGCGACTCTACTGGGGATAATTATTTAAGACGGCTAGACCCTATTTACATGGGTGTTTTACTTTATTGTATATTCCCCTATTCGCATGTTCCCCTTTATTATTCATGTGTACCTCATGCTTATGTTTCTATTCACACACTTATAGAGGATTCTCCATGTACACTTCACACCACGTGCACCTAGGATCACGTATATCCATATGTTGCACGCATCACTTATCAATGCTTAGTATACTATTGGTACTTATACTTTTCTCCCTATTTGTCATGGTCAAGAAAGATACTCTCACCATAAGATACTAATAAGAGAATCATGCATGATTTACACGACATCACTAAAGAGCATCGTTGTTTACCAAAATTTATCCCATAACTGGAGGGTCACTTCATGATGGGCGCAATTAGCCTAAGTGATATGACTCTTACCTTTCATTGGTCAAGTACCTTCGACCTATATCGAACGGTTCCCCCGCATAGTACCGCCTGACCGAAGTCATGATGGGAGGTATATCGCAGGGATCTCGTTCACTTACGTCGAGTATATCAAATTCGCTCTCACACATACCATCCCCACGAGGTATATAGTGAAGCAAATCACGTACACTCAGGTATATCAAATGGCTTGTCCACACGTACCAATTTCCCTAAAAATCAAGACGTATATCGTGGAAGTCACGCCAAAGGAGGGAACCCTTTCCGATTCACCCAACCAAACTGCATACCCTCATATAGATGTCAATCCTAGGGCATGCATGTTAGATTGTCGATTTCGATCCGAAACTCTGCCAAAATTCTGGGTCGGTCTGCCCATGAGCCTGGTTACAAGTCCAACCCTAGCTTTACATATGTTATAAACCCAACTTTTCCTGGCTCGGGTCCCGTCTGGCATTTCATTTTACATTTAGGAGAATTTAATACAAATAGAAACCTAATAAACATAATAATCATGCTGAGACCCGTGTCTAGTCTTTTCCTCTCTCTTTTTCCCAAACAGCGTCCAAAAATGCTTTTCCTCTTTTATAAAAAAAAATATTTTCCTTTTTTTCTCAAAAAAATGTTTCCCTCTTTTTTCTTTTCCAAAAAAATATAAATTCCATTTTCTTCTCAGGTCGTTCACATACCCTTGGCCTGGCTCCCTATTGGCTTCGGTCTTCAGTCAAACTACCCCGAAGTTCTATCAGTCCCTTTACTTCCTCCGAGTTAGAGACTCACCCACCTTCCATGGAGAACACGGATCAAGTACCGAATGTACAGCCGAATTTATTGATGGTTTTGGCTCAACTCACTGCCAAAATTCATCACCTTCAACCCGAGGTTCATGAGATGCAAAGAAACTGGGTCCCTATCCCCGAAGATCCTGAGGTCATTTTCCCTCGCGCCATGGGTCCGCTCGCACCTGAACCTATCTAGGTTCCTAAAGAATACCATCATGCTCCGCATTCTCTTCCTGCTAATGGGCCGCCACCAGCCCAGCTTCCTATGCCAAACCTTTATCAGACTGGGGCTAATTTACTCGTAACTGTTGATCCGAAAGAGGAAGATCTGAACAAAGTCAAGGAAGACCTCAAGATTCTAACTAAGAAATTCCACCAGGTCAAAATCTCTGGGAACTATATGGACTACACCCACATGTCTCCCTATCCTAAATCTAGGTAACCAGAATAATTACAGATGTCTAATATCGAGAAGTTTGGAGGTAGTGCCCCCTCGATCGTTCATCTCCATTGCTATCACCGAACTATAACTCTCCTAGGAGCTTTCGAAGAAATAATGGCTAAGATGTTATAGCAGAATTTAAAGGATATCTCCCTCTGTTGGTTCCTATCCCTTGAAGAATCTAGAATCCTAAGTTGAGAAGACGTTGCCCGAGAGTTTATGTCTCAATACAAGTACAACGAGGAGATAGAGGTTACTTGTCGTGACTTAAAGCTACTTAAGCAGAATCCTGGGGAATCAGTTAGCAACTTCATAGCAAGGTGGAGAGAAAAATTAGCTACCATGACTAATTGTCCCTCCAAAAAGAACAAGTCAACATTGTCAAGAAGAACTTTCTACCTCAAATCCGAGCAATAATGGGAGGACAATATTATCCTCACTTCCGAGCACTCCGAGAAGGATTAGAAATTGAAGAAGGTTTAGACAAGACAAAAGTCGAACCGAAGAAAGCCTCCCAGAAAATTTAAAAAACCTGCTAGTACCTCAGTCTCTACCATCAATAATATCTCTCAGCCTGCCGCCTCATGGGCACCAGAAATTCACCGAAACCCAATTCGAAAAGAATATACCGAGCTTCACGCTCCTCTCTCTAAAGTCTACCAGGCTCTCTTGAACCGAAACCTGATCAAACCCTTGTACCCTTATCCATTACCAAACCCGCTTCTAAAGAATTTCAAACTCGATGCCCATTGTGACTATCACCAAACTGTTGGCCATACCACCGACCAATGTTTCCATCTTTCAAACACAATCCAAAGCCCGATTGACCGGGGTATCATCGCCCCACCATCTAATCCTAAACCAAACACTATCCATAATCCACTCCCAAGTTACACAAATGCCATTTTCTTAGAAGAAGACTCAGAACTCGACCCATCTACCCAAATCATACCAAGTAAATCACCATTCATACCCATATACTCTCCTCAACCTCTCCAAACATGCCCATGTTTCCTCTTACACCCTACCAAACTTTTTGATAAAACCTTATCACTCCGCACCAGAGCCTGCATCGCTGTCCGAACCTGTTCTTGAGGTAAAGACGTGGAATTATCAGAAGTGATGAACCAACTCCTAGAGTTTGGGCTGAAATTTCCCTCCCAATTGACCATTGACTGTCAGAGATTTAGTGGGTTATTCTTGGAAGCTCAAAAATAGCCCCAAGAGTCAGACAACTGGGTAGTGCCAGCCGATGAAGTCAGTCTAAATGACCTGGTCCAGATCATGGTAGGTTTATTTCAACAGACTGGTGATATTTATAGTTTATCCGAGCTACTCGACGCTTTGAAATTATGAGGGCGCCTGGTTCCCTCAGTCTTGCATTTCCCTATCGAATGGGAGGAATTATACGAAGAAGCCATATAAGTTGTAGAGTGTATTGACTTTGCATAGAAAGATAATATCATTGCCATTGGATGGGGAGATCATTACAAGGTTCCAGATGAAGAGCCAAACTCAAGAAAGACTAGTCTGATAGCCAACCTATGCGGAATGATATCATTCGAGGAGCTGCTAGGAGAGATTAACCAGGTAGCTGAGCAACCTGGTATTGATAAAGAAATAGGATTTCTATTTTTTCCCTCTTCCGTGAACCACATGACCAGGTCAGGGAGACATTACCAGAACTCGGGTTTACAACCATCAGCAAGCGATAAAGGGAAAGGTGTTGAGAATATCCCTATGCCAGAAATGACCCTTGAAGAAAGTAAGGTCCTTGATCAACTGAAGAAAAATCAAGCCTACATCACTCTATGGGTACTTTTTATGTCTTCCCAACTGCACCGAAATGCCCTAATCAAGCTACTCACAGGACCCACAGTTCCTCCCTCAACCACACCAGAAGAAGCAGTGAACGTAGTTGGATCCTTGACCTCTATTAGAATTCTCTCCTTTTCTGAAGAGGAAATACCTAAGAATGGTCCTAACCACAATCATGCTCTCAACATCTCTGTCGAAGTCACGGGGAAGACTTTTCCACTCTCACTCATCGACAACTGATCTGCTTTGGATATTTACCCGTTAAGAACCCTTAACTGTTTGGGACTTAAAGTGAGCGACCTTTCTCCAACCTCTCCTGCTGTGCGTGCCTATGACAACACCCTTCGATAAGTAATGGGATATATCAAGCTTGCAATAGGGGCTGGCCCTATAAATCCTGTTGTTGAATTCCAAGTCATCGACATCCTAGCCTATTTCAATCTTCTGCTCGGATGATCGTGGCTCCACAACATCAAAGGGGTGTCTTTTTCCCTTCATCAGAAATTGAAGCTCTTCGCCAATGGACAAGTTATCGCCATATTAGGAGACAGTGAAAACACCGAGAATACAAGCACCAGTAATCCGGTACTCGAGATACAAAACGGGGTGAATGATATGCTATTATTAGGCTTTCAAGTCGAACCACTCCTACTCCCGGCAGGGGATGACTTCAAAGATAAGGTTGTCTAGATTGTGATCCTTATGGAAATGTTAATGTAATCCAAATGTTCAGGAATATTCAATTCATGCCCGGATTGGGGCTAGGGCAAAGGAAGCAAGGCACTACACCAAATCTGCCCATTTGTCAAGGTCATTGACCTTGACAAATTCACCTTGTCAAGGTCAATGACCGTGACATTTCAAGGCGAGACAACTTTTTTTGTCACGGTCGTGTCACGGTCATTGACCTTGACACAAAACTCGCGTTTTGTGTCACGGTCATTGACCTTGACACGTTTGTCACGGTTTATAACCGTGACAAAGCCGTGACCCTTAGTAAAAACATTGTCACGGTCATTGACCGTGACACGTCCGTGACAATATTTATCACGGACTTGTCACGGTCAATGACCGTGACAATTCTGGGCAGAATTTAAAAAAAATCTGCTGGGCAGTATGGCCACCGCCACTGCCCAGCAGTATATTTGTACCTGTTATAGCATCGTTGTACCTGTTCCAAACATCATATATCCAACACAAACTAAAGATAATGCAAATATATATTCATGACAGTATAATCCAAATCTTCAAAGTAAAAATAATATACATGACGATATAATCCAAATATAATTAAAATGGACAAACTTAAAAATAATGTTACTACATGTCTTAGATAAAACTGAGGAGGTGAGTAGGCCACACGACATACGAATTGACGCACCCACTAATGTACGTCGTGCCGCATTGTTCGCGCAACCACAATAGGGAGTTCTCCTTCCCGGGTATGACATGCGTGACGAGCACCCTGGACTCCATCTCTTGAAGCACACGTCCATGGACTATTCCACCCTCGACGATGTTCGGGTCCCTCAACCCCCGCCCTATCCGCTGGCCATCAAATATGTCCAATATGAACATGCTCGGCCAACCAATTGTCGATAATGGTCTGTTGGAGGGCGTCAAATAGGGAAGTGGATCGTCGAAGTACGAACGTGTCGGTGATGAAGCAGCGAGGTCCACATCCTCGTCATCCTGCGCCTCGTCCTCCCGCACCTCCTCGTCCTCCCGCACCTCCTCCTCCACCGCCTTCTCCTTCCCTTTCCCTTTACCTTTCTCTTTACGGTCTCCACCCAACGTACGCTTCATGAATGCGTACATATCTTGGACCGTCGCCTCCAAACGGGACAGCTTCGCGTCGTGTGAATCCACCGTTCGAGCCAACCCGGTGTCGCTCGTCTCCAATCCGATGATCCTAGATTTGGCCACCCGCGAGCTCACTCCCCTTGTCCTCCCCTTGCGATCAGAGCCAAGCACTTGGCTGAGTGCGTCTGTGGACAAAGATGCCTTGTCGGCATCAGACTGCGACTCATGCACTTCCTTAAGCTTTGCCTGAAACGACAAAAAGCACATGATTAGTAAACTAAAAAATTATAACGTAATTAACAATAATTAAACTGTCGGATTACTTACAATCGTTGCCGCGACGCTCGGGGACACCTCCTTGTCCTTCCCCTTCTTCGTCCGAAGAGCCACATAAGTATCGAGCCTATGTGGCTTACCCCCTGGCCCACTCCCTACCCCCTGAAATAAAATAAAGAAAAGTAAAATTAGTATCGGCCCCGCAAAGTAAAATAATATCCAATAATATATTTCTGTAGTTTAGATAAATTAAATATTACCTTCATCCTATGCTCCACCTCAGCGTAAGAGGTCCGACCGGAGTAGTGCACGTCCGTCTTTTTAGCCCGATTTTCCCTCCCCGATTGGCGAGATGCCAATTGTCGATCCTCGATCTCATTGTCAATGAACTTTTACCATTGTGCCAATGAGATCGGCTCCTTGGGCGGGACGGATCCGCGCCATTGTAAAATGGTCTCTCGTGTTTTTCCAAAGTACCGTGTCCGCATATTTTTTTTCCACGTCTTGTGTTGCTCCCTCAACTGCTCGAAGACGGAATCGCGTAGCTTTGGATCCAAGTTGAATTGTTCCTGTCCAACAAATACAATGTTAGTTGCGAATAAATATAAATATAAATATAAATATAAATATAAATATAAATATAAATATAAATATAAATATAAATATAAATATAAATATAAATATAAATATAAATATAAATATAAATATAAATTGAAATTGAAATTGAAATATTCATATAAATATTACCTGTAGTGCCGCCCAAACAGCTAACTTGAGCTCATACGGCACCTCCTTCCAACTCATAAACCCCGGGCCGATGACCGTCTTTAGCAGCTCGAGGGATCTCGCTAAAAGCTCCGACTTGTTTTCGACGGTAATCCCAAATTTTCCATATTTGGGGAGCCTAGGGGCGGAGGAGCCCTCGTCACCTCCGCTACCACCGAACCCAGACGACGACATCATCATAAACAGCATCATCATCTTCGCCCTAACATCTGAAGGAGACATTTTTGCTGTAAAAAAAATGTTATTAGTACAGATAAAAAAAATGTTATTAGTACAGATAAAAAAATGTTTCGTCTATATTATAACGTATGTGTAAGTTCCGTCAATACCACCCCCGCCACACGCAAACACACACACACACACACACCACCCCTACCCACCCCACCCCCACCCCCTCCCCCCACCACGACCGTGACAACTACATAAAATTATGACATGAGATAATTGTAGCATAAATTTCATTATCATGGGTTTTACCTAATTGAATTAATTTCATGAATAAAATTATTATCAATTTAAATGAAAATATCAATTATTATCCAATATTTTTGAATGAAATATTTATTTTGAATGAAATATTTATTTTGAATGAAAATATCAATTATTTATAAAATTGATGTCTACTTTTAGTGTTGTGTATATATGTTAGTCTACTTTTGCTTTTTTTTTTTAAATAATCAATTAACCAAATTTCATAATAGTGAATAAGGGTTAATCCTAGCCATTGATTAAGTGTATTATTAGTAAGTACAAAAATTAAATATGGACTCTTAATCTAGGATATAAGGAGTATTTGTTAGTGAAATAATAATTTAGTGATAAAAACACACTCGAACACTACCAAGTTTTGACGACACGGGTCTCTAGAAAGAAAAACAAGCATTTCCAAATTAATATGTCCTCTTTCTTGTTTAGTGTCTCGTGAATTGATAGTATGATTTTAAAAATAGTATACAAAACTAGGTGAGATTTTAGAATTACACGTCGAAATAATACATGTTGTATAATAATAATACAAGTGCATGCTTTGCAATCAAAGGTATTTATCTTTATAAGGATAAAATTATCTTAAAATGATTGGTAGGGAATGTCTATGAGGTGGATGATAATTTATTTGATATTTTATTTTATTTCTTTTGGTTAGGTTATTAAGACTTTATTTGAATTGATATCTTAGTAATTATTATTTAATATTTATTTTGAGCAATTATCTTATAGTAGGATTATTATCCTAGAAACAATTCTTACATTCCATGAAGGAAAACTTTTATTGGATGGTTGAAAAGACAATAGTTCCAATTCATTTTCATTTATTCCCTTAGTGCTACAACAATAATTTGAATTCATTTCATATGATTTCCCACCCCACCCCACCCCTCCACCATCCCCTCCCCCACCACACACCACCACACACACACACACACCCCACCCCACCCCACCCCACCCCCTGCCCCCCTCCACCACCACACACCACCACACACACACACACCCCACCCCACCCCACCCCCTCCCCCACCACACACCACCACACACACACACACACCCCACCCCACCCCACCCCCTGCCCCACCCCTCCACCACCCCCTCCCCCACCACACACCACCACACACACACACACACCCCCCACACCACCCCACCCCACCCCCTCCCCCACCACACACCACACACACACACACACACACACACACCCCACCCCACCCTCCACCACCCCCCTCCCCCACCCCGCCCCACGATGCCCCACCCCCTGCCCCCCTCCACCACCCCCTCCCCCACCCTGCCCCACCCCGCCCCACCCCCCACCCCCTGCCCCCCTCCACGCACACACATACACACATATATATATACACATACACACAAATATACACACAAATATATATATAAATGAAAGAGAGAGAGAGAGAGAGAAAATGGACCTGAAAGTAGAGAGAGAGAGAGAGAGAGATGGAGGGAACGGCGCGGGAGGGAAAAAAGAAGGGGGATAGGGTTTTTGCTGCGAACATTGTCACGGTCGTGTCAAGGTCTTTGACCGTGACACGAATTGTCACGGTCAATGACCGTGACAATTCGTTGTCACGGTCGTGTCAAGGTCAATGACCGTGACATAAAACGCGTGTTTTTTTGTCACGGTCAATGACCTTGACAAGGCTGGCCGGCTGAAAGGTGACAATTTGCCCATTTTGGTGTAGTGAGGGATAATTGAACCTATTGTGTTGAAGGAGGCCTTTCCTCCCTGTGGCTTGGGCTATCAACCATCAGAAGAAGAACTCAGATTAATCCGCCAGCCTCGACTGAAGAGAAAATTACAATGCTCCATAACTATCTCAGGAGATTCCCTAAATGGAAGATTCATCAAAGAAGATGAAGATTTTACTTTCTGTGGCTTCCCTGAACCTTGGTACAACCCTATAGACAAAAAGATGAAACCAGGAATGGAGATCTTTTTTAAAGACGACTACCTATGGGCCGAATGTTCCCAACACTGTGTGCAACCACTCACTGAGGAAACCATAGCTAGTATCGGGGATTCTAAGGATTGCGATTCCGAAGACTCTGCAACTTATAGACATTGGGGCTATCACTCTGCATGATCCACTTAGGGGCTACATCATTCGATCCATCCTATCTCATCAAAGACGCTGATACACCTCTTCTCAACTGGCATGCTGCACTTGTGCCACCTAATGATATCCAACCTAACCCCGATATTTATCCCATTTCCTTTTTAGTCGTTTCCTCGATTTGCATGAGACCTCCTTTGATGAGGTTCTCAATGTTATTTTTCCTATCAATGAAATAGAGCATCTTGCTATGCCTTACATTAATTGTCTTGATTCTAATCGAACTCTTGATAATGATGACTCTGAAAATGAACAATTCTTAACTAATATAAATAAGGTTAATAATAAACAACATAACCGCGTTCAAGTTAATGAAGAGGAAACTATTGTTATTAATCTCGGTTTTAGTAGCCAAATGAGCGAGATTAGGATAGGGGCTATCCTTAATGAGTAGATCGCATGCAAATCAAAGAGATACTGAAGGAATTCATGGATGTATTTATATGGTCCTACGATGATATGCCCGATATTGACCCTGGAATAGCACAACATGAGATTCCAATGCTCCCTGAATGTAAACCAGTCAAACAGAAGCTGCGAAAGCTCCGCACTGAATGGTTGCTCAAAGTAAAAGAAGAAGTAGTCAAGCAACTGAATGTGGGTTTCATCTGTGTAATTGAATATCCCACATAGCTAGCCAATATCGTACCCGTGCCAAAATTAGGAAGAAAGGTCCGCATGTGTGTTGATTATCGGGACTTGAATAAGGCCTCTCCGAAGGATAATTACCCGCTACTCAACATCGATATGATTGTGGACAACACGACTAGTCATGCTCTCAAGTCATTAGTTGACAAATTTATCAGATATAACCAGATCAAGATGCACCCTGATCATCAAGAGAAAATCGCATTCATCACCCCTTGGGAACTTTTTATTATACTGTCATGCCATTCGATCTCAAGAAGATAGGTTCTACCTACCAAAGGGCGGACATAACCATTCTGCATGATCTGATACACAAGGAAGTCGAGGTCTATGCAGATGACATGATTATCAAATCCAAGACGAGAGAAGGCCATGTTCCCACTCTCCGAAAATTCTTTGAACGACTGTGAAAATATCAAATGCGGCTTAACCCACAGAAATGTGTCTTCGGCGTTACCAAAGGGAAACTCTTGGGTTTCATGGTCAGTGAGAAGGGGATATAAGTAGATCCTGCCAAGATGGAAGCCATACTTAAGATGCCACCTCCCCGAATAGAGAAATAAGTCCGAGGATTCCTTGGGAAATTACAATAAATCAGTCGATTCATCAACCAATTGACTTCCATTTGTGAACCCATATTCAAACTCCTCAACAAAGACTCAACCAAGGTCTGGAACAAAGCTTGCCAAGAATCCTTTGACCAAAATAAGCAATACCTAACCCGAACTCCAGTGCTCATGCCACCGCAGCCTAGTCTTCCCTTACTCCTATACCTAACCGTGACCGATACTGCAGGCGGGGCTCTGTTAGCC
The DNA here is from genome assembly GCA_949130495.1 of Sambucus nigra. Classification (NCBI taxonomy): domain Eukaryota; kingdom Viridiplantae; phylum Streptophyta; class Magnoliopsida; order Dipsacales; family Adoxaceae; genus Sambucus; species Sambucus nigra. The sequence goes on along the minus strand of OX422215.1, from coordinate 600,453,421 downwards.
CAATACCTTAAAGAAAATCGCAAGGAGAAAGCCATCTACTATGCCAGTCAAAAATTGGATGGTTACGACGTTAACTACACCGCCTTGGAAAAGGCATGTGTCGCCCTTGTCTGGGTTACCCAAAAGTTACGGCACTACATGCTCTCTTTCTCCATCAGACTTGTATCCCGAATGGATCCTATAAAGTATCTACTCGACAAGCCCGCCTTATCCAGCCAAATGGACCATTGGTTGATGCTTCTAATCGAGTTTGATATCACCTATGTCACACAGAAGGCCATGAAAGGAAGATCCATCTCTGACTACATTGCTGACTATCCTATGGAAGAGGCCGATGTCTGGATTCTAGAATTCCCAGATGAGAATATCCTTTGCACGTCCCATGAAGATCTTTGATGGAAAATGTTCTTTGATGGCGCTGCCAACAAAAAGGGGTATGGCATTGGGATTCTGCTAATTTCTCCTGATGACTCCTACACTCTTATTTCCATCAAATTAGATTTCCCCTGCACTAACAATAATACTAAATACGAGGCATGCACAGTAGGCCTCAAAGTTTCCCTTAAGAAGGGAATTCGACGCCTCGATGTCTTCGGGGATTCAACCCTCATCATCGGCCACGTACTCAGAAAATAGAAAGTCAGGGATGAGAAACTCTTACCCTTCCATGCCCACCTTGAGGAACTGGCTTCCCAATTCCAAGAAATTACCTTCCATTACCTGCCTTGAGCAAAGAACGACCTGGCTGACACCCTTGCTACCTTAGCCTCCATGATTGACATTCCCAAAGGAATAACCATGGATCCCTTCCTTGTCTAAAAATAGGATAAACCAACCCACTATTACCATATCAAGCTCTGCACAGAGGAAGAATCTAAAATAGCCGACTACTAGTACTATGATATTTGACACATCCTCAAACACGGTAAGTACTCCTAAGGAGTGGACAAGAAAGATCGAGCAACTCTTCGCAGACTGATCGCCTAGCTAATTATTTGTGATAAAGAACTATTCAAGGGAAACTTTGATGGTACCCATCTGCACTGCATTGCAGGGGATGGCATTGAAGAGAATCCACAACGGGGAGTGCGGACCGCACATGAATGGTCATATGCTCGCCAAGAAGATCATCCGATAGGGATATTACTGAACCACCATGGTATAGGACTGAACAACCTATGTGGGAAGATGTCTCAAATGCCAATAATTCTCCAACTTATAGAATCTGCCTCCGCGAGAACTATACAATATGACTTCTCCCCAACCGTTTTCCACATGGGGAATTAATATCATAGGGAAAGTTGCACCAAAGGCATCCAATGGGCATGAATTCATCCTAGTCACTATTGACTACTTCACTAAATTGGTTGAAGCCGAGTCATACGCAGTTTTGAATGCCAAGAAAGTGGCCAAATTCATCAATAAAAACATCATCTGTCGATATGGGGTCCCATACGAACTAGTTTCATATAATGGGTTACATTTTGAGGCAGAGGTTATGAAAGTGGTCGATGAGTATGGAATTCAAAAAGCTAACTCCTCTCTATACTGACCTCAAACCAACAGAGCAATTGAAGCAGCCAATAAAAATCTCAAAGCCATCATCAGCAAGATGACCGAGAGTTATCGTGATTGGGCCGACATGATCCCTTACGCCCTCCGAGGTTATTGCACTTCAGTTCGAACCTTTACTAGGGCTACCCCCACTCTGTAGTCTATGGCATGGAAGAAGTCCTACCCGTGGAGCTGGAAATACCCTCATTGCGCGTCATGCTTGAAAGAAAGGTCGGCGAGGAAGACTGGTACCAAAGTCGTCTTGACGAGATGGCCCTCCTAGACGAAAAGAGACTAAAAGCTCTCTATCGCATACAAGGGTACCATTACCGTATAACGCGATCATTCAATAAGAGAGTTAAGGATCGCGGTGTCCGAGAGGGGGAATTAACCCTCAAAGAAATAGTAGATCCCATCTGGGACCCCAGAGGGAAATTCAAGACCAATTGGAGTGGCCCATACATTGTGAAGAACATCTTGTCCGGCGGTGCCGCCATGCTTACCGACCTCGACGGGGAGGAAATGGCGCCCCCAGTCAACTTGGATCGTCTAAAAAAATTCTACCCCTAGTCCAAAATCTCGGCGCGCTATGACTCTTCTCATCTCCCTTATATTCTAAAAATAAAAATAAAAATAAATCTTCATTTCCCCCTTACCCAGAACTACGTGGGCTTGATCCTCTAAAAACATTTTCAAAAATGAATTTCAAAATTTTTCAAAACCCTCAGAGTTACGTAGGTAGCTCATTCACTTCACATGAGCCCGACCCCTCTTCTTTTTTACAAAATACTATTCTTTTCTCATCCCCAGGAACAACAATTCATTTTAACATAAATATGAACAAAAGGATTATGTATGCCTTAGCGATTGGTATAGATAGTTCAAAATGCAAAAAGTCATCAAGAGGCACAACTAGATGATCAAAAACTTATTTATTTCATTATCTGAAATTCCTGTACGATTACATCGGCATAAAGAGTCAAACGACTTCCCTAGCTAAAAAACCCAGAAAATAACAAGCCCTACTACCCACGAAAATCACTCCAATTATTCTAGAAAACACAAAATAACGCCTTCTACAAAAGCTTCACAAATTCCTACCCACAACTGCCAGAGGAACCAACACCACTATCACCTGCATCCGGGACTCCCCAGGCATCCCCTACATGAATGGAGTATCGCAGACGCTCTATGGAGCGATAAGTGCAAACCAACTTGGGGTGGACCACAACTCCCCCCTCCATGATGTCAGATATGGCAAACCACCTCTGACCAGTCTCCACAGCCAGCATCCTAGCCACCACCTTCTTCCACAACCACTTCATATAGTCACTAGAGACATGCCAGAGTCTCCCAATAGACTGAGAAAGACAGGTCGACGGATGACGATTCTCCCATAGGGAACCAAGTCGCATGCTCATACGCTCTGTCAGATCCTCCACAAGAAATAAGTTTGGTTTTCGTGGTGGCACAATTTTCTCCCAACCATACTGACGCAGCAGCCGCCAGGGAAAGTAGAAAAAGGTCTGCATGAGGCCAACCAGTATGACGTACTGGTACTCTCCAAGCTCTAGAATGGGCAAAAACTCTCCCCACCAAGGGACGGACCAGCGTAAGCCTCGTGCCCTGTTCTCTAAAAACTAGTTCCCCTAATTCTCAATGTCCAGGCCTACGCTAAGGAAATAGCGTGAGAAAAAGTTTGCAACCGCCGACAAGGGATACTCAAGTGGGACCGCCATATGAAACCTATCTAACATCCATATAAATAAAATCACAGGGCTCCCTCTCAGAAAGTCAGAACGACCCTCCCTTTAGATATCCAGGCCATTTAAGGTCTCCGCCAGGATCACTGCCGCAGGATTGCGATGGTACGACATCCAAGAAATAATAGCAGTCAGTTGGGGGTCCACCTGCGTCTTTCCGATCACCAACATAACTTTGGAAATAAGGCTTAGGATGATGACCCCAGCATATCTAGCATCGTCCACGTCCTGTAAATGCATGGACTACAACACCTCCGGAAGGGAGATCTTTCCTCCTGCAACTAGTGGTCTGGCTGCCGAAGGCAAAATATAAAGAAGCCCTACCAACAAAACCCTGAGAGAATGGGAAAACTCAGGTAGAGTCGCAGCAACGCTGGGATTTATCCCCAACATGGTAGAAAATTCCTTGTAGGTAGGACAAATCTCATCAAACCCGAAGCGAAAGACATGATCCTCGGGATATAAAAACTCGACAGTCGCCATCAGCATGTTCCACTCAATGGGCCGGTTGCACCACAAAGAGACTCGCCGCATGTGAAAAGCGTCATAATCAACATTATAAGAACACATTGCTTCAAGGTAGTTAGCAAACTCAATGCTACCTGGGAGAGTCATCTTGCAAGACTAAGAGATAGTAAGCAAGTGAGAATGTGGGAAAGGAAGAAAGTGAAAGTGTGAGGAGGAAAGATCCATCCACACCCCCTTTTTATACTTAGAGACTCTTAAGCCAAGATGAGAAACCCTACAGAGATCAGAGTAAAACTTGCCCCACCAAGTAACAAGCAATTGAAGAAAGTGCAATCAAAGCCATAGATTGATTGGACTAGACTGACATGCCAATAGGCAGCACAGGGGTCATGCCGATCGACAACCCCCCATATTGGGAAATTTCCCTTTATCCTCTTTTGTCAAAATAAAAAAAAAACAGCAAAAATAATTTTTATCTTAAGGGAATTCCGAATTTCCTTTATACTTATGCCTTACTAATCTCATTTCAAATAAAATACTTCTCAAAATCAATTTTCAAAGTTCGTTTTACGGTCTCAGCAGCAAAGTAAAAAGAGCATGTGCATTAATCACTAAATAAGATATAATTACCAAAAAAATTCATTCTTTCATTTGTATATATTTGGCTATGTTACATTAACATTTTGCAGAAAAAGAAGAAAAAATAAGGGGACTCAGATTGAACCCAATCTCTCTCTCTCTCTCTCTAGGATCCCTTATCCCTGCGACGCACCCTCTTTCCCCTACGGCGATATGCCATGCCCCTACTACCAGAGCTCGATCCTCCCCCAGACGAGGCAAACGACACCAAGCAAGAAGGAACCGGAACCACCTCACTAATGTGAGAAGTCATCGAAGATATCCAGTCCCTGACGTCCTTCAGCTAGGTGGTCGAAACACTGATATGCTGCAAGGAAGAATAGAAAATATCAAATCAGTGATACATGATGAGAGAGAAGGAAATCAAGGATATCAAATGAAAAGACATACCGTGGGCCGAAGAACCTCCTTCGTCAGATCCAACTCCTCCAGATCCATCGCGTGAGGGTGATGCTGCAAACGCATAGATCCCCCATTAGCCCATCAAAGGTTGTAACTAGGGGAATGCAGCCGCACAAAAGAAGGCTCTGAAGTCATCACCGCCACTGACGTAGCCGTACCACCTGCGCTATGAGAAGACCCCACCTGCCGACTCGAGCCCGCTTTAAGGAGAGGCATCACATCATAAATGCTGGGAAGCATCAGCCAACTCGTGATAAAGTCCATGTAATCATACGTCACCGCTATGTCAATGTATAGGGAGTATGGCTCTCTCATCATCGCAGCCACCCAGGCATCATCGGACATCTCCCGCACGCACCTCATGAACATAGGGGGTCTCGACGGCAGCACCGCAACCTCATCCCCCACAATCTTATGGACCACCCTCTCCCCAAGATACCAAGAATGGTCGAACTCATGCGCTAGTAGGCACCGCATCTAGGCATGTCCCCCAGTCACCCCGATGTGCTGGATAGCCGTCCCCCAAGGATAAAAGGACACCAATAAATTCCCAACGAAAGAGAAGGATCAATATCAATAAAATGGCATCAAAGGAAAATAACAGCCTCAAGGATAATATAATGTTTACCCTCTCACTCGTTAGGCCATTCAAAACCTGATGCATTGCCTCTAAAGAAAGGTTCTTCTTTAACTGTCGGTTGGACCTCCGCCATCGAAACATCCGATAAAAGTCTCAACGGAGTTATCCTTCAGAGAAATCAGTTGGGTGTTCAACCAAATCACCTCGTAGAATCGCGTCTGCAAAGGATAAGAATCAACATTTAAAACAAAAGTAAAATGCATGAATGGAAAATGCGAATGCGTAAAGAAAAATGCGCAAAATAAAAAAATACCTCCAGAAGATTAGCCCCAGTAAATGTTGGCCAGCAACACCAACTGATTGCATCCAAAGAATAGTACAGGGTTGCCAAAGTCAGGCTCCCCCAGTCATAGAGGTGGATGTTCGAAAACATCCTCAAAAATGGCAGAAACCATTAATGAACGACATCGCCACTCGTCGACACCAAGAAACCCCCTAACACCAGCATGATAAATAGATGGGCCATCTGACGCACCTGCTTCCAGTCATTATCATCAATCCTCCTACTCAGTAAAAGCTTTTTCAGAGAAGACAAACGGAGAGAATCCCCAGAAACCATCCTAGCCACGTCACCTAAAGCCGCCGTCACCGCCTCCGGCGTCACCCGCAGCGTCCTGTCCACCTCAATCTGGGCACCCTCACAATCCAACCTCAACAGCTGCTGAACATCAATGGGAGTCCTCGTCGTCTCCCCGAAGCCAAAATGGAAGATGTGGGTAGTGTCCCACCACCTCTCTCCCAGAGTGCACAAAACTACAGTAGAGCGGCGTCTCATCCAATGCCGACGCTAGTCTCCCAAAACCTGCAGAAAACACCATCCAGCACACCACAGCAGAAAGATGCTACCAAAAATCCTTGAGCCCTTTTATGCCACTGGCACGAATAGTCATCATGGAGATGTCAGACTGTCAAGAAATGAAGAGAACCCTTATCAGGAAATAAATCAATCTCGCCAAGAAAAGAAGAAAAGAATACCAAGAGTCATGCAAGACTTACATAACCACTAGGGTTCACCACCCTTAAAGAACGATGACGTGAAGGCTCGCGCAGAAGAGTCTGATCATCAGCCATATGCTCAAATGAGTCGAAGGAGTTTTCGCTACCCAGTTCGAGGGGCACCCTAGCCCTCTACTCCCACCATGCCCAGTCATCGGCATTGAGCCACGCCATATGGATTGCAATGCTTGAGAAGTCAGCCATTTCGAACGTTAGGACAATTTGCAGAGGGTTATAACAGAAGAAAAGAAGTCAGAAAGCTGTGCAAAATGAGGAGAACCCGCCCCCCCTTTTTGTAGGAGGCTAAGGTTCATGACTATCGGTAGTCCACTCCACCCACCGATCAGCATTGGGCCTTTCACCTGCTCGAGATAGCCCAAAAGTCTGTTCCAATGCTGATTGGCAAACCCACACCCATGCTAGTCGGTATACCTCACAAAATTTCGTACAAAAAGTCCAGAAAAATACCAGAAAATTCCAAACAAATCCCAAAAAATTCCTAGAATTGCCAAATCCGCTCTAGCACCTTGCTTACCACGAAAAATGTTTTTTTACACCCCTAGCAGGAATTCCAGAGAATCATTCTCCCAAACAATGTCTCCAAAGGACGACCCATATTTTCCCCAGCTCATTCACCATTCCTTAGAGATATCCCAAAATCCAATCTTTATCCCCAGTAGAATACCCAATTTTCCTGAAGGAAATGTACACCTCTTTTAGGTTAGAATTGATCTCAGTCTTGGATCATCACCTTAGTTAGGTCAGAATTGACCTTGGTCCTCGGTCGTCACCTATTTTACGTCAAAAGTGACCTCGGTCTTAGATCGTCACCTGAGTTAGGTCAGAATTGATCTCGGTCCTCGGTCGTCACCTCTTTTAGGTCAGAATTGACCTCAGTCTTGGATCGTCACCTGAGTTAGGTCAGAATTGACCTCGGTCCTCGGTCGTCACCTTTTTTAGGATAAAATTGACCTCGATCTTGGATCGTCACCTTAGTTAGGTCAGAATTGACCTCGGTCTTCGATCGTGTCATCTTTTAGGTTAGAATCGACCTTGATCTTGGATCGTAACCTGAGTTAGGTCATAATTGACCTCAGTCATCGATTCTCACCTCTCTTAGGTCAGAATTGACCTCGGTCTTGGATCGTGACCTGAGTTAGGTTAGAATTGACCCCGGTCCTCGATCTCACATCTTTTAGGTCAGAATTGGCCTCGAACCTTGGTCGTCACCTCCTTTTTCGGTCATAATTGACCTCAACCCTCTGAATCGATCATCCACATCCCTTAGGTCTGCAGAACTGAGCTCCTTCCATCATGTGGTGTATATTTGATGGCTATCACTTGTTCCAATCTCACCCGTTTAGGGGATATGTAGACACCACATTCTAGGACCCCCTAAGTCACTCCTTAGTCTCCTAACACTTTTCGCTTCCATCGCAAACCTAGGTCGCACTCCGAATGCCCATCGGGCGCTCCCAGGCCCCGAATCGACCCGATTTGACTCCGATCAACTTCACCGTCAGAGCGAAAGCTCTTTGAATCTTCGAAGGGCACTGAAACCCCTTTCTAACGGTCAACCCCATGCGCAAAATAGCATAATCGTTCAGAAACGACCAGTTTTCCACCAAAAATCGATCCGGAGGCCACCGAGCGATCCCATACTCCATTTGACCAAAGTCAACTCTTTAACTCGAACAAGACTAAATAAATCTTCGAATGGCACTGAATACCCTTTCTAATGATCCACGTTGTGCCCAATTCTGACCTAGGATACGGACGAACGATTCGTTTTACTCTAAGAAGTCACTGGGCGCTTCCGGGCCCCGGTTGATCGAGGTCAACTTACCAAGCCGAGCAAAACTCTTTGGAATGCCGAAGTACATCTCTTAACATTTCAAATGATCCACCCCGTGTGCGATTCTATCTTACCATGTGAACGAACGATCCGTTTGCATCCGACGATCTCCCGTCCAAAGGACTGACATGCGCTTTTGAGCCACATTTGACCCAAAGTCAACTCTAGGACCCGAGAGTGGTCCAAAGGACTCTCATAGTTCTCTGAAATACCTTTCTAATGGTATGCCCTGTGCACGGTTCGGATTAACGGTTTGTACTCTACGGTCATTTTTCCAAAAAAGTCCGTACGAGACTGCCAATTGACAACCCTACCTATCGACACAGTGTAAAGGGTGACCTGCCGATAGGCAACCCCTGGGGTACGCTTATAGGCACCCCGTGATCCTATAAATAAGGGCCATGACCTCGTTGCTGAGGACATAGCACAAACCCATTAGCATCAGTGATCTCAGCAACATTCTCTCGAAGTCAGCGAAGTTCCATATAAGAAATCTCATTCAAGCCTAAACACCAATCCTTTTCACACCCAACTTGGAAAATATCATTCTCTCTCATCAACATTCAAAGTAGTTCATCCAAGATCCAAGTTCAAGCTCCAAGAAAGGTCCAATTCTTTCTCCCTCTCTTTTAATTTCTTGTTTTATATAATTTACCTTAGATTCATAATCTAGTTTCATTCTAGCTCATACATATTAACTTCTACACTTTTATTAGTATATCGCACATACTTTATTTTTCATAAAAAAACCCAAAACACAAATAAAAGAGGGTTACACCCGTAAATTCTGAACGAAATTATCCAAAACACGTTTTCCAAAACAAAAAAAAACATATTTTCTCCACGCATACACCTAATAAAATTCCATTCGAATCTGTGGGATATACCCCACCCCTAGTCTACATTCGAACTATGTGGACTTTGATGCCTCTATAGGCTACGTAGGCGTCTTGGGTTAAAATTTGAGACTCGAGTCCAATTTTGCTAATTTTTTAATTCCTCTTATTTTTCATAATATCGTCAAATTTACTCATTATATATATATATATATATATATATATGGAGAGGTTCTCTAGGGGACCAAAAGAATGGACTTTTTAATGGACCTTAACAAAAAACACATAATAACACATTAATTTTAAATCCTATAGTGTAATTGGTCCGCGCCAGCGGCACCCGAGACCCCACCTTCACCCCACTACGTCCCACCCCCACCCTGCCCCCCCACCCCCACCACCCAACCACCACCATCACCATAGCAGCCCTTATGACAGTTGGGCTGCAATGGGGGGTGGGGGGGTGGAGGATGGGGTGGGGGCGTGGGGGCGGTTGGGGGGAGGGGGGTTGGGGATCAATCGACACGCGTATTTGGTGCCGCTGGCGCGGACCAATTACACTATAGGAATTAAAATTAATGTGTTATTATGTGTTTTTTGTTAAGATCCATTAAAAAGTCCATTATTTTGGTCCACTAGAGAACCTCTCCCTATATATATATATATACTTGATCGCGTCTCCTCCCACACATGTTATCATTTTCGAATAACAATCAATATCATGATGAATGCTCATGTTCTATCTTCTACATTTATTATTTTGGGAATATTCCTATGAATGACCTCACTCTATATTTTCTGGTATGGGTCGAACGATTTCGATCTCCATTATATAAACACATGCATACACTTCATGGGGATAAAAGAAAAGAAAATATAAACATTTGCCCATAAGAGACCAAAAGGGCGGGATGGGTGCCTAACACATTCCCATTCCGTAACTTAGCCCCGGGACCTCCGATCTATTGGTTTCGCATGCATAAGTTTTGTCCTTGATGCCTCTCCCTTGAAACTGACAACATATTCTTTTACCCGTTTTATGTAGGCGACTCTATCTCTTCACATTCACCCCACACCGACGACGGCTGAAGCCCCCTTTTCGAAGAAAAGGGTGTGAGACTGCGACGCAACCTCCATCCCCGAGGAGGGGGATCCTCTTTATCCTTTCCCTGGAGCGAGCACCGCACCGACCGAGATGTACACAGTACACGTGTATACTTATATTTTCTAAGTAGACGTGTACTTTATAAATATACAGAAGTGCAAGTGTACTTGGTAAATAGCATATGTAGATTCAAAGTTCACGTGTTATATTTACAAAGTACACGTGTATTTTGTAAAAATCACGTGTACTTTCAAAATAAAGTTTTGATATTTACAAAGTACACGTATACTTTGTAAATATCACGTGTACTTTATAAAAATCACGTCTACTTTTAAAGTACACACATGAATTGGTTTAAATATCAGTGGTACTTTGACAGTACAGGTGATATTACAACCACGGTAAATGCAATACTACTAAGGTTCATATGTATTATATAAATATCACGTGTACTTTATAAATATCATGTGTACTATAAGAGAACACGTGATATTTATAAAGTACACGCACAAGCATCCATATGATCCCATAGACCTCTTTTAAGGATTCCAATCTAGAAAAAGAATTGATAGCTTGTACTTCTATTGTATCAATTATCATTTTAACGATCAACTTCTCCCATAATGATATCTATGCTACCTAGTTTCGTCATAAAATCAGCCGATTTCATTCTTTTAACTAACTGAGGAAGAATTTGCAAATTGATAAAACCCTATGGTCGAATTTTCCATCTCCGAGGAAAAACACTCTTATCTCCTATCAGTGAATTGGTTTGAATATCAGGTGTACTTTGAAAGTACAAGTGATATTAAAACCATGGTAAAGGTAATTAAACTCAAGTTCATATTTAATTAAACTCAGGTTCATAAGAATTTTATAAATATCAGGTGTCCTTTGAAAGTACACGTGATATTTACAAAGTACATGTGAAACCAGGTTTAAAAAAAATTCCAATTGTTTGTTGGAAGGTATTAGTTGTTTTGATTACCAATAGGAAAATGACACATCTAGTTTCTATGCTAGGTTTTGAACTTGTTGTTTTGTCGAGTGAATTTATGATAAACTCATGCAGGGCAGATGCCCAATCATAGCTATACATGTCATCAATATTGTTGATGTATTTTGTAAAAAATTCTCCTAATGTGAAGTTTGAGTTAGAGAAAAACAACACCATCAAGAAGTGGAGTGAAATAAGTTTTACAAAATCGGTAATGCCCTCATCTGTGTCCAACTCTACCTATTTTTTCAAACACTTCAAAATTTCTGACTTTCCAATTTTACGTTTGAAGTATCGGGCAAGGAATTCAGGTTTTTAAGACGAAGTCAATCTCTTTTTCAGTTATATTGATGTTTGCCTCTCTACTATTGGTATGTCAAATATTGCACTTATATCTCTCGGGATTATTTCAATCTTACTCTTCATCTCAAAACTTTTTGTTTCCTTGTTGTACAACTTGATAATGGATAGAATATTTTTATTAGGCGTTGAAAAGCTCCCAGAATGGAGTCTTCTTAAGTAGTTCAGTATGCCTATCATTTATTTTCGTTTTAATACCCGAAAAATCATGAAAAAAACTAGCAACATTCGATTTATACTGGTCATTCTTCTTCAGACCACGTGTATATTCCAAAGCCACATTAAAACTAAAATCGCTTGAAGAACTTTCTTCAGAACTGCTCTTATTGTTGCCCTTTCCTTTTCTTATCCTCATCTTTGTCCCCATTCTATTCATCTATAAACAAAATTTAAATTACTAGCCTATAATGATAATTTACAAGTAAAAAAAATAAAATACACACAAATTAGAATAAAATACAGACTAAAATAATAAAATACAAGTGTATTTAACAAAAGTACATGTAATATTCTCACAAACAATTCATACAGGTCTTAACAAAATACATGCTAAAGGCGGTAATATATATCATCCGTTACATGGTAATACCTAATAGATGTTGTTCGACAAGTCAAAAACCAAGATTCTCTCTTCCTAACGTATTCAGAAAAGAAGTGATACAATAGTTCCATGCTAAAAGCGCCAACGTTTTCAAAACCTCTTAAGCAATACCGCTCTATTTGTTTTGCTAAATCCTTATCTTTCGATTCAGTTACTTGAAGCTGTTGCACATCAAAAGTGTACATGTTGTTTTCATAGTAGTTGAAAAAATCAAGTAACCTTTTCGCTCTATCATTGATGCGTAGGAGAAAATGAATTTCATCATCATTAGTAGAAATGACTGTCAATGTGAAAGGCTTTGTATTATTAAGATCTTCAAAGGTTCAAGCAACAATTTTGTAGTTGAACATGGTTGATGGTATGATTCCTAAACAAAAACACAACAATAATACTTCTTACAAACTATCGACTATCATTCAAATGCGGATGGCGCGGACCAAAACAACATAGGATCTTTTACAATAGAAGATGACATATATCTAAGAGAGTACACGCATAGTACATAAAAGTACAGTTAAATTGGATTGAATAAATTCAATTTCAATTTACGTATACTTTGTGAATTTTGCGTGCACTTTTTGAAACTATACACAAAATTCACAAAGTACACATAAATTGGATTGAACAAATAGGTTTTATGACTTCATGTAGTTTATGAATTTAGGTGATGCATTTGTAAAACCTTTATTATTGCGTGTACTTTGTAAATGTTGCATGTACTTTTTGAAAGTACACGCAAAATTCACAAAGTACATGCAATAATAAAGGATTTAGCAAATACATCACCTAAATTCATAAACTACATGTAGTCATAAATAAATGCCTTTGGCACCGACCACAATTAATATAGGAGTTATACAAAAACAAAGAGTATGTACATAAATGTAACATAATTTATACATGAGGAAATGTACAATGATGAAATACATAAATGTAACATACAAAAAGTGTGTTTTGAATTTAAAATCAGGGAAACAAATGTATTTTTTCATATTATGAAGAATAATAATGTGATATCATCAGTCGATGTGTAATGTCTACAAATTTATACATACGAGAACACAAAATACATAACGCAAACATATGATATGAGAAATAAAATGCTAAGAACACAACATATACATAGTGTATGGTATAATCTTAAGTACAAAACTAAAGACCATATTTATGAGCATGTATCCATACTTGTTAGTGTTGTTTGGAAGAATTTGATTGAGAATGTGAAATGTTTGGTAGGACTTCCACAATTAGGGTTTTGATCGCTTGAATTTCTGTGAAGTGTGTTTATTTTGGAATTCAAGTGTATTTATAGGTTGTTGTTGGACCAAAATTTGATTGATAATGAAAATCGTGTTGGGGTTTTGATCGAAAAGACAGTACAGTTAGGGTTTTTAATGAAGAGACGATACCTTGTATTTGGCGCTTAAATTTCTTAAAAGTGAATGTTTGTTTTAATTTGAGGGTATTTATATGTTGGACCTAATCGTTTGAAATTTGTTGTGCCCGATTTTTTTGTCTACAATTGTTAGTCCAATGACTAGACCGTAAAAGACCCAAAAATAAATAAATAATGGAAGTAAGTTTATGTCCTTGCGTGGAGTTTTTAAAAAGGGTTAATGCTACACTTATCTGTGCTTAGTACTGAACATGTTTTATCTGATTCGTATCATAGCGGGACCTACACCATAGTACAAACATATAAAGTATGTCAAATTTGTGTGTGTGTGTTTGTTTTGTATGTCTAGAATTGTTTAAAAAATCTATATAATTAGAAGACTCCAAAACTCTCTGCTCTATTTAAATATAATAATATAATAAAGCCTAATTTAATATATATATATATATATATATATATATATATATATATATACACACACACACACACACACACACACGCAGTACTGCTCTTGTGCAGATCAATCCGCATTTTAAGAGTGAGAACCGAACATGTGTCACTTAATGGCAAGCCTAGAAATTATCGACTAAATTATAGGCACACTCTCTCTCTTTTCTGGGCTCACCGTCAGGTGACACACGTTCAATCTGCACTCTTAAAATGTAGACTGGTCCGCACAAGAGCAGTACTATATATATATATATATATATATATATATATAATTTAAGCTTAGGGGCCTGAAGTTCCCAATTGTCTTAGAATATTTGGGGCGTGAAGATCCCATTTGTTATTTGATTATACACAAATAATTAAATCTTGAGAGTTGAAGTTCTTTACTAGTTTTTTTTTCAGACCCGAAGTTTCCAAGTACTATTTAGAATTTGAAACCTGAAGTTCCCAATTCATATATAAATTTTTGCAGCATGAAGTTCACAATTGATGTTTAAATTTTTAGACATGATAATAAAATATGTCGTAAAATCAAATTAGGAGTTTTGATTATTTTCTATAATAGGTCAAGGAATACTAAACGTACCCTAATAACTATTTATATTTTGGACCCAAAGTTTCAACAATTTTCTATTTAATAAAACCTGAATTTTTTATTTAAAATTTGGGACTTGAAATTCCCAATTACCCTTTAAATTTAGGGCTTGCATTACTATTTAAATTATGGACCTGAAGGTCCAAATAATATATACCCCCAATCAAAATACGAATTTTTGGTTATTTGTATCACAGAGTAAGGGACATTAAATGTTCACAAATAATTTATAATTTGGACCTAAAGTTCCAACTACTGTAAAAAAAAACTCTGATCAAATCTGAATTTTTGACGGAATAGGGTAGGGACTTTGAAGTCCTTATGCTTAATATAACTGACCCACAATTCAATTGCTTTATGTATTGACTTGAAGTTCCTACATACAAATAGCACGAACATGAAGTTCTACTTATTAAATCAAGTACTTAAAGTCCTAATTGCACACATGATATTCCAATTAATATTGAGTTATTATTTTTCTTTATTCTGATTGTAATTTATTAATTCAACAGTTTAAAAATGTCAAATACTTCTTTTTTTTTAGGAATAGGGATGAGATCCCCTAAATTTTATGGATTAAGAGAAATAGGCTCTCCTATGTGGCATAAATAACTTGAAGGAACATAAATAGAGAAGATCTCTTAAAAACCCAAAGACTAAAAGAAGAGAAATAAAGAATTGAGGAATTACGAGGAATTCCCTTTACAAATAAAGGAAAAGAAGACATAAATTATGAAAAAACTATGATTGAGGTAAGACCAAGATTATAAATCTTCAAACAACCCTTTGTGATACTTGGAAGTTGATGAAATGATGAAAAAACAGAAGAATTTGCAGAAGACGATGCCTTATTTGCAAGAGAGTCAGCTACAAAATTTCTTTCTCTAAAAACATGTTGAATCTTGTAATGATTAGAAAGAATAATCTTGGAGAAATAATCAATGATCTTGTTCAGCTTCTAAAGTGAGTACCATGAGTTTGTCACCATATGAAATAGAGAATTAGAATCTGTTTCTGCAATTGCACACATAGATCCAGACCTATTCTAAGAGCTTCAGCTTCAGTATATAAGCTTGATTGAATACCCACAAACTGAGAGAAACCTTAAATAAAGTTCCCTTTTTCATCTCTAATAATACCTCCACAACCACTAGCCCCTGGATTTCCATGGGAAGAACCATCAACATCAAGCTTAAAAACATTTTGAGGAGGCTTGATCCAAGAAATAGCTACTAAAGATGGATGTTTAAACTGAATCTTCAATCCAAAAAGAGAGACAATAAAAGCATCCTCTTTCTTTGGAATTATGTTAAAAATAATACATGCAATCAAAAGTCTGAAATAAGAAATAACGTTAGTGATAATGGTCTCAAGATAACGTTAGTGATAATTATTTTAAAAATGTCAAATTTTTCTAAACTTGATTTCAAAGCACTTAAATTTTTTGGGGTGAATTACCTTAATTGTCTCAAGATACTGGACTTCACTTCCAAGCTCAAAACCTTAGTGATGCAATAACACTTGAAAATATCGTGTCCTGGCAGGACAAAGCTAAGGCTCTAATATTCCTTAGCTATCACATACACAATGATTTGAAAAGTGGGTACCTGATTGTGAAAGATCCTCTAGATTTATGGAACTCCCTGAAGGGGCGTTATAACAATAAAAAATCGATCATACTTTCATGTGCACGCCATGAATGACTCAACCTGAGATTTCCATATTTTAAGGTTGTATCCGAATACAATATCGCTATGTTCAGTGGAGGAGAGAGAATAGCCCCCGGGGGAGCACGTGCATCGCCCATGATTTTAAAAAAAATTAAATAAAAAGTAACCTAATTAGCCCCGTTCACTCAGCAGGTAGCATACCCAAACAAAACATTATAAACCCATTTCGCTCAGCAGCACAACAGCCATAACCTCGCTCCAGCTTCGATGAAACCCTCCCCTCTAAGGATTTGCTCCGGTGAATCACCGTCGGTGATTAAGGTATATATATATATATATTCCGGCCTCTAATTTTACCTTAATTGTTTGATTGGTATTAAAGAAGTGTAGATGGGTATTAAAGAGGTGTAGGTAGATGGGTTCTCTGCTTTTTTTCATGGGTAATAAAGAAGTTTAAATGGGTTTTACCTTCATTGTTTGATGGGTATTAAAGAATCATTCTCTATTTTTTTTCATGAGTATTAAAGAAGTGTAATGTGTAGAAGTGTAGATGGGTATTAAAGAGGTATATAATGATTTCTTTAATATATATTCAGATGCTTTCAATTTTCAATTTTTTTCATGCTTTTTAACAGATAAAGTGGGCATTTTTTTAATGCTTTCAATTTTTTTTCATGATTTTTAACATTTAAAGTGGGTGCTTTAACAGTTAACAATTTTTTTTAATACTTTAATAGTTAATTTTTTCCTAATTTCCTAATAATATTTTTCTATTTATTGCAGTCTCTTGGCAAATATTTCTATAAAAAAGCTCGTGTAGAAGTTTCTCCAATCGACAATGCCATGCCACTTACGACCAAAGTTGTCCAAGAGGAACCTTCAAGAGTGTATTGAACTAGCATCGAAGTTGACTTGACTAATCTTCCATCGGATCCTAGCTTACGACCACGCATTTTAGATTATGATACGAATGATCAAGACAAAGTTAGACTAGCATATTTGCAAATGGGTCCTTATCAACCCTTTATGCCTCTTTATCCTCTAAAATCCATGGGAGAAAAGGAACTACGTTTCGTTTCGGATTGATTTACCTAATTTGGTAGTTGGTTGGAATATAATATTTTAAAGGATGCGGCATTTTGTTTGCCTTGTTTTTTATTCTGTTCGGAATCCTCGGACATAAATAAAAGTGATGCTTTTGTCAGAGATGGTTTTGACAGTTGGAGGCGAAAAAACCCGACTACAAAAGCATGTTAACAATGAGGGTCGTAATGCGGCGTACATGAAGTCTAAAAATTTGTTGAACCAAAGTCAACATATTGCGGTGCTATTTAATAAGCAATTGAAGGAATGTGAAGATGATTATCTTCTACGATTAATTTTAACTATTGATGTGATTCGGTTGCTTTTGCGACAAGCCTTATCTTTTCGTTCTCATGATGAATCGGAGGACTCCATGAATAAAGGTAACTTTCTTGAACTTTTAGAATGTCTTACCAAAAGAGATGTATTATTTAACAAAGTAGTTCTTAAAAATGCGATGGGTAATCATAAATTGACATCTCCTGACATTCAAAAAGATGTAGTAAATGCAATTGCGAGTGGGATTACTAATACAATATTAAAAGATTTTGTTGGAGATCCATTTGAGATATTAATTGACGAAACACGTGATGTATCAATTAAAGAACAAATGTCTATTGTAAGACATTATATGGATAAAAGGGATTTTCTGATGGAAAGATTCATGGGTATGGTACATGTTTCTGACACTACTGCTAAATCATTAAAAGCATCACTCGATCATTTTTCAACAAACATAACTTGAGTGTAAAAAATTTGCGGGGTCAAGGTTACGATGGGGAAATTAACATGCAAGGCGAGTACAATGAGCTTAAATCACTTATTTTGAGGGAGAACAATTAAGCATTCTATGTATATTGTTTTGCACATCAACTTCAGTTGGCACTTGTAAAAGTTGCAAAAGATCTTAAACACATTGATGAGTTCTTCTTCATAGTTAATAATGTAGTGAACATCGTGGGTGCATCTTGTAAGCGTCGCGACATTTTGTGAGAGAAAGAGGTGGAGCGAATTAAATATCAGTTGGTTAGTGGTGATATATCAAGTGACCGAGGATTAAATCAAGAAACTAGAGTGAAGCGTACAGGTGATACACGTTGGGGTTCGCATTGAGGAACATTGGTTAATTTGATAATAATGTATGAATTCGTGCTTGGTGTTCTTGATGATTTGGGGGGAAATTTCACGGATAAAAAGGGTGGGAAATAAATTTGATCAAATCAATGCAATCATTTGATTATGTGTTCACCTTACATTTAATGAACAACGTACTTGCAAAAAGTAATGAACTTTCTAAAGCTCTCCAACGAAAAGATTAAGACATTGTTAATGCAATGGCTTTAGTGAAATTGTCAAAGAGCCGAATGCAAAAATGAGAGATAGTGGGTGGGAAAAACTTTTAGTTGAGGCCTCCTCTTTTTATGTGAAAAATCATATTGAGATTCCTAACATGGAAAGTAATTTTTGTCTTTTGGGAAGATCAAGGCGAGGATTGACAACCACAAATTTACATCACTATAAAGTTGACTTGTTCTACCTTTGCGTGTAAAAACAACTTGTTGAACTTAACAATCGTTTCAATGAGGTGAATTCTGAATTGCTTTTATGCATGGCATCATTTGATCATGTTAATTCATTTGTTGCTTTTGATATAAACAAGTTGGTTCGTCTATCTGAACTTTATGTTGATGATTTCACCGAGCAAGAGTGTATTGTATTTCGGGATGAGCTCGAATTATATGAATTTGATATCAAATCCGATTGTGACTTTGTTGATGTGAATGGGATTAGTGGGCTGGCTACGAAAATGGTAGAGAAAGGGAAATACGTTGTGTATGGATTAGTTTACAGGCTCATAAAGTTGTCATTAATTCTACCGGTTTTCACAGCTACAGTTGAGAGGTCACTTTCTGCTATGAACATTGTGAAAATCGATCTTCCAAATCGTATGGGGGATGGTTGGATAAGTGACTCTTGCGTGACATATATCGAAAAAGATGTCTGTGATTGCATTTCTAATGACGCAATTATGGATCGATTCCACAAGATGAAAAATCGTAGAGGGAGATTGTAGTTTGCTTATTTTATATTTTAATTAGTACTTATAATGACAAATTTTGGATATCCGTTTTAGCAATGAAGTAATATGGTTTGGTTTGTTATATTTTATTACTGTTAATGTGTGAATATAGATTTCTTTAGCCACGAAGTATAAATGTGTGAATAATCCTAAAAAAAAATCGGGGGTTAACGCCCCCGAACCCCCGTAGTTTTTATCATGGCGCTCCACCGCTTGGAAATTCCTGGCTCCGCCACTGGCTATGATCAAAATTACCTCCAAGTTAAAGCTATGCGGGAAAAAGATAGAGGATGCAAATATGTTGGAGAAAACTTTCTCATTTTTGTTGCCTTGGATATGCTCCTGCAGTAGCAGTATTCAAAACTAATATCATATCTCCTAGTTGTTAAGCAGAACAATGACTTACTGATGAAGAATCATACATTTAGACCCACTGGATCTGTAACACTCCCTGGAGTGAATGCTAACTCTATTCAGAATAATGAAAGAGGTCGATAAAATATGTGGCGAGGTCGAGACAAATCCACAAGAGGTGGCTACCATAATCAAGGCCCTAGAAAGAATACAAAATTCAAGAACCACCAGAAGTGGAATGATCATAAAAAAATGGAATCGGAAGACAAATCCAAGAAATTTAAATTATATTTTTAGAGATATGGTTGTACTGGGTATTGGACACGTAATTATCGTTTGTGCAATAAAATGGAGGAAAAATATCAGGCCTCAATAAATGGAGCAAAGACAAACATTGTGGAAGGTTCATAAGACCGTTGGAAACTTAATGATACTGATATCAATTTTAATGATTTTTATGAAGATTATGACGGAAATGCTATTGATGATGAGACATTTGATAACATGCTTGGAGACCTACCTAAAATAGTCTTGAAGACCCAAATAATTATATTAATTTATTTATCTTCTTCATATTTACTATTGAGACATCCGTAATTTAGCATTAGAGCATAAACAAATTTATTTAATATCTTTATTTGAGCATTTGTTTGTTAATGGAATGGTTTTGATTATTTTTTTTACAATGCTTATATGATTGGTGGATTGAATTTCAATTTATAGTTAATCATGTTAAATGTATAGATCTGAAAGTAAGAGCAAGCGATGATACTTGTCTGGTAGACCGTGGGACAAGCCACACCATTTTGAAAAACATTTTTTTCTCAGACTTGGTATATAATACATCGAATGTTTTCACTATAGTTGGTCCTACTAAGACCATTGCAGGCTCCGGTGGAGCCCACGTGGTGTTACCCAATGGTACCCACTTATTCATAAATAGTGCTATATACTCAAGAAATTCCTGAAGAAATTTATTGAGTATTACGGATTTAAGAATGAATAGGTATCATATGAAAACATGTAATAAAGTTAATACAAAGTTCCTTTGCATTACTTTCAGTATTGAAAGCCAGAAGCTCACACTAGAGAAATTGTCGGCACTATTAATGGGGTTATATCATACAACAATTAAATGCGAGTGTGTCAAATTATGAATAAAACTATTGAAGACAATTATATTATCACATATTTGAAGTTAAATAACGTTATGAGAGTCTGCACACTAAACACTTAAAAATGTTGGACCACACATTAAACCATGAGAGAGTCTCTCTCTCTCTCTCTCTCTCTCTCTCTCTCTCTCTCTCTCTCACACACACACACACACACACACACACATCTTCTTTAGATGACAAAAACTATTTTCAGTTTTTCAAGTACAACTCCCTCCAAATCCATCTAAAACAAAGAGAGATTGAACAAAGGATTCAAAGTTGTTTACCTTGGACCTTAAAAAAAAATGTTCGCCTTTGGCATTTTTATCTCACATCCTTATCCCCTGGGAGTTTTTTTTAATAAAAAAATATAATAAATTGAGTTTAGAAAAAAAATGGTCTAACCCAAACCCAACTCGGTGCCCAAACCAGTCCAACTGCCAATATACTATGTAAGAAAAAGTTTGTACAACTTTTCTTTTGTATGTTTAGCATTCCCGAACTACTGACTAATGCAAAAAGAATTAAAAAGTTTTTATGAATGAACGTCCATGACTAGTCCTTAAGACAGCTCGAGACTTCTACTATGAATAAAATCTAATTTTAGCACGTCCATTAGTGGTCCTTTGACGGGAAAGCCCCCATGTTCGTTCCCTCCCTACACCACATGATGGCAGACTGGCCACAAATTACCTACCCTTTAAAATATGATATACGTTCGTTTGGTGTGGATTATAAAAAGAGAGATGGGAAAGGTTTCATCTAACTTAAGTGTATAAAAATATGATATTTCACATAATTTTATAAGGGTATTTTTGTTTAAACCCACTTTTCCTTTTAACAACCCCACATTCGTTTTGAAGTTATTAAAAAAAAAGGTAAAAGCCCATATTATCCTTGTTTAACGCCCCCCAATTATTTTTTGAAAAATTATTACTCTGCTGTGTATTACTAGATTTCATACAGAGCTTCCTGCCTAGATTCCTTAGGGAACTTTGTTTGAAAATATAAAGTCAACCCTTACCTCCTTATCAAATATCATAACCCATATCAGATATGATATTGAGGCTTGCAAAAAGTACAAACTGGACTTTCCCCATAACATCAGCGTAGGAAAAAAAACAGTTACCAATATAAGAAGGAAACAACAACATGGTATCAAAACAACAGGGTTAAAAAAAAAATATCGTATCAAACCAAATCAGTCACAAAATGAAGAGATGACAAATCTTATTGAAGTTATTATTGGGTATCTGACGAGAGAGAGGAAGGGTAGTGTATGAATTGGATGAGAGAGATGATGAGTAATGTCTGAATGGGATGAGTTATCGTGCCTATTTTGTTATTTTTTTTTTTGGCAAACCACGAATGCGAGGATGTTGAAAGATTATCACCCCAACTAAAAGGGGGTAAGTTTGCTAGGGGGATGTTAAAAGAGATGGCGATTTTAACCCTATAAATTTAGTTTATGTACTAAAAACAGCATGAAAAATGACCGATATGACATTTGGCAACTCATACAAAAAAAAACCATCAAATTTTTAAAAGTTCATAACTTCAAATCTACAAATTCAAAATTTTCAAATTTATATATTTGATATTTTTTGACAAAAAAATCGAAACCGGTAAATTTACTATTTCACTAAAACCTTAATTTTTTCCGGCGAACACTATATTTTTTTCAACGAAAAACCTCCTTCTCCAACGCTGACAATAGTGCCGCTGACGCGGATAAAAATAAATAAAAAAATAGCCAAAGGGAGAGTAAATCGAGGAGAGAGAAACAATCCGACGAGAATTCCAATTCTCTTCGATGAGGATTTCAGTGTTTCAACAAGGATTCCAATGGATTGGATGGAGTGGGATGAAGGTGGGATGATGTGTTTAATTTTAGAATAACTTGTATGACTAAGGGTATAAATATAAATATCTCTTTAACTAAAACAAATGAAATTACCTGTTTTATGTACTCCTAGCGCTAAAGGGACTACACAAATAAATGTTATTGCACCACATGAACTAAATTTATAACCTGAAAATCACTGTCCTAAAAATCCAAATATAGAAAGGAACATGACCTTAATCTTAATTCTCTATTATAAAAAATAATGTAGCTTACACAAAATAAACACACCTAACATTTGGTGTGTAAAATTGTGCCGCTACAACCATGTAATGAAATTTGTAGTACCAAATATCGGAGTGTGCATTATTACCATTGATCATTGGGTTTGTTTCTCAAGTACAAGATTAATGATGCTTACCAACTTTAAAAAAAATAGACTAAGGCCGCGTTTGGTTGTCCCAAAATTGCAAATTGGCTCATCAATAAATTTGTCCATTTACAAATCGATCCATTAATTGTGTTTGGTTTCATTAATGAAATGATTCATTAATTGTCCCATTTTAACTTATATGTAAATCTGAAATTGGATCATTTCATAAAAAACGTGAAATACATCCATTTGAAATAAGAGTCGCATAAAGTACATATTGTTCTCTCTCTTTCCCTCCCTTCCCTCCCCCTCTCTCTCTTAATTTGTTTTTATAAGTTTTTTCATACAACCTTAACATCGATTTCAGATTACCAAACATTGCGTAAAAATGGATTTAAACTTATTTAAAATCCACTCATTTACAATTGACTAATTCACAATGAGCCAATTTATATAATCAAACAATTTACGCAACCAAACAGGGCCTAAAGTAGACCGCTAAAATTTCGTCAAGCTGACCGTGCAGAAAGTTTTAGTACCTATTTTTTTGCACCAAAAGGCAAAACTTTAACGACATAATTGCCACATATCTAATGTGAAAAAAAGAAAAGAAAAACAAAGGAGCAGAAATGTATTCATAGCATGTTAGCTGCCAAAAGAGTCCACCCCCAAATCAATCCAGAAATTAAGGATTGATTTGGAAAATCTTTTACATACTATTACCTCAACATTTAGCGAGAACCACTTGCAGAATAAGAATGCAAGAATTTTCAAATCAATTCTGCTTTTTCTATCGAATTGGGACATCTTTGGGTGTTTTTTTCTTTTTCAATAAAACTATGTTGTAAATCATGTTATAATTTTCCAATATTCAAATCTAATTTCAAACATTAACAAGTAACCCATGTATAAAAGCGCTTAGGCCTTTCATGTGTCAAATAAAAGAATGGGATGTGATGAGAGTTGCCCATCCCAAAGATAAAAACTACACCAAGTAAGATTAGAGGCTTGTTTATGGTAACTTATCCCACTTCAAATTCTATCCCAACAACGATAAAATTATCCTATGGCACATCCCCTTACCACACATCAAATGGAGCCTTAGATTATATTTAGTAGATTATGAATTATTTATTGAACACAAGGCTATTGTTACGTAACTTCATAATTATATGATTTATAATTTGCTGAAAATAATCTCTAAAGAAGGGTCGGGTCGAGTCATTCTTTCTCAATTTCATTATCTACTGGATCTTTATATCACTACCTAATATGATCTCATTCTACAGCTAGATTATCCATGATTTGCCTGCAGCTGTTTATATACCATTTACAAAACACATCTACTACACATTTTTAAATCTCAACAAACGCTGAAAAAATAGGAAAGAGAGCTCAAAATATCTTCCATAATTATGGTATTCAAGCAAACAGTTCTGGGGACCTTTGTAAGTGGCCTGAAACCCGTTGTCTCATCTCTTCAAATGCGCACAATGTTTCTGCATCAAGCCCACCAGAAAACTGCAGACACGCATGGCAAAAATTATAAAGAAAATATTTCACATAAATCAATGCATTAACATTGGATTAATGCTTAATAACTCAATGTAATAATTACAACAAGCAATTAAACAATGTTTTTTGGGGGGATAAACTATATGTCTGAGTTAAAAGGGAAGTTGAGTTTCATTGAGGTTGAAGAAGAATCTAAGAGTATCGAGTCTTTATTTTTATTATTTGGTACGTTGTGCTTCGCACTTGAGAGTAGAAACTCAACATATATTGAATCAGTAAGATGCTAAAATGTTGCATAATTAGAACTTAATGTAATTGGTTTTTGATCTTGGAAATGCATACTTAATACAAGTCTCCACATATTCAATACACATACATTTCCCAGATATGCAACATAATGGGGACTAATACATGACAGCAAACACACTTAAATTCACCCCCACCCACTTGGCCACACCCAAAATGAAAAGTAAAATGGAAAAACATAGCCTTTTAAATGGCACACTTAAAATCCAAAAATAATAAGGACAAAATTCCGACATACAATTAATATTACACAAATACTCATGTGGAGAGCTTTCACAATTATTATTTTGAAGCTCAAAACATGTGCTCTTAGGCCATCTCCAATGGGATGTCTAAATGTATACATTTAGACTGTTTCAGCTCACAGTGGGTAATAAATTGTGTACATTTAGGAGAGAGAAGTTCTAACGAGAATGTAAATCTGGATGGTTGGTAGACATTGTGTAAGGGGGGGGGGGGGGGGGGGGGGGGGGGCACATCTGGGCGGGCAAGTTTTAGCTGCCCAGCATGTGGGCGGTAGAGTGTCATCCGCCCAGATCCTCCAAGAATTAAAAAAAAAATAATAATAATAATAAGATAAACGGTTAAATGGGCGTTGGGCGGCTAAATGTCCCCCGCCCAGGGTGGGCCCTACCCCTGGGCGGTTCCCGCCCAGCATCATTTTACACCTTTCCCACTGTGAAATCACACACAACAATCTACCCAAAACAATCTAAATACCCATTGTTTGTGCACTGCCCATTGGAGATGACCTTAGGGCACATGTTCACATTTTCCCCAGCTTTAGATGCAAACCTATGGTTGTCATCGAGTAAGTAGATATATTAATAAAGGGTAATTGATAAATATATTCTTTTCCAAGGTATGTTTATAAACTTTAAAGCTGCAACTTACAAACATTTCGTGCTTTTTGCAACTAAATAAAAGGCACCTACCACACTGACTCCTACACCCAGGACCATTCACACTTTTTCCCCAATGGGTACTTTATATTTAGTTCTTTTTTTTGGCTTGAAATCATTTTTCTTTTACTGGGGACAAATACTGTTTTTTCTTGATTATATTTTTATTTAGAGTGTTTGTTTAACATGACATTCTCTTCCATAGAAAATCCTACTTTTTACTGATATTTTCACTATTATGGTGCTTGTTCCCAAATCTCCTCTAACATTGCTAACCCACTCCCCAAAAGCTAGATTTCATGAGAAGTGGTGGGGGGGGGGGGGGGGGGGGAGCCAACTTGATAATAAAACGCGAGTGTGTGGGTTGTCCCAGTGGTAGGACACCCACCCGACCTTAGGAACCACCAAGGTTTGGAACTCATTAGCAGCGTGGCTGCACCTCCCACCCCTTTGTATAGTGTAGGCTAGAGAATGATTTCGTGTTAAAAAATAAAAGAAAAAAGGGACACAAACCAAATAGTCCCTCGACCATTTTTTAATACACGTTTAGTCCAAGACTTTTTATTTTGTTCCAAAAAGTCCCTCACCACATAAAAACACTCAAAAACAGGAGCTCCAGGGAGTGAGGGGTCGCCGGAGCTCCAGCAGTGGGGGTGGGGGGAGTTGGGAAGGGAATGCCGCTAAAGCGGACCCATAAAAATAAGAAAATATTGGTTAAATGGGTGTTTAAGGGACTTTTTGGAAGAAAATAAAAAGTCTTGGACTAAATATGTATTAAAAAATGTTTGAGGGACTTTTTGGTAATTGATCCAAGAAAAAAAAGAGAATTAATCAAACGCACTCTTAATTCCTTTTTCTTAAAGACGAATTTTATGAGAACTAAGAAAATATAAGGGGAAAAATAGAAGCAGACTCAAATTAATACCTGGTGAGCCCGGTGCGCAAATTTCATACCCTGAAGAAGAAGAGCTTCTTGGGTGGATTCTTTTTCTGAATATCGGAGGGCCTCGAGCTCAAATGTGACACGCTTCATGTACATATTAGCAAGCAATTTTGAAGCCTGCTTTATCTGAGCAGATTTAAAGATTTATCTTTAGTTCACCACAGTTAAAACATAACACATGATACATGGGAATATCTAAACAAGAATTCACGAGGACGAGACTTCATAGCATCCAAAACTGTTCAGGTATGATAACTTACGAGAAATCAATACAAAAAAGCATATATAACTTCATTCACCACATGAAGTAAACAACATTGTAGATAGTTACTATTATTTTTTGGAGTACAGTAAACATTGTTGGTCTTGTTCCCATTCTCTAATAGCTTAAATTTGTGAGAAGTTGCTGGTCTAAAATGGTATCCTTATCCTACTTTAAATCACGGTCACACGAAAACTATCGGATGTTATAAAAATTAATCAGCCTCTCGCTTCCTCAATCGAACTCTTATTTTATGATTTAACTGTTTAATGAAATATTTGACCACGTTAATTTTGATAACATAGTTTAACATCTAATTTTTGTTTCTGAGGTGCAAAATAGATGGAAATATATATATTATATAGTCCTGCGCTTGAGCGGACCAGCTCGCATTTTAAGAGTGCGGACCAGACATGTGTCACCTGACGGTGAGCCCTGAAAAGAGAGTGTGTGCCTATAATTTAGGCGATAATTTCTAGGCGCATGTCCGGTCCGCATTCTTAAAATGCGAACTAATCCGAATAAGAGCATTATTTCATATACATATATATATATAGAGAGAGAGAGAGAGGATCACAAGCGAACCTAAAAACCGAACTTTTTAATGAACCTTAACAAAAAAACACTTTAACAACCCATTAATTTTAATTCCTATGTTGTTTTTGGTCTGCGCCAGCGGCAACGGACACGCGTGTGACCCGATCCCCCCCCCTACCCCACCATGGCGGACTACTAGTTAAAAACATTTCAGTTGCTGAAATGTTTACTCAAGTGTAAGAGCTGCCATGACGGGGGTGGGGGTGTAAAATAAATATTCGATCGACACGCGTGTCCGTTGCCGCTGACGCGGACCAATTACAATACATGAATTAAAATTAATGGGTTTGGTGTTTTTTTTGTTAAGGTTCATTAAAAAGTTCGGTTTTTAGTGTGCCTTATGATAGAGATTCAGGCTCTCATACATACCACCTATGCAGACCATTTTTTTTTTACATAATAAAAAAAAAATTAAGTTTATTTTTTTGTGATATTTAAACATTTTAGGGGGGCCCAAAAAAATTCAGCTCAAAATGATTTTTTTGCTATTTTAAAAAAATCAGTCAAACTATGTCCATTTTTAGCAGCTTAAAAACTAGCTTAAAAACTAGCATAGTTTGATCGAGTTTTTTAAAATAGCAAAATAATTTATTTTGAGATGATTTTTTCCAAGTCTCTTGAAATGTTTAAATGCTATATAAAAAAATCAATTCATAAACATTTTTTTACTATCTAAAAAAAATGGTCCACACCGATATATATATATATATATTTGTCATTGGGTCTGCTGTCGTGTCCTAGTTGTGAAACGGAGGCAGAATGAACACAAACAAAAGGATATCTATAACTATAAACATGTAATTAAAGAAAAACATCCAAAGCAAAATTAATCAGCAATTAGTATAAAGATCGTACCCAGTGCACTGGGAGAGACAGATGACAGATGTCGACTGACCTTACCCTCATATATGGAGAGGCTACTCCCATATCTCGAACCCGAGACAGATGTCTCAGCAATTAGTATGACACCCCCATATTATTATATATTGAGGCGCAACATCTAAAATTCCCAATTTAGAACTTTATACTCTAAATAAATGGATTCATAATGTGGTTATTAAACAAGAATCTCTATGGACAGTTAAACTAGCAGCAGATGTGTCTTGGTCTTGGAGAAAGTTAAAGAAATTAAGGGATAAAGCTAAGAAATTCATAAAATATCATATTGGGAATGGAGTTTAACACTCATTTTTGGATTGATAGCTGGCATGAAAAAGGCCTTCTTACTGAATCCTATAGTGACAGAATAGTGTATGATGTTGCAAGTTCCAAGTTAGCTAAGGCTGCTGATTTTATTGTTAATAATGGCTGGAATTTTCCTAGATTGGTGTCTAATGAATTATTGGATATGTCTAGAACTGGGGTGCTTCCTACAAGTAATAGTGAAGACTGGGTTGTGTGGGAGTTATCTAAAAATGGTAGATGCAATTGTAAGGACACCTATGAGGAAATTAGAATAAAAAAGAGTCATGTTCAGTGGGCTAATACTGTTTGGTTCTCAAAAAGGGTTCCTCGGCATGCCTTCATTATGTGGATTACTTGCCTTGATAGACTGAGGACTAGAGACAAATTAACTAAATGGGGTATAATCAGTAATGATCCGTGTGTGCTGTGTGGCATAGATAAAGAAACCAGAGACCATTTATTTTTCAGGTGTGAGATTACCAAGAAGATATGCGGTGAAGTGTTGGTGCTTAGTGGGGATTACAGGAACATTAAATGTTTTGGGGATGAAGTAAAAATTCTCAACCACAATAGGGGTGATTTTAAAAGCCTTATACTTAAACTCTGTATGGCCATAACAGTCTATTCTATTTGGAAAACCAGGAATGAGATAATTTTTAAAAACTTCAAGTTATATGAAGGGTGTATGTTTTCAAAAATCAGGAAGTTAGAGTATGATAGTACGTATAAATGGAGAAAAATGAAGAGAAGTGATGAAAATTCTAAAATTTGCAGAAATTGGGGAATCACTGAGAGGGTTTTTGATTAAAAGTACTTCTCATCTTGGCTGTATTGGCCTTGTATGTCAACTATAGTGTTCTGATTCATAAGCCGGTTGGAGATCCTTTCTTTTGGGGTCATCCTATGAGAGGATATGTGTATGTGGCTTCAGTTCTGTGCGTGTTTATTCTGGGTCTGCTTTGGAGGACTTGCAGGTTGACGTGGATTTGAGTTTGGCCTTGATTCCTTAGCACTTTTTCAGCTCCTTCCATGATTCTTTCATTTTGGGTGTGGTAGTATGAATGGTCTTCACGCCTTGCATGCAAGTTTTGAGTGATAATGGATCTGTTTGGTCTGGTGTTCCTCTTTTGGCTGGAGTCTGTACTGGTTTTGTTGTCGTAGGAGGTTTGGATCTCTGAAAGTTTAGTGTTTGGTGTTGTTTGAAGATGAAGGCTGCAGCTTCTCTCTCCTTTTCGCTCATCTATGAGTGGTTTGGTGCAAATGGTTTTCTCTGAAGATGGGTTCATTGTGGTGCAGTCAGTGGGTTTGTTGATTGGTTATTCTCTCGGTGCTTATACGTGTATTATTCCAGGTTGTTCTAAAAATGTTCTAAAGAGTTTGAGAGTCTTCTTCTTTTGAGTCAGTTTTTGGTCTGGTGGGTTGTGGGCTGTTTGCTTTTGTTTGGGCCTGTGAGCCTTTGTTGGCAGTGTGTTGCCTTTTTTTAATTAATATCACATTTCATCAAAAAAAATAATCTCCTCATGCATCCCAATAAAATTTCAAACTCGTGACATGACAAATTATATTGAATGATGTGGAGTGGAGCACATGAAATAAGATTTTGCCAAATGCATGAATGTAGTTATTTTCTCTATCATATTAAAATTAAAACAGCCAACATAAATTTTTATCCTGGACATCACTCAACTCAAATTACAGTGAGTAATGTCAAGGAAAAATGTTTACTATATCTATTTATTCACCAAACATGTTTAGTCATTCCAAGACTTTATTTAAAGCTTGAACAAAAAAAACTTTTCATAAAGAATCTTTAAAACCAGAGTCGAAAGAAAGAACAAACCTTTCTAACAATTCCAGAGTCAAGCATCCAGTCAGTTGGAATTTTATAGTCCCGGTAAGATCGCATAGCTGAGCTTCTCAGCTTGATCAGCCTTTGTATACTCCGCTCAGACCTCAATAACATAGAAACAAGGACAGTTTAGAAGTCCGTCTACTTAAAAATAGTATAGTTTTTTTATCAAGAACCCGATGAATATGATTTCACAGGACCCATTTGATTCAGAGTCGAATATAGGTGATAAGTAATTTAACCTATTTAGAATTAATAAAATTTGTTCGTACTAATGTGTTACCAGATACTGTGTCCCCTCGAGTACACCCAATTAGACTATTTAGCATCACAGAAGTGTTCAACTTTTGTTTTCAATAAAAGAAAAAAAAAATTAAGAAAAAGAGAAAAGACACATACATGTCATATTGTTCTCTCGATTTTAGTCAAAAAAATAGTAAACAAACTTTAATTCCTAATAGGTCAAAGTACTTTTCACCATTTTACTTTCCACATAATTGAAAAATATATAACCTTGACCAAAGGGATTAAGGTTCATAGTCATACTTGTCTAATAAAACAGCCATCTTCTTCAAGGCAACGGCACAAGGAATCTCAACATCGTCCTTATAGGAAGAAACTTCACTTTCTAGATGTTTAAGAGTTCGATATTCAATTGCAGCCTCCCGCATTGCATCTGCTTTCTTCTCGGGCCAATTGAAATGCTTTAGCACAGCCCGTTCATCAGCCTGTAAAAGTAAAGATTAAGCAAGCATACGATCACAGACGGTAAACCTACAACAATAACAACACCAGAGTGCAGTTTTACCAACACCAATATTATCATCAACTATCATTGTTGATAGGCCATGGACATATTCCTCATCCAATGAGATGAAATATCTACTCTCTCAATATTATAATTCAAATTCCAATCAGAAAACATGAATGTATTAATATATGAAACACTAAACAATAATTTAATCTGAATATGTTTGAGCACGTGTTTGTATACGTGTGCATTCTTAAAGCTCATGATACATGATTTTTTTTTCTTTTATGCCCAGTCTGGTGTGGGGTAAAATATTTTTCATAGAGATGAAGAGTTAAATGATGAAATGCATTTTTACCTATTTGAAGTCAACATAATTATAGCTTGCACCCTTATAATTTGATACAAACAAAAGTTTTAATTTTAAGTAGGTGAAAACTATTTCACCACAAACCAAGACGGGTAGAGTACAACTAGTATCAAAATCCAGTTTACATATTCATTACTTCAACATCACCTTGACGCCATAGCAAGATAATGTTAATTTTATTCACATGACCTATAGTGCATTTGATTATACTAATCTGGAAAAGAGAAATTACCAATGATGACAGTTCCTTGTCGAGCCAATCCATGAAATTTAGAACATCTTCTATATCAGTATAGGCAGCAGTTAGAACTTTGTCAATAAGACCATTGATAAGCTCTCCTTTTGTTTCAATGTCCGATTTTATCTACAAAAATAGTCAGTCAATAGCAAGTTCATCCATCCATATCATAATCTATAAAAATTCTCACTGCCCCAAATGAAGAGTTCTGATTTGAAAAGATTTGACTTTGACATAATCAATGACAATGACTAAAATTTACTTGAACATCGTAAATTTGGTAAATTGATTTTCAGAGTGGACTATTGAATTGGGAAATCCTAAAAAGGAAAGTAGGAACTAATAATAGATAAAACCTTACTGCTAAAAGATGCGATGAACGATTTTGAATTTCTCCAACTATGCTATTATGTGCACTGCTAACAATCGGTTTATTGTAATTCCCTCGTACCATCAGATCTTTGCTCCCATTACGCTTCGGTAATGAGCGATACAATTCGAAAACATGTGAAGCATTTCGATTGGTAGCCGCTCTGGCGGGCGGTCGTGATGGAGGCAGTGGCGGCGGAGGTGGGGGTGGAGCCGAAGGGAATTCTTGAGCCTTTCTTTGTACATCTGTAGAACCGAATACGGATGGTGGCTTTGTTTCATTGATAGCCTCCTTTTTAACTTTTGGATTTTCCAATTTGTTGGCAATGAGTTTCTGAATGTCTTTAAATTGAGGGGACTGATACTCCCCAACCGAAGTCGCCTTCAAAAAGAACAAAAAAATAATATTTGAAATGTTGATTACAAGCACATATGACTAAACATTGAATACACCGATAAATTTTAAACATAAAATCCATGCGTGCTTTGAGAAGATGATGACATTAACGATTAAAATCAAGCATGCCTGTGAGATTATCACATTAAAACTTTTGGGGTCCAGTTGGATGTTTCCAAAGATACAATACAAATATTTTTTAGTTTTACAATCAAGCCCATATGTTAGGTAACTTTTTAACATTCTACAAAATATGATTGTTTGAATCACTTACATCTATTACGAATTTACGTGCAAAAAAATCCATACTCTACAGGATCTACACTCAATTCATAATTGGAAAAATATAACCATTGTATTTTTTAAGGTGGATTTGTTTTTAAAATAAGAAAAATATTGAAAAACAACCATGGTGCATATGGTTACAAAGTTGAAAAAATATTTGACAGCAGTTCTTTTACAAAAATTTGGAGAAATATGTGAGTGATGAGCGATTTAGTGAGATGATATCTAACTTTTCGTTGTTGCATAAAATCAAATTCTTCAGGGGTGGGAAAGAATTGAATTACATGCGAAAGCAGGAAAAATATGTAATGTCAACCAAACACACCCTTGGTTCTATCCTCCAAACTCAAGATTGGTGTCATAAATAAACACTCATTATTCATGCCAAGAGTTTAAAATTACAAGATATTAATTTTAAACCTCAATTTTTTTTTATGCAAATCAACAATATAAAATTGCAAGAGAAAACAAGTTCAACCAGACGTGCACTTAAAAAGTAAATCAAGTGCTACAACATACTTGTCAAATCCAAACGACACATGATAACACGACACCTCTGATTAACACGATATTATCAGTTAATAGGTGAACTCCAAGATGGGTCAGAAAAGTGCCAATATAACAAACGAATATAGCAAACACGGGATTTAAAAGACAAGGAAAAAAGCAATATGAAAGAAATTAAACTATGCAGGACTGTTGATTTTTTTTTTTTTCGTAGCATACCATGAGGTGTCCGGACCAGCTTACGCACACATCGACTAATCTCCATTCGTGGTTCGTGACTTTCGCTGGTCAAGCGTTATTTTGACAGTGCCACCCACCACCCCGAAGACTGTCCCAATGAGAGCCTTATACGACTGAGCCAAGAGGCTTGATTGCAGGACTGTTAATGAAACGAGTAAAATTTGAACACTTTTTAATACAAAGTCAATGGAAGGACGAACACAAGAGGATTGGAGACAAGGAAGAAGGGGTGGTGGGTGGTGGTAACAAGAGATGAGGTTTAAACATCCTCAACAACAGGGTGTTATTTGTTTCTTTGGGTTATGTTTGGGGTGATACGACGCGACGAGCACGATTGAAACAAGAACACGTCTAGACACAAAATTATGTAGTTTACCTAACACCAACATTATCCAATTAAAACACAACATAATTATTAACTTCTACACGTAATTAAACACCGCAATACACAAAAACACGAGTAAAATCACGAATAACACGTCAAGACAGGATAATTCACTAACACGAGTCATTATGTTGACATGGAAAAAAAGTCATCCAGTCAAAATTCCTGACACGAACACAATATATCTTATTAATTTGTCATTGTGTCATGTCTAAAATTCACAGCGATGACCTAAAGAAAAAAAGAAAAAGAAATAGGTCCATAATTCGCACCTGGTCACGAATGGTGAGATCAGTAATCTTTGCTTCAGCATCAGCAAGGTCCTTAGCTAGCTTCCCATTATGCAAACCTAACTCAACATTCAACCTTTTTGCTTTATCCAACTCCCCCTTCAACTCCATCACCTCCAACTCCAACTTCCTAATCAAACCCTCTCTCTCCTCAAGCTTCTCCTGCAATTCCTTCCTCCCATCCATCTCAACTTCACCCCTCTTCCTCAAGCTCACCGGATCAGAAAATCTCTCTCTTGTTGGCCGGGCAAATTGCTCCAAAACTGGCCTATTTACAATCCTACCCTTTTGAGAACCCACAACAACAACATCAGATTTGGGTTTGCTAATTGGCCTACTCTTACCCTTTTGGCTACTATGCTCATCTCTAGGAACTGAGTTGACTCTGGTTTTTGGAGATGGGGAAATTGTAAGCTTATTTGTAATCTCTGTTTTGGTTGTGTTTTGGGGTTTAGAGGATGCCCTTAGCCTTGATGGGGTGGTGGACATAGAAACACTGGTGGGTTTGCTTTCATTTTTCATTGTTGAGTTTAAAATTGACCTGCAACAACCAAGAACAACAAACCCATGAGAAAGAAATAGTTTTTTGTAAAAAATAATCAGAATAAGACCGTTAATAACAAAAAAACAATATACCCATGAGAAATAAACAAATTTTTGTGACATATAATCGCAATAAAGCCTGCAATAATTTTTTTCTTTTTGCAAAATATAATCAGAATAAGGCCTGTAATAACAAAAAAAAACAAGAAACCCATGAAAAAGAAACAATGTTTTTTGTGAAATGTAATTATAATAAGAGCTTTACTAACAAAAAAACAAGAAACCCATCTCAAAGAAACGACTTTTTAGTGAAGTATAAAAATAAGAAAAAGAGAAATGGAGAATTACAGAGATGCTACTCATTGTTGTTGTTCATGTTTCTTGGTTATGTATGACAGTGATTGAGTTGAAATAGGAAATGAGACAAAAACAAGCAAAAAGAAACTGACTAGGCAAGGGCCATCAAAAAGTGGTGAAGTGGTAATCAAGTAGATGCAGATTGCCTGCTTGAAATTTTTGCGGTCCTGTTGGTGTGTTGTGTGGATATTAAATGAGCATTGATTGATGGACTGTTGGCGCTCAGGGAGATGTACCTTATATAAAAAGGGATTCTCACTTCTCACATCATAGCCGTCAAGATTGGGATTGACATATTAACAAACGATCTTTTGATTGTGATTTAACCATGTTTTAGAATTAATTTGGGTGGTTCTCTAATGTATTCCTTATTTCAACTATTAAAAAGTATTATTATATATTAAACATTAATTTAATTCAAACATTATTAAACACGAGTCTGGATATTCTCCTAGGTAAGTTTGCATACCATTTGTGTGATTTTTTAAAAATAAATAAAAAAGAATATTTTTTTTACAAAAAAATAAATTAACAATATTTTATGGGATTCTGAACAAAAATCCCGCACAAACCTCCCTAGCCACTTATCCTGCATTGAGACTTTGTGTACTAAATATGAACATTTAATTCGTAAAAATATCAATAAATAATGTATTATTATAAATAATTATGGGCAAATATTTTAATAGTAGTGGTAACAATAATAATAATAATAATTTATATAGTAATATACAAAGTTTCTTTAAAATATTTTGTAAAATCCTAAATTTTTGGTAGGATGAATACTCATAGAAAAATTTGAATATAATTTTTCTACAGCTATCCTGCTAACCAAATGCAAGAAAAAGTAAAAAAAAATATTTTTCTTCATTTTTCATTTCCTTTCCTGCTAAACAAACGCAACCAAAGTTATCGAAATATCAATCCTTAACATTAGACCCACTTTGTCCTAACGTGGTTGTTTCTTAAAACACTTACATCTCATTTATAAAAACTTTCTATATAATTTAACACTTTATATTAATAGAAAATAATATCTCAAATGTTGTATCTTATAAATAATAAATGATCTTTAAATAATGTGTAGAGTCTACTCTATTTGTTTATGTCGTGTAGAAAGTTCCATTAAATATTTACGCGTAAAAATTCTCCTTAGAAATTTTTATATTTGGGCCCCAGAACATCATAATGGAATATATATATATATAGTAATATTTTTGTGCGTAATATTTTTGTGCATACCGGTATGTATTTTAAGAGTGCATACCTGATATGTGTCACCTGGCGGTGAGCCCAGAAAAGAGAGGGTAAATTATAGACACACTCTCTCTCCTTTCTGGACTTACTGCCATGTCACACATGTCCGGTATGCACTCTTAAAATACATACTGATATACACAAGAGCATTTTTGTATATATATATATAGATAGATAGATAAATAGATAGATATAGATAGATAAAACTACCATTGGAGATGGCCTAAATATTAAACTATTTACATTTTCGTGCAGGTTGAATTTGGCCTTCACCAATTTTATAAGTGTTGTCAAACCCACAGGTTAGGGTTAATAAATTGTTTGAGTGGTAAGGTTTCCCCTTTGGATGATGTATAGACACATTTGGGTTATATATATATATATATATATATATATATATATATATATATATATATATATATATATATACAACATTGTTCTTGTGAGGACCAATCCGCATTTTAATAGAGCGGACCAGACATTATAAGGGCTCTCTCTCTCTTTTGGGCTCACCGCCAAATGACACATCTCCGGTCCGCTCTATTAAAATGCGGACTGGTCCGCACAAGAACAATATATATATATATATATAAGTTTCGAAAATCGAACTGAATGTGAAGCATATCTTGAAAATACTCTACAAGGAAGCGTATCTAATTGGTATCTAACTTTTAAACTTACAGACGACTATAAACAATTGAAAGAAGTATTTAATGTAGAAAGATTCTCAAATTTAATAAAACGAGCATTTATAGGATCAAATAGGCTCTTATACTTAACTGAAAGACAAACAGATGCACTAAGAAACTTAGAACAATTACAAATATGTAGGTTAGAATACATAAGAGATTACACTAGGAAATTTATAGAATATTGGACACAAACTCTAAGAACAACAAATATTAATTTATTAGATAGATACATACAAAAAATACCAGGTAATATAGGAGAAATTTTTTGGAAGAATTGGCAAAAACATGCAGATGCAAAACAAGATATGTCTATAGGAACTAGAATAAAAATCGTATATGATACATTAAAATCAAAATGTAGGAAACTAAAAGAAGGAAAAGAAATAAAAAAATAATATTATTATACTTGTCAGTAAATAGATTTACCACCACAATACGGATGTGATAATAAACGAATAATAACCAATAAATATAAGACTAAAAAGAAATATAAAACTTATACAAACTATAGATTAAGACCCGGTAAAACGTATAAAAAACACTACAAATATAATAAATGTAAAAGAAAAAGGCCATGGTGTGAAAAACAAACTATACATAAAGATAATAAAGAAACAAAAGATAATAAAAATAAAAGAACAACAAATTGTAAATGTTTTATATGTGGAGACCCTAATCATATTAGACGGCTGTGAAGGAAGGCCTCCTTTTATAGGAGAGAAAAGTAGTCGGAGATGAAAATTTATGAACTATATTTTTTTGGCAAGAAGAAAACGTGGGCGGTAGATTAAATAACTTTTGCAACTTTTTCAAGGGGAAACAGTAACTTCGCTCATGATTTTCGAATTCGTCCAAGGATGAATAGTAAGGGTTGTTGTCTGTCCTTTTGTCACTATCAGTCTTTACCGTATTGCGTCAGTGCTTACATCATCATTTTTGTTTGTTGTGGCTGGCGTATGTAATTCGTCATGGCTTTCGTCACTTGTGCTTCTATGGTTTATGGTTCCATCATATTGTCAATATTGTACCTGGTGACCGAGTCAACTAAGTCATTGTCTGAATCGGTGTACGTATAATTATTATATACATAATTAGATCTCTTCTATTGTTCTAGTGCTTCTTCTACTTCTGAAGAGTATTGAGATTTACTAAAATATTTTATGTTAAGACTAAAAGGGTGTTTTGGAATAAAAATTCTCACACTTCATCTTGGTACCCACAAGTCAAAAGGTACTAACCCAAATGGTACCCTACCATATACTCATTCACGGTACCCACCTATCTTGAGGCCTATGCTCTAATGCACTAGCTTAACAATAAGATTAACTAAATCTCTATATGCTACAACACTACCTCAATCATAAGATCAACTCTAACAGCGATAAATTACACCTTGTGCTTCTGTAATAGCATGGAAAGAGAACGAGCCTATAATCACAGCTCTAACGTATTAATCCTATCGGAATGTCGACTCCCTAAGTGTCCATTCGCCTACCTCACGACTTCGAATTTCCCTAAAAAAGGAAACTATACTGCGCTTGACTACTCCTGTCAATCTTTCATCTCAGGTGTGCTAACTCTTATCGCACCTATATAATTGGATTATTACGTACCTCCTACGACGTTCCATCCAACACATTCCAATTTCATTTATAACTGCCCCAACGCACCTTTTTCAACTTTATATACTGCGCCCCTTCTATCTTGGACGGTATGTAAAATCAACATACTTCCTCGGCCTGGTGCTAACACCTGGGTACTCCCAACCCAAACAACTCAAAATTCAATTCTTCCTATACGTGGAAATCCAATCCTTCTTAAAGTTATCCCACCAATATTCTCCTGGTTAACTCACTACAATCTTCCTAAAACAGCGCTACATGCCCCACTGACCTTACTTCCTAATAACCCTAAGATCGATGTGTTTCCTACACACGTAAAATGAGTATTATACTAACTATATCCCTGGAGGTCAAGACATTTACTAACTCCTGATATTAGCTCGGTTTCATGTATGGGACGTCTCGCAAAGAAAAATCCAAACAAGGAACCCTCCCGTTACGCTACTACCTCGCATCGTCGGTCATTAAGATATAACGGCCTAAGGCACACAATCGGGACTTCCAAAATCTTATCTCGTAACCATACTGACGCGTTTCTACCTCTATGTCCTTCCATTTCGACGAAATGGAAAGTCTAGCTAATCGGGGCGTCTATACTCTACATAAATGTTACGATCATTACACCCAAACATGTTGCCTCATAATTTGCCTCCTATCCACGATATAGCCATAAGCCTCGAATCAATTCCCTTAACCTTACCTCACTCGTTTACTTGTCGTGTGAGTAACATTAACGTGCTTTTCCACAGCACCTCCACTTCCATTAGCCTTTAAATATCACATGACTCTCAGCTAATTTATCATCAAAACCAACATCCGAGTATACAATAACATATCTCCACTTTCAACGTCGTTAAGGTTCATGCGTGGAGTGTCTCGCAAGCGAAATCCAAATAAGGCACCCCTCCGATACACTACTACTTAACTTTGACGGTCGTGGAGGTATGTCAGCATAAAACATGTAAAATAATAAATCCTTGTAACACCCCGCCCGCCCGGGGAGAGCGAACGGAGCGCTAATGAGATAAAATAAATCAAAATCCACAAGTGACAAGGTATAGAGCATCTAAATAAACCCACAATAATATAAATCCACTAATCTCAATCTCTTCAATTACAACAAGTCTCTCGAATTAAAATTACAACTATCTAACTCGAATAAAAATACAAATCTCCAAAGCTCTATACATCAAAATAATACAAATCTTTCCCAAACAATCCTCGCTAAAATCAATCTCCATAGCGCCCCAAAATTCGCGCTAATCTGCCACTAAAAAAAATATGGGGAAGTACACAATACGACTAGGAAAGATACTCAACAAATATATTAACGATGAATAAAACGTAACAACACGAGTACGAATATTCAAATCAAATCCGAATCTCAATAGAATTTATCAATAAATTTCTCAACAACACATCAAATGGGTCACCAGGCCTCACCGCATCCGCATATGCTTTATCAAGACATAGCTCGGGAAGCAGGAATTTCAGCGGGTGCCCAACATCCGTGCCATATTAAAATCTCATAACAACGTTCTCAACAACAATATGAATAATACAACATGAATCAAAATAATTCCAACAATTATTTTTCCACATTTTCAAGAATTTATCAATTCAAATATGAGTTCAATTAAACATGAAATCAACGGAATAACTCTCTCGAGATTTAAAGGAGCATATTGTGTAAAACCCCATACCTTAAAATCACGGCATGAATCATCACATAAAATTCAGCCTCAAAATATGATGGCACCATCACGTTCCTCTCGCGAAAATAATCAAATCACATTCTAGCCCCAATAAAAGATAACCCAAATAGTCCTATTTTAAAAACTCAGAAAATTCTGATCCAAAAATTATTCGAATCACCAATCCGACTTCAGATTTGGATTCTACACGAAAAACCTCAAAGCCACAGAAATAGTGTCGGATAATGGTTTGCACTTTGAGGCAGAAGTCACAGAAATAGTCAGCGAATACGGGATTCAGAGACACAAATCTTCTCCCTATCGACCTCAGACCAATGGTGCAGTTGAGGCCGCAAACAAAAACCTCAAAGCCATCATCAGCAAGATGACCGAAAGTTATAGGGATTGGGCCGACCGGATCCCCTACGCCCTCTGGGGCTATCGAACCTCAATTCAAACCTCTACTGGGGCTACCCCTTACTCCCTGGTTTACGGCATGGAGGCAGTCCTACTTGTGGAGCTGGAAATACCCTCGTTACGTGTCCTGCTCGAAAGTAAGGTTAGTGAAGAAGACTGGTGCCAAGGCCGTCTTGATGAGCTGACCCTCCTAGATGAACGGAGATTAAAAGCTCTTTACCATATACAAGGATACCATCACCGAATAGCGCCATCATTCAACAAGAGAGTCAAGGACCGCGGTGTCCGAGAGGGGAATTTAGCCCTCAAAGAGATAATCGAACCCATCTGGGACCCCAGAGGAAAGTTCAAACCCAATTGGAGCGGCCCGTACATTGTGAAGAAAATCTTATTCGACGGTGCCGCCATGCTCACTGACCTGGATGGGGAAGAGATGGCTCGTCCAGTCAATCTGGACCGTCTCAAGAAGTTCTACCCTTAGTCCAAAATCTCGGCGCGCTACGACTCTTCTCATCCCCCTTCTATTCTAAAAAAAAAAAAAAAAAAACTCTCTCCATTTCCCTCTAC
Organism: Sambucus nigra; assembly: GCA_949130495.1. Lineage (NCBI taxonomy): Eukaryota > Viridiplantae > Streptophyta > Magnoliopsida > Dipsacales > Adoxaceae > Sambucus > Sambucus nigra. The sequence goes on along the minus strand of OX422215.1, from coordinate 600,411,664 downwards.
CCAGAACTACTTGGGCCTGATCCTCTGCAAAAACTATTTTCAAACTATTAAGAACTTTTTCAAAAACCCCATAGGTACGTAGGCAGCTCATACTCCTCACATGAGCACGGCCCCTTCTTTTTCACAAAATACCATTCTTTTCTTACCCCGAGAACGACAGTTCATTCTAAACATCTACTTGAACAAAAGGATTATGTATGCCTTAGCGATTGGTATAGATAATTCAAAATACAAAATTCATCGAAAGGCACAGCTAGATGATCAGAAACTTATTTATTTCATTAATAAGAAACTACAGTACATATTGCATAAAGAAAAAGGAACGGATAACTCCCTTCCCCTACTACCATAAAAACCAGATAAAATCCCCCACATCTGTTACATAAATAAACTTCCCAGGAGTCCTACCCACAGCTACCCGAAGAGCCTGCACCCTCATCATCCACGTCCTGAGGACCCCAATTTTCTCCTGCCTGAATGGAGTGCCGCAAACACTCTATGGACCGATGAGCCTTAACCATCTTCGAAAAGACCACAACACCCCCTTCTATGGAGTCAGATAAAACAAACCACCTCCGACTGGTCTCTACTGCCAACATCTTGCTGACTACTTTCCTCCACAACCACTTCATATAATCTTTGGGACATGGCAAACCTTTCCAACAGACTGAGAGGGACGGGTCGACGGACGCCGATTTTCCCACAGAGATCCTAGCAATAGACGCAAGCGCTCAGTCAAATCTTCTACTAGAAAGAAATTTGAGGTCCGAGGGGGCACGACCTGTGCCCAGCCAAATTGGCGCAAAAGCCGCCAAGGGAAATAAAAAGAGGTCTGCCTGAGACCAACCAGCCTCACATATGAATATTCTCCTAGCTTCAGAACAGGCTACAACTGTCCCCACCAAGGCACGGACCAATACAGTCCACGAGCCCCGTACTCCACAAGCCAATTCTCCCAGTTCTCAACATAAAGGCCTATGCGGATGAAGTAGCGCGAAAAGAAGTTGGGTAGAGCCGATAAAGGATATTCTGGAGGAGTCGACAAGCGGAATATTTCAGACAACCACATGAACAGCATCACATGGCTACCCCTCAAAAAGTCTGAACGGCCTTCTCTCCAAGCATCCAGGCCATTCAGAGTCTCTGTCAATATCACCGCCGCGGGATTACGACGGTATGACATCCATGAGGTAATGGCTGCAAGTTGTGGGTCCACCGGCAATTCCCCAGTCACCAATAGTAATTTTGAAACCAGGCCTAGAACGACGGCTCCAGCATAGTCAGCATCACTTACTTCCCGCGAACGCACGGACTGTAACACCGCCGGGAGGGAGATCATTCCTCCGGCCACCAATGACCTGGCCGCCGAAGGCGAGATATGAAGAAGCCCGACCAACAAATCCCTAGGAGAATGGGAAAATTCGGGTAAAGCCGCGGCAACACTAGGATTCACGCCCAGTATGGCAGAAAACTCCTCGTAGGTAGGATAAACTTCTTCCAACCCAAAGCGGAATACATGGTCTTCGGGGGTACCAAAATTGTACTGCCGCCATCAGCATATTCCACTCAAAAGGTTGATTAGGCCACAAGGAGACTCAACGGATGTTGAAAGCATCATAGTCGACATTATGAGAGCACATAGCTTCCAAGGCTTCGAGGATATGGCAAACTCGATGCTACCAGGGAGAGCCATCTTGCAAGACTAAAAGATGATGGGTGGGTATGAAGAATGTAAAAGGTGTGAGGAAAACACTCCACCCTTCTCCCTTTTTATACTTAAAAATCCTCACAAGGGACATAATCCCTGCAGAAATCGAAAGGAACCCTACCCCACAAGGTACTAAAGGCTGAAGAGGGTACCAATCAAAGCTTTCAATTGATGGGACTGGACTTAACTGTCGATAGGCAGGCCAGGGTGCTTGCCGATCGACAACCCCCCATTTTTGGAAATCTCCCTTTTCCTTTTTTGTCAAAATCAGAAAAATAAAAATTAATATTCTCAACAGAATTTCAAAATCCCTTTTCCTCCTTATATAATTCCCTTTTTTAAATTTCCTCCATTCCTTCTTTGTCAAATCAGAAAACTCCATAAAAATAAATTGATATTCTCAAAAGAATTTCAAGAATCTTGTTCCCTCCTTATGGGATTCCCCGTTTTGAATAAAATAACTTTCCTTTGAAAGATTTCTAAAAATATTCCATGCATTCATTTCATCATTAACATAAAAGATAGTCAAAAAAACCGCATTCAATTGCATATATATGTTTTCTGTGTTACATCATTTTTGCAGGAAATAAAGAAAAGCCAAAAACAACGGGACTCAGCCCGAACCCACATTTCACTCCCTCTCTCTCTCTCTCTCTCTCTCAAGAATTTCCATCCCGACGACGCGCTCTCTTTCCCCTACGGCGAGACGAAACACCCCCACTACCCGAGCCAGAGTCTCCCCCGGACGAGACTGACGGCACCAAGCAAGAAGGAAAAGGGACAGCCTCCCGAATGTGGGCAGTCGTCGATGATATCCAATCCCTGATGTCCCTGAGCCAAGTGGTAGACACCCGGATTTTCTGCAAAGGAAAGGCACAATCAGTATCAAGCAAAAGAAATCAAAAAAGAGAGGAAAAGAACCGAAAGGTTTACCGCAGGACGAAGGACATCCTCTGTCAAGCCCAGCTCCTCCGGATCCATCGCAAGAGGACGGTGTAGCATTGGCACCGTCCCTCCATCAGCCTGCCGAATGTTGTACGAAGGAGTGTGCACCCGAACAAAAGGGACCTCCGAGGTCGCCGCCGCCGCAGGTGCCGACGGACCACCACCACTGTGGGAAGACCCCACCGCCCGACTCGAACCAAGAGGAGGGAAAGGCAAAGCATCATGTATACTGGGCACCATTAACCAGCTCGTCACAAAGTCCATATAATCATACGGCGCGGCCATATCGGTATACAACGCATAGGACTCGCCAATCATCGCCGCGATCTTTTCATCCTCCAACAATTGTCGCTCCCGCCTCATAGAAGTAGGAGGCTGTGCGGGAGGCACCACCACCTCCTCCTCAGCAATCTGACGGATCACCCTCTCCCCGAGGTACCAGGAATGGCCGAACTCATGCACCAATAAACGCCTCATCTGCGCTTTCACCCCAGCCACCCCCGTATCCTGAATGGCTGTCCCCCAAAGATAAAAGGTCACCTGAAAATCCCCAAGCAGACATAAGTCAATACAAAATCAGAAGAGGCAAAAAAAAAACTAAGGCTGAAACGGAAAGAGTCTTACCCTACCACTGGTTAGGTCATTCAAGACCTGACGCACCGCCTCCAGGGAGAGAGATCCCTTCGACTGCCGGTTGGCCTTACGCCATCGATACAAGCGACAGAAGTCCCTGATGGTGTCGTCCTTCAGAGCAATCAGTGGGGTGTTGCACCCAATCACCTCAAACCACGTTTGAATTCACGAGCAAAAAGAGACGCATAAGGAAAATGCGAATGCATGAAAGGAAAATGTGAATGCATGAAATGGAAATTCGCAAAGTAAAGAATACCTCAAGGAGATACGTGGCTCCAGTAAAAGTCTGCCGGCAGCACCGGCTAAACGCATCCAGAGAAGAGTAAAGGGTCGCCAAGGTCAGACTCCCCCAATCATGGAAAGGGATGTTCGAAAACATCCTCAAGTATGACAGAAACCACAAATGGACGACGTCGCCGCTCGACGCCACCATGAAACCTCCCAGCACCAACAAAATGAACAACTGGGCCATCTGCCTCACTTGCAGCCCGTCCTCCACATCAACCACCCTTCTCAGCAAAACATCCTTCAGCAAGAACAGATGGATAGAATCTCTAGATACTATCCTCCTCACATCACCGAGTGCCGTATACACCGCCTCCGGCCTCACCCGCAAAGAGCGGTCCACCTCTATTTGCTCCCCATCACAATCCAGCCCCAGCAGTTGCTGCACATCTATGGGAGTCACCGTCATCTCCCCGAAGCCAAAATGAAAAGTGTGGGTAGTGTCCCACCACCTCTCCCCCAAGGCACACAAAACTGCTGTCGAACGAGGCGTCTCATCCAGCGCAGCCGCCAACCTCCCAAAACTAGCTGATGATACCATCCAGCACACCACGGGTGGAAGATGCTCCCAAACATCCCTAAGCCCCATCGTCCCGCGGGCACGCATGTTCTTCAAAGAAATATCCGACTGGCGAAAGGAAAAATTCAGTCAAAGGTCAAGAAAAGGAAAAATCACCCAAAAGGAAAGAATGCCAAAGGTCAGGTTACTTACATAACCACCAGGAATCACTCTCGAAGAGCGATGATGCGACGGCTCCCGCAGCAAGGTCCGTTCATCCGCAACCAGCTCGAATGCATCAAAGGCATTCTCGTTCCCCAAAGCAAGGGGTACCCTGTCCCTCCAATCCACATTCGCCCAGTCATCAACGGTCAACCACTCCCGGTGAACAGTGGTGCTCACAAAAGGGGCCATTTATTGAAGATCGGAATGCTCGAACGATTCACAGAGAGGAATCACAGAAAGAGAGAAGGCAGGAAGCTATGAAAAATGAGAGGAATTCGCCCCCTTTATATAGGAGGCCAAACGCCATGCCGATCGGCAACCCACCTCACCATACCGATCGGCACTGTCTCCTCATTTTCCCGAGGCAGCCCAAAAGTCCGTGCCACTGCCGAATGACACCTCTCAGTCTATGCCGACCGGCACCCCCCTTAAAATTTCGTGCAAAAATTCCCAGAATATACTAGAAAGCCTCGAAAAATCCCCAGAAAATTCCTAAAAACCCCAGGAAGGATTTAGAACGTTTTCATCAAGGAAATTTCGCACTCCTTCGGGCGATACACCGTTTCCCCCAAAGGATCCCTAAAAATCCAAGCGATTGACCTCTCAGGCAAGGCGCCTGGACCACCGAATCACCTCCTCATCAGACTTTACAACCATCGGCTATCCGGTGCGGTACAATATCACATGGTATTTTTCCCAGCAGAAATCAGAAGAACCGCTCGCGGAACCTCAGATCCAAATACTTATTCCCAGCGGAACCCCTCTTCCCCAGCGGAATCCTCAAAAACTAAGTGAAATCTCCTCCCGGCAAAGCTCTGAAAAATCCCTAAGGATCACCTGATCACTTCCCCAGCGGAATTCTCGTACAGCACCCAAAATATGTTGTTCTCCCCTGCGAGGTCTCCTAAAAAGCTTCCCCCAGCTAGCAGCTCCCCAGCTCAAATCGGAATCACAAAGCTCTTTCTCCAGCAGAATCAAAATACAATCTTTATCTACTCTTGGGTCAGAATTGGCCCCGTTCTTGGATCGTCACCTTAGTTAGGTCAGAATTGACCTCGGTCCTCGGTCGTCACCACTCTTGGGTCAGAATTGTCCCCGGTCTTGGATCGTCACCTTAGTTAGGTCAGAATTGACCTCGGTCCTCGGTCGTCACCACTCTTGGGTCAGAATTGGCCTCGGTCTTGGATCGTCACCTTAGTTAGGTCAGAATTGATCTCGGTCCTCGGTCGTCACCACTCTTGGGTCAGAATTGGCCCCGTTCTTGGATCGTCACCTTAGTTAGGTCAGAATTGACCTTGGTCCTCGGTCGTCACCACTATTGGGTCAGAATTGGCCCCGATCTTGGATTGTCACCTTAGTTAGGTCAGAATTGACCTCGGTCCTCGGTCGTCACCACTCTTGGTTCAGAATTGGCCCCGGTCTTGGATCATCACCTTAGTTAGGTCAGAATTGACCTCGGTCCTCGATCGTCACCACTCTTGGGTCAGAATTGGCCCCGGTCTTGGATCGTCACCTTAGTTAGGTCATAATTGACCTCGGTCCTCGGTCGTCACCACTCTTGGGTCATAATTGACTCCGGTCTTGGATCGTCACCTGAATTAGGTCAGAATTGACCTCGGTCCTCGATCGTCACCACTCTTAGGTCAGAGAACTGACCCCGACCCTCTGAATTGGTCATCCTCATCTCCTTAGGTCCTCAGAACTGACCTCGATCCTCTGAATTTATCATCCCCAGCATACTTCTTAGGTCCTCAGAATCGACCTCGACCCTCTGAATCGGTCATACTCCCTCAAAAGCATCATGCGGTGTCTAATCGACGGCTATCATTTGTTCCAAACTCACCCGTTGAGGGGCTCTATAGACACCCCATTCTGTTACCTCTTAACTCTCCTTAGGTCCCTAGTACCTCCCTTCATCACTATAAACCCAGGTCACATCCCGAGTACTGACCTGGAAGCCATCGGGCACCCCCCGGCTCAGTTTGACCCAAAAGTTAAACTCCTCGTCTCAATCGAGACTCAATGAATCTTCGAAGGGCACTGAATACCCTTTCCAATGGTCCACCCTGTGCGCGATTCCGACTTACCATGCGGACGAACGCGCCATTTGCGTCTGAAACCTGACCTAGAGGCCACCGGGGGCTCCTGGGCTATATTTGACCTATGTCAACTCTTCAGCTCGACCGAGGCTGAATGAATCTTCGCAAGGCACTGAATACCCTTTCCAATGGTTCGTCCCGTGCACAATTTTGACTTTTCATGCGGACGAACGATCCTTTTAACTCCGGGAAGCCACCGAGCATTTCTCGGGCCCGATTGACCAAAGTCAACTCTCCAAACCGGGTCAAACTCTTTGGAATGTCAAAGTACATCTCCTAACCTTTCCAACAGTATGCTCCGTGCACAATTCGTACTTACCATGCGGACGAACGCGTCGTTTGCGTCCGCGCGATTCCCCGTCCAATGGACCGATAAACGCTTCCGAGCCACATTTGACCCAAAGTTAACTCCCGAACTTGGGAGCGGTCCAAAGGACTTTCGAAGGTCTCTAAAATACCTTTCCAACGGTATGCCCCATGCACGATTCTCACCAATGGTTTTCCCTCGGTGGCCAATTTTCCGAAAAAGCCTGAGGCACACTGCCAAATGGCAGGTCCCAGATCCTGCCTATCGGCACCTGCCGATAGGCAGTGCCATGATAGGGGCGATCGGCAGTCCCTTGGGGTTATAAAAGGAGGCCTTGGCCTCATTTGCAGAAAGAGCCCAGATCTGATGGATATCTCTCTGAACGAATCCCAGAAACCTCTCTCCAAGGCAGCGTGATTTCAACTTCCAAATCCCTCTTTTACCTTCACTTGTCATCAAACTTGGTGAATTAACCACTCTCCATCATCTTCCAAGCTCAATGGCTGCTCTCCAACATTCCAGATCAAGCTCAAGATCTTCAAGAAGGTCCAACTTTCTCAAACTCTCTCTCTTAAATTCTCTTGAATTCCCAATAACTTGTTTTCTTACTTAGCACTTTTATAATCTCATCTCACACATCCTAATATACTTTTTATTTAGTATTATTTCATATCTCTTATTTTCATATAAATAAAAACCCCAAAACAAGAAAAAGAGGGTTTGCTCATAAATTCCAAGTAGGAATTCTCACACTTTTTTCACATTTTTCTCACAACTAAAACACCTTTTCTACTCACACACACACACACTTACAAATAAGAGATCCCACATTTGGATTTATGGGATAAACCCAACCCCTTTGCTTTGTATGCGAACTACGTGGACTTTGATGCCTTTATAGGCTACGTAGGCGTCTCGGGATAAAACCCGAGACTCGAGTCCTTTCTCTCACTTTTTCTCTCATTTCCTATTTTCTCTAAATCCATTTTTCTTATATTATATATATCCTTAGTCTTAGTGACACATTACTCCATGTGCGTTATCGTTCCTTTATAGCGATCAACGTAGGGGTAACCGCGTAAATCTTATTTTTCTAATATTACTTTTATAATCTTCCTATGGATGACTCGCTTTATCTTTTCCATGATACAAGCCGAGGATTCCTACCTCCATTTTATATATATACACATGCACACATCTCACGGGGGGAAACATAAAGGAAAATAGCAAATATCCATGAGAGACCGAAAGGGAGGAATGGGTGCCTAACACCTTCCCATTTCGTAACTAAGCCTCCGAACCCTTTTCGAATCATTTTGGTTTCGCACGCACCAGTATGTCTTTGGATGCCATCCTTCGGGGTGACTTCCCCTTTTTCTTTTGTCTGTTTTGAGTAAAATAGACTGGCGACTCTGAATCTCTCTACATTTTTCACACCTCACAAAATCGACGCCGGCCGAAGCGCTCTCCCGAGAGGGGACGCGCGGGACCCGAAGGATTCCTCCTCCCTCCGCGGCGGGGATCGGCGGGATGGCCACATCAGCAGTAAAGAAATCTTCCTTACAAGAGAAACTCAAGCAAAATTGTATCTTGAGTTTCAAATTGATTTACTAAAATTATTTGGATGATTTGTGAATCAAAACAAAGTTAACAAGCCTCAAAAAGTGAGAACACAATAATTATGCAAAAACAGTTTTCGTAGAATGAAAGTCTCAGGTCTTCTAAAGCAAAAAGGACTAAAAACGCATTATTTATAAAAATCTTGAGTCAGCATTGTCGCTCGAGCGAAAAACAGCATGTCACTCGAATGACATGTTATGACGCTTGAAGTGACTTCGCGCGACATATCAGATGACTTTAGAAAATCAAAACAATAGCATGTCGTTTGATAAAATACTTCAAGCGAGCTTCAAACAAGCCCTCGTGCGACATAACCAGTCTCTTGAAGCTGTCGTTCTAACGACTTTGTCATGTCGTTTGAACAACGTTTGTGAAAAATAAATTTTATTAAAACTCTACCTCAACACTTAAAAAAACTTCTTTTGATAAAAATGACGCCTCACATTTTTAAAAATATTTTAGAAAAATTATCCCAACACTTTAAATGAACTATTAAGGGACTTAAACACAACCTTACGAAAATCTATATCGCAGAGGCTTGATTGTTGAAGAATGTTAATATTCGAATCCGTCTTGATGCATGATTGAACTTGAAATTTTCTTCGACGGTTATAGCGGTATACGACATACTCTAATGTACACCGGACTATACAAATTATGTCCTTACACAGAGAGAGAGAGAGAGAGAGAGAGAGAGAAGATCAAGTGTGGTCCCAGTTTGAGGTCCCTGAATGAGGTCCATTTTTTTTTAAATAGTAAAAAAAACAAATTGGGGTTGATTTTTTTATGATTTTTAAATATTTCAGTAGGACCAAAAAAAATAATGAAGTCAAATTGAATTTTTTTGCTATTTTAAAAAAATCGATCAAACTGTGTCAGTTTTTAAGTTATTTTTAAATTGTTAAAAACTAACAAAGTTTGACCGATTTGTTTAAAATAGTAAAAAAATTAATTTTGAGCATATTTTTTTTATATGCCCTACTCAAATGCTTAAAAATCATTAAAAACAATCCAGAAATATTTTTTTACTATTTTAAAAATATGGACTTCATTCAGGGCCCTCAAACTGGGGAACCTCATGAGATCTTCTCTCTCTCTTTGTGTGTATATATATATATTAGTGTTCTAAAAGGCGTGTGGTTTGAAGTTTGGGAGAAACGACCCACCTTAGGTCTTTTACGCTTTATTCTTAGTAAAATTCTTAAAGCGCACCTTTTTTTTAAACAAAAATGATTTAGTGAAATGATATCGCCTTTTAAAGATTTTTTTTTCAAATTGGACCAATATCTTGTCTAAAACAATCAAAAGACAAACAATATCCCAAACCTCTTCGTCTCTCGTAAAAAAAAAATTCTAACATTGCCGACCGGCTTCCGACCAAAATGATCAAAAGACAAACCGTATCCCAAATCACATTTTTTAAATATTTTTAAAATACGGTATTTTAATTTGCAAATATTCAGACATATTTTTAAGGTAAGTATAATTTTAGAATTTTTAACAGTCTTGTTATGATTAAAAAAATAAAATATATTTAAAAAGCCCTAAACGCCTTTTTACGCCTAAAGCCGCCTAAGATTTTAAGGGTTAAGGCTTGGGCTCCATGCATCGGTCACGCCATGCCTTTTTTTGAACCTTGATATATATATACAAGGAATGGTTATTCCCACTCCCAAACATTCTTCCCTCACTTCACTTTCAACCTTTAAACACCAAAATGACAAGTGTCCTTTTATACATATAACTTAGTTTGAACAAATCATTAATACATTTATTTATAAAAAAAACTAAGCTTGAACAAATATAAGATTTTGTCAAAAATCTATTAGTTATTTTAATATACATAATATTCTGAAAATAAAAAAACATAATATTTTGAATATAAACAAATTTAATATTCTGGAAAATAATTTTTAAAAATTCAGAAAATACATAATATTCTGGAAAAAAACTTATTATTATTTTTTTTTATAGAAATGGAAGTTAATAAAAAAAACTGTGATATCATTTATAAAAAAAATGTTGACGATAATTATATCAAACAAAAATGCAGGACAACATTTTTTCAAAGAAAAAGTGGTCGGAACTTTTATTATTATAAGCTATATTTTTTAAAAACTTCATTTTTTACAATTTCTTATAAAATATAACTTTTTTATAAAATGTATTTTTTGTAAAAAATTAAGTTATGACTTTGGTAAATTACTAATTTTTGAATTTTATGCTTTAATGCCGGACACGACACGAATAACGTGATTTATAATTTGCACTCCAAATTAAATACAATATGACACGAATAATTTGGTGTCAATGACGCGATATTAAATTCATAAGTTGACTCGTGTTATTCGTGTCATGGTGTATTTAATGTGGTGTGAAAATTATAAATCGCGCTACTTGTGTCATGTCGTGGATTAAAGTATAAAATACAAAATTAGTAATGTGTCAAAGTCATAATAATAATAATATTAAAAATATAATTATTGTATTGTATTTACGTTGAACTAAAATAAAATAAATGGGGTGCTTGCTCACACTTAAGAGGTGTATAAATTGAAGGGAAATGAATATCACTATATTGGTAGCCATTTATAAGAATAATGAGATCATGTAAAGCCTTATTTGGCTTAAAAATACACCATATGTTGCTCTTTATCACTAAATGGCTATACGGAACGTAGAACCAAGTTAAATTATCCTATAATAAACATATGAATGGAATCCTAATTGAAATAATTAAATAAGGAAGAGAAATTATAATACAATAGTATTATAGGATTAATTCTCATTAATACAAGTATAGGTGAGTAAAGAAGCTCCCCTTACAGAAATAGTTTAGCAAACCGATGTACGCACCTCTCTAAAAAATGACTGCTAATTCTCATCTTAAGTAGTCTCCTCTTGAATTATTTACTGCTACCAACCATCCTTATCCTATCTCACTCTCTGCAAAACAATTCGTTCCCTTCCCCTTCCTAATTTAATGCTTTCAGTTCATGTACACACAAGTAATCTCTTCATATTCTTTATTATTTGTCTAACCCTCTCATCTTTTTCATTTCAACAATCATCAAGCTCCAGCTATAAAATGCTTTTAAGATACTTATTGGTACACTTTATATATTGCGATTAAAAATCACATCAAAGAGTTTTATGGAGAAATCAGAAAATAAAATCATAAATTAATTTTAAGTCTACTGCTCAAAATTAAATTATTACCTCATATGATTATCGCAAATATGAACCGCATGCGTGAATTCCAAATAAATACTGCACAATAAAAATAAACAATATTACCTCAATTGTTTATAAATTCGTCGTAGACGATTCTTGGGTTGAGTCGCGGACTAGGTCGGTCTCTTTAAGACGTTTCGCGGCTCTACCCTCTTTGTGCAGGTAGTCTACAGTCATGCCGTCCCCAGGATAAAACAAGCCCAGAATCACCTATGTATCATATAACCATGCACCGTAATTATATGTCTTCTAACACTCATTCCAAATTAATTGCTCAATACCGAAATTTCAGTTTGAAGAAAACAAACTGTTCTAAAATATTTTAGGGGAATAAATATTCATGAAGAAAATATTTTCAGTCTTAGAAAGAGAGAATAGTGATTTCCAAAACACTCGATTTTTTTTTCTTCCAAAACTAAACTCAAGTTTTTTTTCATTTCAAAACCACACTTGAGAGCTTGTTTTGTTCTTGTTCTCTCTACATATTTCTCTTTGGCCGGATGAGCCAATCTTCTTATAAAATGAAGGAAACAAAGTGGTACTCAAGTGGGAGAGTGTGTGTCATTATTTTTCCTCTCTTTTAGCCAAAAATTGAGAGATAATTATGGCTAGTGGGGATAGTAGGTAAACAAGTGGGTGCCTTTTTTTTTCTTTTTGCCGAAAGTGGAGAAAGAGTGGGTAAACAAGTTGGGTAGTGGGTGCATTATTTCTTTTTCTTTTTGACAACAATCCCACATGTATTTTTAAAATACAATTCTGACAACAATCCCCCACTTTGGATTTTAAAAACACAATCATCGGTAATAATCCCCTACTTGTAAATTTTGAAAAATTATTGAGCAATAATAATTAATAGAATTGTGCATAAGCAAAGGTGTCTTTCGACTTAAACCTTTACGTAGTAAAGATGATTCAGATTATACTAGAGTAACTCGTAGTTTTGAACTCTATCTCTGACAACATCCCACATACAACCCTACTTGGGTGTAGTCCTCATGCCAGCACGTTACGGCCATGTGCTTTTATCCCAGTATGTGAACGCTCTAGGGAATTTTGCCCAAAATTACCATAGGAAGCGGCCATACTTCCACATCCACATAGGTGAGTCTATAAAGGATACTCCCGTAGCTAGGTACCCCACTCAAAATAGAGCTATAGATCTTCATTAAGAGTTATAATTAACTCAACCTTAACTCGCTTCAGTATATCATGCTCCATAGGGATGGACTCGGAGTAAAACCCCGTAAATAATAATTAGCATGATTCAACCCATATCACTGTGACTTGTTATTACCCTTTGAACCTATTTCTTGGGATCTCCAGTCTATAGGTTGGGTTACCACCACAAATGATTCAATATCAACGGTCTTTAGTCCGATCCCTTTCTAGATGTTAAACACCTTCTCCCGCACTAGTCCTTTCGTTAAAGGATAAGTCAGGTTCTATTCTCATCAGTCCGATCATAATCCACACTCACAACTCATTAGCTTTTAAATTCTCAAACTATGTTGTGCTTACGACATATTTGTCGTTCTTTTCGTTATGATAACGGTTCTAAAATTTTACAATAGCCATGGTTCTATTGTTGTGGATAAAATGACTGTGTCAGTCTCTACCATAAATGGTATCTTATAATAGGCCTTTTTTAACCTTTCATTTACTCAGTAGCCATAGCTATTGGTATCACCATATACTCCATCATTAATTGTGCCAACAATTAATATTTCTAGGAGTTCTAAAAAATAGCAACATAATATGTGTTAAACACATATCCATTATTAATTCAGAATCAATTCTAGGTTCGTGATTTTATCAAAACACATAACCTTTCTCAATAGCATAAGAATGCACTTTTTAATTATAAACCTTTATAGTACTCCCAAAAAAAATTATTCCGAGTCAATTGTATTTAGTAGCTCAATTGAGACTACTTAAGATGTTCGCATTTTCATCTTTTCTTATCACTATATATAGTGTTCTTATACTTGGATCATGTGGAGTACAAAATGGTTCATAATAAGCATATATCTAATAAATAGATATTCTTGTATTTCAATGTACTCGATCAATTAATTGATCCATATACCCTTGTAATATTAACAAGTACTATTCTTGTTTCATTGAAACTCTTTATGCTAACACTTTGACTTAGCATGAATTTGGTTTTCTAGGCAACAAAATATTATAACCAAATATTAGCTAATCATTCTTGCATAATAAATAAGAGTGCATTCATATTTCAACATGCTTAGTGATAAACACGATTCATAATATTCTCAATTCATTCTCATTTGATAATTTATCAAATAATCATGCCATTTATTGGTGCCTTCCATATTAATTTTCCAACTTCAAGTTGGTCCGTGTAAGTTCCCTTACATAGGTCACCATCCGAAAAACAATATTATATATATTTAGTTTTTAACTCAACATCATATATAATATCAATGGCATTCAAATTAAATGAAGCTTCTTCCTTTTCATGAGAATAATTTAATGTGCATCATGTATAACTAAGTTATATTGATGAATTTTGGCTATTAAACAAGGCTTATATTCATAAATGATAATTATCTCAATATTCCTTCAAAGGATGTGTATACACCTCATTATCTTATAGTTATAAGACAAGTCAATTATAAACTAATTTCTAGTTTATTCCAAGGAATTCAATCAATCAATCATTTATGACATGACTTCTCTAAGAATTTTTCGAATCCTTTTCAATAACATAAGCAATCTTTTATTTTTAACTCATAACTCAAAAAATAAGAGTTCTCTTGAACACCAAAGTTTCAGATTCTATTAAATGTTCTTTAGTTATAGTTGAGAGGTACTCGTTTGAGTGCCCCCACTATTCTCTAGGTATAGCATTGAGAAGCAACATATAATGTCCCCCCACTATATCTTCAATTCATAAAATAAAATCTAAACTTGTGAGTTTCAACATTAAATAAGAATTAATCTTATTTCTTAAATAAATACGTGCTTAATGTCATCATGCATAGCCGAATCAAAAAATAGATTTTCATGTGTCTGAAAATCACATATAGATTATACAATCTATTTCATAAAAAATTATAATATACAATTTTTCACAATGTGTAAAATAATACTGCGTATTAGAGTTTAAACCTCTATTCCAAATCAAAGCATACGGTCAAAATAAATGTACCCAACTAAATTATTTCTACACGCGTATGAAGCACACAAAATTGATTCCAACATAGTAGAATACAATTTTATTGTATACCTTTTTCTACTCGTATAAATGAATAATACAAAGAATTATTCATATAAAATTCTAGCGGTTGTACTCCAAACTCAAATATTGTATAAGTCGTTATACAATTTCTTTGAAATTCATCTTCCATAAATTTGTATCCAAATTTTTCTAAGTACTTCATAAATTCTTGAATAAGAAATTTATAAAGGCATCAAAATATTTTGAATCCGTTGGGAACACGACATGATACATTTTTTTTTAAAAATGTTGTCCAAAATATTTGTTCAAACGGAAAAACTTCAAGTTTGAAATTTCACCACGACTAAACCGCTTATTGAAAATTTATGAAATTTTACATAATTCATCCTTTATGAGTCTAGTCTTATCTAAAATTGGAATCACTCAAAAATATTAAGTACAAGTGAAGATAAACTTGTTTTACTACAAGTTGTCCAAAAAATTCAGCATTGCACATCTCATTTGTAAAAATCATAATAAAAGATATACAACTCTTTTTTCAGAAATTCCAAAGCCCAAAATTTATAATTTCAACATACTACATGAATGCCAAAATTAAAGAAATTTCAGTCTATATATCATCAAATAACTAAGGTGATATTCCAACAGAATTCATAATAAAAATTTCAGTTTTTTTTTCTTCTCATCATCGATCACTTTAGTGTGGTTGAAAAATATCAACTACACTTTCACATAAACACTTCAAATATATTTGAACAAATTTCTTTTGTACTAAACATAGCGCAAGGCACAAATGTTTATAACTTACCCTTCGAATCCATATAACAAATGCTCATTTGTTTTCATATAACAAATTTTCATTTGTTTCCAAATATCAAATTTATAATTTGATTCCATATAACAAATTTTTAATTTGTTTTCTTAACCACAAGTGGCTCAAAATATATTGTCCAAAAAATAATATACAATTCCATTTCCAACAATAACATCTTATGTGAAATAATATTTCACATTCATAACTAGAAAATAGGATTGACCTATTTAAAAGTTTTCCATGAAGGGGTTCATTTTTATTCAAATTATAATTTCTCACGAAATTATTGATCGATTTCGAATTGACCAAAAATACTGAAATTTATATATCTACTTCACAAAACATAACATTTAGGAAGTTCGGGGGCTAAACGGTCATTTCTAGAAGTAAAGGTCAAAATTATAATTTCTAAACATCGAAACTTAGTTGGCCTTTTTTCATTTCGACATCATAAAAATAATCATATATGCCCATAAGATTTATTTTTCGGTCTCCATGGTAGACATAAAACGTGTTAAAATTGTTGGTACACTTTATATATTACGATTAAAAATCACATCAAAGAGTTTTATGGAGAAATCGGACAATAAAATCATAAATTAATTTTAAGTCTACGACTCAAAATGAAATTATTACCTCATATGATTATCGCAAATATGAACCGCATTCGTGAATTCCAAATAAATACTGCACAATAAAAATAAACAATATTACCTCAATTGTTTATAAATTCGTCGTAGACGATTCTTGGGTTGAGTCGCGGACTAGGTCGGCCTCTTTAAGACGTTTCGCGGCTCTACCCTCTTTGTGCAGGTAGTCTACAGTCACGCCGTCCCCAGGATAAAACAAGCCCAGAATCACCTCTGTATCATATAACCATGCACCGTAATTATATGTCTTCTAACACCCATTCCAAATTAATTGCTCAATACCGAAATTTCAGTTTGAAGAGAACAAACTGTTCTAAAATATTTTAGGGGAATAAATATTCATGAAGAAAATATTTTCAGTCTTAGAAAGAGAGAATAGTGATTTCCAAAACACTCGATTATTTTTTTCTTCCAAAACTAAACTCAAGTTTTTTTTTCATTTCAAAACCACACTTGAGAGCTTGTTTTGTTCTTGTTCTCTCTACATATTTCTCTTTGGCCGGATGAGCCAATCTTCTTATAAAATGAAGGCAACAAAGTGGTACTCAAGTGGGAGAGTGTGTGTCATTATTTTTCCTCTCTTTTATCCAAAAATTGAGAGATAATTATGGCTAGTGGGGATAGTAGGTAAACAAGTGGGTGCCTTTTTTTTTTCTTTTTGCCGAAAGTGGAGAAAGAGTGGGTAAACAAGTTGGGTAGTGGGTGCATTATTTCCTTTTCTTTTTGACAACAATGCCACATGTATTTTTAAAATACAATTCTGACAACAATACTCTTTCCAGAGATCTTCAAAACCTGCTTCTCCATTTCCCCTCAAAATCACTCCCACCTCCCTCAATCCAATCCATTTCATAATCTTTTCCTATTAAAAAACACAATGATGCCCACCATTATTCCCACCTAAAAACCTCTAACCTTTCAACACAGTTTAGAAACTTCCAAACTATGAGGCAATACAATGTTGAAACCAACAAAAAAGTTGACAAAATTAACCTCAAGTTCACAGGAAGGTCGGCTCAACCTTTGAACAATGTAGGCAATGGCCTAAGGCCCGAAGGCGGGTACCCCAAATCCTATGTACATAAATTACTTAAAACCCCGTTTGGTTGTCTCAAAATTATAAATTGGCTCATTAATAAATTGGTCTATTTACAAATTGATCCATTAATTGTGTTTGGTTTCATTAGTTAAATAATTCATTAATTGCTCCATTTTAGCTCATGTGTTAAATCTAAAATTGAATCATTTCACAAAAAACGTGAAATGCATCCAATTGAAATTCGAGTTCCATAAAGTGCATATTTCCACTTCTCTTTCCCTCCCTTTTCCCCCTCCCCCTCTGAAAATTCGGGGAGGGTCCCTATGTGTGTTTCAAATCAAACCAATTTTCACCAAAAATTATCCAACTTTTAATTAGCACCAATCCAAGTTCTGAAAACCAATTTTTACTTTAAACCATTTTTATCTTGATTAATCCTAAACATGCATTTAGTGATTAAACCAAGTAGAATAAAGTAATATACTCACAACGCCGGATGTACGAGAAAAAACCCAAAACAGGAAAACAATCTCGAACGGCCCAAGCCAGACAATCACTATGAATAAAGGTTTTACAAAGACAGATTAGCCTTACTCAATGACTTGATCCCCATGGGTCTTGACGCTCCTTCTGATCTTCTACCGTTCTTTAATAGTGCCCACGCAAAAATTCTATCCTCCACGATACCTTTCCCTAACACACGTGTCTACGTATGTCTCGGTGTCCACCGAATGACTTTGATTCGTCTACAATGTCGAACAAGAAGTCCTTCTCTTTTCTTCACCGCAAAACCCTGATGTTCAATTGTAGAACAGACCTTCTTGGTGCAGCAAGATCACATAAATATATAATAATGATATCTCGGATCTTTGCAAACTCTAAGGATGTGTTTACGCTTTTTAAACCTTAGAAAACATGTGCAAAACTCGTACTGGATCGTAAAGTGTTTTTCCAGAATGCACAAATTTAATTCTGACGAAAACACGCTCTAAATAGGAATCAAGCGCCGCCTCGAAAATAGTGTCGCTCGAACGAGATGGGCAAGTCGTTCGCGCGACGTAGCCATCTCGCTTGAACGAAGGACAATGTCGTTCGAACGACAGTCCTGTCAGTTTGACTTTTTGACTTTTTGATTAAAACGTCTCTTCCAAAAGAGATTCAATTTAGTCAAACTCTATTTCGAGCTTATCAGAATAAAACGTAGTGTAAACATTTAAAACACTTTTAAAAACATTTTAAAATATTTTTCTTTATAAAATTACATCCTTATATTTTATAAAAACAATTCTGAGCCCCATTAATTATACGCATTCATACCTGTGTGATCTCATAATGCAATTAATCTTGAAGACGAATAAACTTGTACCAATTAAACTTCGACATGATTAATTATTTGAAGCTTTGTCGCAACGTCTTTAATTTCTTTAATACGTCATAGACCAAGTGGGATCGTGACAAAATAAAATCTCCCTATGACATATTACAAACACAGTTTTGTTCACGGAATTAAGTCAAAACAATACAGGGACTCAATTGAAAATTTATGTCCTTACACCCTCCCCCTCTCTCTTATTTTTTTTATTTTTTTTCCTCATAAAGCATTAACATAAATTTCAAATTACCGAATGTTGCATAAAAATGAATTTAAACTCATTTCAAATCCACTCATTTACAATTCACTAATTCGCAATGAACTAATTTACATAATTAAACAATTTGTGCAGCCAAACAGGGCCTAAGTAAAGGTTTTTATTTTATGTTATGAGAATTAAAGCTTCAAACGAAATTGGGTAAATTTCTCGATACTTTTTAGGCATTAAATATTAACACCTGGTATGCTACCTTTCTGAAGTGTAAAGTATAATATCCATTATCGCACTTTCTCCATTTTATATTATCTTTTATTACAAAAGGTTTTTTTTCAATATATGCAACACATTAACAGGTAACTTAGATGATATCTTCCCCAATTATTGTTTTTTCATTAAGTTATGCTATAAATTCTAATGCATATTTTTATATAATTTGCAAGTATTGAATGGACATTTATTTTTATTTTCAAGAAAATCTTGAGTTTGAGTTGATTTATTATTACTTGACATTACCTGGTTCAATATAATTATTTTATTTCATATTAAAGTTGAAAATTATGTATACTTAATTATTAGTACAAATTTCTACTAAAAATTATATATATATATATATATATATATATATATATATATATATATATATATATATATATATATATATATATATATATATATATATATATACTGGGGGGGGGGGGGGGGGGATCAGAAGTGAACCAAAAAATGAACATTTTAATGAATCTTAACAAAAAAACACCTAACAATCCATAAATTTTAATTCCTATATTATAATTGATCCACGCTAGCGACAACAGACACGCATGACAAACCTCCCCCCCCCCCCCCCCCAATTAAATGCTCTGTTATCCACGACCAAGGTGGTACCTTTGCAAATATTTCTCTAAAAAAAGAATATTTGATAGGACATGGTGTTGTCTATATTTTATGAACAATATGTATGTACGCTTGCATAACTGTTCAAATATGAACACACATTTTCAGGTGTGTCACGTTTCAACAGAAAGAAACACACCATTTGAGACTTATCATGTTGTGTCGAATTTCCAAAGGAAATTTAAAATAAAACATCTCCATTGTAGAAGGAGCTCCATCTCTGTAGAAACAGATACAAAACACTTATAGAGGGAGCTCCATTTCCCCATCTCCAGATGTCAGGCACAAGATAAAAAGTGTGAAATGTTAAGTCGACTGTTTATGAAATACTATATTATTTCTTTTCCTGAACAATTTTTTGTAGAGAAAGAAATATGAAGGTTCATAAAAATACCTAACTTTAAGCTCGTCCCAAATTGGGTCAGCAGATGTATTTTTGTGGCCCCTCGGCAGCGGTAATTTCTTGACCACAATTTTGTGATAGGTTTAGGAGAGGTCAGATCTGTAATGAGCGGAATTTGGGGAGTATAAAGACCTCAATTGATGACAGACGGGGGGTGGGGGTGGCGGTGAGGTGTAAAAAAAACTTTCGATCGACACGCGTATCCGTTGCTGCTGGTGTGGACCAATTACAATATATGAATTAAAATTAATGGGTTGTTAGGTGTTTTTTGTTAAGGTTTATTAAAATGTTCATCTTTTAGGTTCTCTCTCTCTCTCTCTCTCTCTCTCTATGTTCGAAACCAGGCTATTGTTGATGTGCATTCTGTTATGTAGACATTACAGGGAGTACAGAAAGTTATTGTGAATGATTTGTTTCTTGAATAGTAATGTGGATTAATTCAAATATTTTACGTGTAGGCATTTAAATATTATCCTACTTTCGCGTAATAAACCTTAAATAAATTGTCTTAGCAACTACCCCATATGAATGGAAGTGTACCATGGGGGTTCCTTGTTTGGATTTCACTTCGGTGAGACATTATACACATGGAGTTTATAGACGGGTTGTAGTGATGACTTAAATCATTAATAAAATTATACACGTTTAAATTTTATGCCTTTCATTATGAGAAATCACTTACAAGATGCCAGTCCCTTTTTAGCTCTTTATCAAATCGTTTAAAATGTACAATGAATTCCAAATAGTTACAAACTAAGTTGGTATAATTTGGGAAATTGAGTCTTGAGACATTGGTCGAAGAGAATGAATATGTGTTATAACGCCAATATTAATTGAACATGTGAAATGGAAATGAATGGGTGGGCACCGTAGAGGAACACCGCGGTATTGTGACATGTAAATTTTCGGCCATGCGAATATTAGGTGGCATCAGGGCATAAAGCGTGATGTTTATGATTTATTACGACATGTGAATCCTGGCCATGTGAATAACAGGTGGCATCAAGGCGTGAGACGTGATGCTCATAAATTATTGTGCTAAGTGTATTTTCGACTATGCGAATACTAGTTAGTGTCAGGATGTGCAATGTGATTATTTAAATTTGGTGTATCACATGTTTATGAGATGGCCGAGATGAAGGGGCGCATGTCGATTACGTGATAACTAATTAATGAGCATAATTAATTAATTAAAGTAACCGATATCAATACATATGATTACTTAAACTTGGCGTACCACATGTATTTGAGATGACCGAGAGAAATGGGAGCATGTCGATTATGTGTTAATGATTATTGAGCATAACGGTTACCTATTGATTAGTTAATGAAAATGATTAATCATTGATATGAAATGAGATAATTCTAATACTCTGAGACTACATTTATGGGTTAGGTCGTTCATTAGGTTATTAAACTGCGACTTTATTATCTATGCATATAACTGCTTTGAGTTGCGTAACTAAGTTACTTGCTAGAATTTTAACCCCATCTTATGTGGAAACCAGGTGCTTGGGATGGACCTCACACTTAGGTTGTCGTCCGATCCAATCATTACACGTTATTCATCTCCCAGGGTATCGGTTCTAGAGACATTACATCTCTCTATCTTCACATGTTATCATTCATCCTTTTAGTCTAGTTTAAATTATGATGTCTAGCTTGATGTTGAGAATTAGTTGGCTTGTATTATTCAAGTTCACTTTCGAAATTGTAATTATGTATTAATGTGAAACAACTTTGTTTATAGTTTTGTATCATGGAGATTATGAGTTTGTGTTGAGGATTTTCATACCGCTTCCATATTACTTGTGTTATTATTTCATTTGATCTCTATTCATGCCGAGAATGGTACCTTATTTGCTTTAAATATTAAATATAATTTTATATTTAGACTTGATCAACCTATATGTCTAATTATACGGGGTATTACAGTTGGTATCAGAGCATGTGTGACACCCCGTTTAATAAAATACCGGTTGACCAGTCCTTTATTAAATTAACACATGATTCCCATTTGATTCATGTTTAGCATCACTGTCGAAAACCGTATTAATTACTAATAACCTAATTAATTAGTTAAACTGGTGCCATATTTTATCTTTCATTAAACAGATAAATAAATGTGGAATCAAAATAACTAAACCATGCACACAATCACTGAGTCTAAAACAACATTGAATAAACAACTGAAAGACTGGACGAATAAACAATCGGCTATAAATCCAAATCTAACACCATAATCCAATAAATAAATAAATAATCCAAAACTGAATCTGAAAGTAAATAGGCAACATGCCCTAAATGGAACTATCTCTAAAATGATATCCCTAATCTAGGAATGAAAAAAAAAATCATTTAATCCATCTCCTGCTTGCATCCATATATGTTGCAGTTGCGTGTCCTTGGAATAGAATCTCAAGTTTGGCGTCCCTGTGGCTGGGCACGTAAAAGGTTTTTAAAAATATTTACAACAAGGGTTAGAACCCAAAATATTTTGAAAATATTTAGCAGGTGATTAAGTTTTTAGTAAGTAAAATGCATGAATGCTTTCCATATATAAGCTAGTGTTGCACTCACTTGATTACTCACCCCTCAACAATGGTGCACACCTACCGCTTTTCTTATAACCCTCAAGCTACACTATCCAGTCTAACTAGACTTGTTATAAATGCTTCCTGACACCTTACCCTAGCGTGAGTAACTTTTACTACTGATTTATAAGTTATTCATCACATTAACTTAATTTATCATATTTAAATAACTATATAACAATTTCACAAGTGATCTAAACGATACCATTGCACTCCTATATAATTATCTACACCATTATATATGTATAAATATACTACACATTCACACACATGTTGTATATAGTATCCATCCTCCTGAGTAATAACTCACCGGATGTTTTCTCTAAAATGCTATCATCCCAGGTATACTCAATTCAACTCAGATACCGCGAGACGGTTCACTCACACTGAATCATGAAATAAATAATAAGCGTAGTGGAGACAATCATAGTTCCCCGAGTGTGAGACTAAATCATACCTAAAGCGTCTCACCTCGAAAGAAATCACAATATAATATATCAGACGCTATGACCTGGGGGTTATAATCGCCCTGCATTCACTAGCCAGGGGATTCACCCACATCGCGCAACCTCCTATGATAGCACTAGAGGGGTATGTAATTCTAAAATATCTTACACTGATATTAAAAGATCACACAACAATGTATATATATATATATATATATATATATATATATATATATATATATATATATATATATATATATATATATATAGACACACACACACACACACACTATCACACTTTTCGTATATATATAATTAACTGAAACCCGGCTAATCTGTGCCTAACTTCCGTAGCACTAGCCTAAAATATCCGAGTCAAATCCCTAACTCTTACTTTAATTAATTGCACATTAATTAATTTATAAAAATTGTGTCACTCAACCAAAATGCCCGGACACATTCCTTTGTCCCATATCATAATCTTTTAGAATTGATCATACAAATTCCCGTAAATAAATTTTGACACTCTCCTAATTTAATTTTTCCTTAATACCTACCTTACAATATCCTAGGTATTAATATCCCAATAATTTGTTCTCTAATTTAATTCTTAAAATTCCCAAAAGAAAACATAAAAAAGGACGAAACTGCCAACTCGTTTCCCCTGTCGTTCGAACTACTTGCACTGTCGTTTGAACGACATGCAAGGTCTCTCGAACGACTTGCATGTCGTTCAACGCTGCATCCGGTAGATTGTTTCGGCCATTAATGAATCCCCAAGCTTCGATTCAAAACCCAAAATTTTTACCCAACATTTACAATAAGAATTCCTCTCTTAAATAGATTCAAACATGGATTTTACCCTTACCCATCATCAATTTATAACATTCACAATAAACATCAAAGTTGGGTTTTTCATGATTTTCTTCCTACACCCATTTCTTCCAATTTGATTTCAAAACTACAAATTCATACAACGTGGATTATTGGCCTACTAATGTAAATGAGATGTCAACCTTTTCATATCATAACATAATGTTAATTGTACCTTTAATCTACGTAAACTTCCCAATTCATAAATACCATTTTTCATGTGATAACCCACCCAAAAATGAATTTGGCTTACACCCACTATAATATGAATTGAAAACTGCGTTTTAAATGAAATCAAGTTAACCACTTGCCTGTACTGGTTTGTAGAGTCTGAATTCCTTGGGGTTAGACGATGATTTGACGAAGAACACACCTAATTGCCTTTGATTTTGCTCCCCAAAATCTCCTTACGTTCTCCTTCTTTTCTTCTCTACAGAACTAGGGTTTTCTTTTTGAGTTGTGACTGCCACAAACTCTCTAACTTAGGTTTTATTATGGTAATCCCGAAATTATGCTTATTTGCCAAATTAAAATGGCTCAAGCACCCTCGTGTGGGATCGGTTATGTCTAAAAATGGCCCGAGACCCATTTACCACCCTGGGTACTCTTTTTTGATTATCTTAGCCTATCCAGAATCAACCGTGCACTCAGAATTATTATTCGAATTATTTTAGTAAAAGTGCCTATCTCAATCTCAATATAGTCTATTTTCGACTCCCGATTGAGATAAAATAATGCCACGTCATTATCACTCGTTATGACGTAAATAAATTATTACTATTCACTTAGTAATTATTTTTCATAAATATTAACCATTAACTCTCTCGATTAATATGTAAATAAACTCATAATAATTAATTCACTTAAATTATGACACACAAGTAATTTAAATTAGCTGAATTAATTAAATATATAATGCTTAAAAATATGAGTTGTTATAGCATGGTCCTAGGCCTCGAGGGTTATAGGTTATCTTAGACTTTTGCACAAAGTTCTTTGATATGTGCCTTTATTTGTACTCTCATTTATATTTCATTACTAATAGGATGCCCATCTTAAATTTTTAGATATTGCTTAGGAGGAAATTTTTGTTTACCCGGAGCTAGTGAGGCAGGCCGATTTTGTAGCACCACAATATAGGTGCTTGTTATACTATGTATTACAACCTTAGTGACCAAGGAAAATATTACTTTATGGAAACAACAGTAGTCAGACTTGATCAAACAGTCAGTCGAAGAGTTAGTTAAACCACACGCAGTTACTCTACCTATAGCCTGGGTCATTACGTGGGGGACAAAGGTTATGAGAGGACACTTCGGACCTGGGACACATATGTGTCAACAATAGAGGTAGTAGGGGATGCATATAACCCCATTTGGGGTTGTATGTTTTATATATAAAGAAAGAGGAAAGAAATTTTGGGTTTGCCCCAATGTTGAAATTCGGGGGAAATAATATTAGGGCCATCCAGGCCAGGAGCATGACCACTATGGACCACTTCAAGGGCATTTCCAACATGTCCTCTACTGCCAATAATAACAATATTTAGTGAGGAAGACCCATTCGGTATTAACGATACTCGTATCATAGGTTGCACGGTGACAACCCCAACCTCAGTATGGGAGAATTTATTAGATTACATAACCCCAATAGGAGGACGAGGGGCAGATTCTAGCGGTGTACGGTACATTTTACATTGTGGGCACTTTATATAGAGATTTGTAGGACACTATGCCACATACTCGTTCGTATCACTTTGTTTTATGGGGATTAGTAGCTTACTTCTTATACATTGTGATGTATCTTTATCGTTAGTAACTCCTTTAGATGTATCTATCCGTATTTTTTAGATTTGTGAGGACATGGAGGTTTATATTGTTATATTGAGATTTGAGGCTGATTTGTTAGTTTTAGACACCCACTCTTATGATGTGATCTTGGGTATGGACTAATCTGTGAAGTATATCTCATATATATGGTAGGGGTCGGGCTATCTTTTCCATGATATCGGGTTAGTAGAGGTACATTGTAGTTATGCATAGTACAATGTGTGGTGCCTTTTTAACCTTGTACTTAATTAATGCGATGACCTCAGAGGGGACTATGAAGGAGTTGAAAGAGTAAAATAAAGAACTGTTACAATAAGGGTTCATTCGGCATAGTATGTCGCTGTGAGGAGGCCCAATACTTTTGTGGAAAAGCAAGATGGTTCACTACGTTTGTGTGTTGGATATTTGAATTTGAGTAAGGTGACAGTGAGGAACAATTATCCTTTACCGAGGAGTGTTGATCTATTTGGTCAGCTTCAGGACGCTTCATTTATTCTCGAAGACTGGTTTGCATTCGGAGTACCACCAATTAAGTGTACGCGAGGAGGATATACCAAAGATTATCTTTTTTACTCGTAACATTCTTACGAGTTTATAATCATGTCGTGTGGGTTGACCAGTGCCCCCGTCGTGTTCATAGATTTAATGAGATGAGAATTTGAGTTGTATGTAAGTTATTTTGTCATCCTCTTCATTGGTGACATCTTAATTTATTAGAGGTCCTGGGGAGAGCATGTCGAATATTTAAGGGTTTTCACTTCATATGTTGTGGGCGAATAATTTTTATGCAAAATTCCATAAATGTGAGTTGGAAACGAGGGGTGAAATTTTTGGGCAATGTAGTTAAGGAGTAAGAATTTTCAGTATATTTGAAGAAGGTTTTGGTCATTTGGATTAGGGACAACCCATAACACTTACAGAAGTTCGTAGCCTTTTGGGTTTGGATGGATATTATCGAAAGCTTACTCGAGTTGACTCCGAACGAATTCAATTCATTTGAACAGAGATGTGCCAATAATGCCATTGACACTCGCGAGGCGAAGTTGACTTCGACTATAGTTTTGGCCCTACTGAGGAGTGGGGTTGCGTATTTAATATACAACAGTACTTCCTTACAGTGGTTAGGTCTAGTGTTGGTGCAGGAGAATATATTTTTATTGCATATGCATTACGAAAGGTAAAACCCCATAAGGGTAAGTACCATACTCGTGATTTGGAGCTAGCAATTGTACTAGTTGCACTGCACATTTGGAGAATCTATTTATGGCGTGAGAATTTCAGACACTTTAGAGATCAAAAGAACCTCCAGTATGTGTTCATGCAGAAAGATTTGAACATGCGACACCGACTGTGATTCAAGTTTTTTAAGAACTACCAGTTCACGATTTATCATCACCCAAGGAAGGCCAATGTGGTGGTAAATACTTTGAATCGACAAACCTACTAGCAGTATTTATTCACTTTAATTGATAAATGCCAGTTCCATTAAAATGATTAGTGAGTTAGCTAGCGCGTTTATTGGAATGCTCACCTCGAATCCCAACATTCTTGTAGGGGTGGTTGGAGTAAAGACAAATAATGTGTTTCGAAAGGGGAGGATGCAAAAATTTTGGGCCACCAGTGTACCTATTTACACAGTCGGTTCAATTGGTGGATTGCGGTGCAATGGGAGGTTGGTTGTGCCGCTAGGAGAAAAGTGGTGTTGAGTCGTTATGCGAGGATTTCATGGATTGTAATTTTTGGTATACTCGTTTGGAATAAGGTGTCCCAAAATATGAGGAGATAATACTCGAGTTCTGGAATGAAGCAGGATGCTGCTACATTAGTGTCTCAATGTAGCACTTAATAAATGGTAGGTGAGTCATCAATGATCGTCAGGAAAACTATTACCTTGACCCATTCCCGAATATAAGTGGGACAACATTTTAATGGATTTTGTTATCAGGTTGCCTTGGATGCCATGGCAACACAATTATATTTGGGCTATAGTGGACTATTTGACGAAGGTTGCACCTTTATTACCCGTTTGCATGGATTTCATAGCAGAGAAGTATGCATGGCTGTATGTACCAAAAATTGTACAATTACATGGGTTATTACAGTTGATATTACAAGGGTATCGCTATCGATCATCCCAGATAGAGATCCGACTCGTGTATTCCACTTTTATGGAACTTTTCAGGAGGTTATGGGGACTAGGTTTCACTTAAGTACATCTTACCATCCTAAAACAGATGGGCACACGAAATAGGCAAACCAAATTTTTAGGGTATGCTTTAGGCAATCGTGTTGGATTTCAAGGGTAGTTGGAAGATGAACCTATCTTCGTTTGAGTTGCTTATAACCTCAGTTATTAGAAATTGATTAGTATGGCACTGTATGAGGACTTTATGGTCAATTGTGTAGGCCTTCAATGTGTTGGTCAAATTCGAGAGAGAGAGAGAGTAGCTTATTGGGGCCCAAGTTTGTCTAGGAATCTTCAGAGAAGATCAACATGAATCGTGGGCGAATCAAGGTAGAACAAAATATGCATAATAGTTAAGTGGACTTGGATAGGGAGTGACGTGCTTTGATAAGAATTGGGAGTTAGACCTAAAGGTTGTTGGATTGTTTCTGATCATGAATCATGTAGATTCCTTCGCTTATAATTTTAAACTTCCAGATCACCTAACTCGAGTGCACAATGTGTTTCACGAATCGATGTTCTATAGATTCTTAAGGAGTAAACCGAGCATCCATGTAATACGCTAGTCATTGTTATCGGCTTTCAACCTCAATAAAAAGAACCTAAACTTGTAACTACACTCTTAAGGAGTATAGTGCTGAGTCTGGGTATCGAATCCACAAGGAGTTAGGACGTGTGAACGTGACGACAAAGGTAAGGTAGTTTAATCCTAAAGTTGATGTTAAAAGAAAAGAAAAGAAAAAGATGATTGATTTTTGGATTTTATTTATGAATTAACTAAATTCAATTAAATTAACCTATGCATGCAAAATTAACTAACTAAAAAAGAATTAATATGAATGAATAAATGGGTTAAGAATACACTCCCCTAAACCCTAGTGTGTATTCTAGTACAAAATTAGTCATAAATTAGATAATTGATCAGACCCAGTCTTTGGTACTCCAAAGCATTACATATATGAGGTTCAAGCCCACATCATACATAATCAAAGAATGAGTAAAGCAGTGTTGCAATAGTTCACGCGCGTTGCATCCTTAAGCACCCCGGTTACCTAGGGAAAACGAGGTCAAAAGGTCTATAATGGTTGTGAAACTATACAACATGATCTAATCACTTGTTTAATTTAGAGGAAGTTTTTTATATCTATGCATACCACATCGGGTTGGGTTCATGCATCCCCACCCTTAAAAACTTAGCTTAACATGATTAAAATAAAAGAAAACTTAAAACTCAAAGTGCAGGAATTCATAACTAAATCTAGAAAATTGAGAACATGACTTGAATTGGGATTGGAAAACTTGAGAGCAACAATTAATTAAACTAATAATGAAAGCAGTAAAAACAATAAATTAAAATTACTTGCAATGGATGAATGATGAATCATGAATAGATCTTTGAATCTTGAATAGTAGCCAAACTTCAAAACTAGGGTTCTTGGATACAAGAATCCTTTAAAAACTAGCTATAAATAAACCCTAACTACTAGCCTCCTACAACGTGAAGTAAAAAAACCCCTCCTCTTCTTACTAGGGTTTGCACTTTTATACATGTCAAAAATGACTCTTCCCATGCCTCCCCATATTTTACAACTAATAAAAAGGAATTATACAAGAAATTTCAAGAGTTGAAACTCTTCAGCTTGCAGAATTAATTTCAACTTTGACTTTCTTTCTCCAACTTTGACTTGCCATATATTTTGATCTAGAGCTCCGATTTGATTGCCGTTTCTTCTTATATTCTTGTAATTCAGAGTTATTCAACTTTCTAGTTTTCCCCACCCCGGGGATATGGCTGTAAAATTACAAAAATACCCTCGAACTTCCCATTTTTTGCTTTCTTTCACTGTTTTCCATTCTTTTTCGCACTAATTTGCATGATATACCTGTAAAATACATAAGAGATACACAAAATATGAAATACTTGCCAAAAAGGGTTTGTAGCATAAATATAAGACAAATCCAAGCTATTTACAATGCACGGGATCATAAAAATACCGAAATTAAGGGGATAAATGTGAAGAATTTATGCCTAATCACTTATTGGGGGCCAAGTTTGTCTAGGAGGCTTCAGAGAAGAGCAACATGAATCATGGGAGAATCAAGGTAGAACAAAATATTCACAATAGTTAAGTGGACTTGGATAGGGAGTGACGTGCTTTGATAAGAATTGGGAGTTGGCCCTAAAGGATGTTGGATTGTTTCTGATCATGAATCGTGTAGATTCCCTCGCTTATAATTTAGAACTTCTAGATCACCTAAATCGAGTGCACAATGTGTTTCACGAATCGATGTTCCGTAGATTCTTACAGGGTAAACCCACGTACCAATACATATACTTAGATTACATCTAGTTAGATGCTGATGTTTCATACACTGAGGAAATAACCTTTATATTAGACCGCAGGGTCCAAATCTTGAGAACTAAGGAGATACCATTATTTTGAGTTCATTGTGGTCATCATAGTGAGGATGAGTCCACTTGGAAGCGAGAGGATGCATTGAGGCAACATTATCCGCATTTATTCGGATACAAGTATGCATTATTTACAATGAATTCCGAGGACAGAATTCTGTATGTTAGAGGGCAAGAATGTAATACCCGAAATTTCTTGAATGTACTAATAATGAAATCTACAGTATTTAAGTTAATTAATGACATACTTCCTGGTATTAATTTTTAGTAAATAAATAAAATTGGTGACTTATATGTTCATAAGTTCAAATAATTTTTCTGTGGTAAATTTATTATGTTAATGATTAAGTTGGTTTAAGTGAAAATTAAATTGGAATTTAAATTATTATTATTGATTGAATTATTTTATTTTAATAAAGGAATCAATTTAAGTGTAGAAATTTAAATCGAATCATTATTATTTAGTGGGTAGTAATTATTTAATACCATTGGGCGTGGGTAAAGGATCAACTTACTTGGTATATAAAATTTAGCAGCTTCCTTTTTGGGAAGTGAGGTTTAACAAGAGGTTTAGATTATACGAGACTCATATATAAGGAAGGGCATTAAGGAGTAACGGTTTAAAAAAAACAGTGAACAAAATAGGGTAGCGACGTAAATTAATGAAGGGAGATGTTTGATTGACACTGAAAATGAGGGAACGAAAAGGGCTGAATGGGGCGCCAAAATTGATTAAAAAAAGGAGTGGGTGTAATAGTTAGGGGAGTTTATTGTTAAGAGAGAGAGAGAGGCGTTAAAATTTATAAAAGAAGGCAAGCATGGATTTGCGGCTGCTGGAGAAATTTTTCGGGAAAAAGAAGGAGAATCAAATCGACATGTTCCCCTCTTTTATTTATTTCTTGGAAACCATTCCAAAGGTTTTGACTCGTTAAATTCTACCATTGAAACTTAATATAAATTACAAAATTAACCCTATTTCCCCCCATTTCAAATCAAATTATCAAGAGGGTTTTAAGGCCACTTTCGAAGGGACTCTCAAGGAGGATTTATTCACCAAGATGAGAATTAATTTTGAGGATGCGTTTCGTGGCAAGTATCTTTATACTCCTCTTCTTTTATGTGTGTATTTGTTAAATTCACCTAAATTAAATTTTGGTGTTAAAATTTATTAGTGAACCTTAAAAATGTGCAATTATAATTTGTGTTATATTATGTGGATTTAAATAGTTTACATACCTAAAAAATTTCACGTCGAGCCTATTAGTTTGCGAAAATGAATTATTGACCCCAACACATGAAAATGATAATTTTGGGTTTGACCCCGTTTATGAAAATTGACAAACTGAGATATGAGAATAGACGCTATAAAATTAATTTAGTATTAAAATGTTCTGAAAGTTCAGTTGATTAGTAGAGTGTTACCTTACGCTTTAGGAGTAGTACTTTTGACATGTATGTTTCTAATTGATGAGATTTGTTACGTGACTAATATTCATGTTATAATAACTAATATGAAAATATTATAAATGACTTGGGACAATTGATACGCATTAATGGACCCCTTACGGTATAACATAACCTCGTAAAATAATTATGTGTCCCTTTTATGTAAGAGCTCAGTATGAACCCACACTACACCAAATCTGTTGAATTGTCACGGTCATTGACCTTGACAAGTTGGACTTGTCAAGGTCAATGACCATGATAATTCTGGGGGTGACAACTTTTGTTGTCATGGATCCACGGTCTATGACCTTGACAAGTTTTGTCACGGTCATAAACCGTGATAAACTCGTGAATTCTGTAAATAATTATCACAATCATTAACCATGATAATTCTGGGCAGAATTAAAAAAAATCTACTGGGCAATATGGCCACTGCCACTGTCCAGCAGTATATTTATACCTTTTATAGCAACGTTGTACCTGTTCAAATATCATATAACCAAATAAATAGAGATAATGCAAATTTACATTCAAAACAATATGCATCACGATATAATCCAAATATATTTCAAATGTTACAACTTATAACAATTCAATTCAAATAATGTCACTACATGTCTGGGGTAAGGTTAGCTCTGAGGAGGTGAGTAGGCCACACGATATACGAATTGACACACCCAACAATATACATCGTGCCGCATTGTTCGCGCAACCACAAGGGGGAGTTCTCCTTCCTAGGTATCACATGCGTGGCGATCACATTCGACTCGATGTCTTGAAGCAAATGTCCATGAACTGGCATACCCTGGACGGTATTCGGGTCCCTCAACCCCCGCCCAATCCGCTGGCCATCAAATATGTCCCGTAAAAACACGCTCGGTCAACCAAGTGTCGACATCGGTCGGTTTAAGGGAGTCAAATAGGGGAGTGGATTGTCAAAGTCTGCACGTGTCGGCGATGAAGAAGCGAGGTCCACATCCTCGTCATCCTGCACCTCCTCCTCCACCACCTTCTCCTTCCCTTTACCCTTATGATTTTCGTCCAATGAACGCTTCATGAATGAGAACATATCTTGGACCATCGCCTTCAAACGGGACAGCTTCACGGCATGCGAGTCCACCGTTCGAGCCAACTCGGTGTCGCTCGTCTCCAATTCAATGATCCTAGATTTGGGCACCCGCGAGCTCACCCCCTTGTCCTCCCCTAGCGATCAACGCCAAGCACTTAGCTTAGTGCATCTGTGGACAAAGATTTCTTGTCGGCATCAGACTGCGACTCATGCACTTCCTTAAGCTTTGCCTGAAATGAAAAAAAACATATGATTAGTAAAATAAGTAAGTAAAAATATTATAACATAATTAACAAAAAGTAAACTATCGAATTACTTACAATCGTGGCCGCGAGGCTAGGGGACACCTCCTTGTCCTTCCCCTTCTTCGTCCGAATATGTGGCCTACCCCCAGGGCCACTCCCTCTCCCCTGAAATAAAATAAAGTGAAATTAGTATCGGCCCCGCAAAGTAAAATAATGCAGAATAATATATTTCTGTAGTTATAGAAAAATTAAATCTTACCATCATCCTATGCTCCACCTCGGCGTAAGACGTTCGATTGGAGTAGTGCACGTCCGTCTTTTTTGCTCGATTTTCCCTCCCCGATTGGCGATATGTCAATTGTCGCTCCCCGATCTCATTGTCAATTAACTTTTGCCATTGTGCCAATGAGATCGACGCCTTCGACGAGACGGATTCACGCATTCGGATAACGGACTCTCGGGTCTTCCCAAAGTACCAGGTGTGCATATTTTTCTTCCACATCTTGTGTTGCTCCCTCAACTGCTCCAAAACAGAATCGCGTAGCTTTGGATACAGGTTGAATTGTTTCTGTCGAACAAATACAATGTTAGTTGCGAATAAATATAAATATAAATATAAATATAAATATAAATATAAATATAAAATGAAATCGAAATCGAAATTGAAATTGAAATTGAAATATTCATATAAATATAAATATAAATATAAATACATTACCTGTAGTGCCACCCAAATAGCTAACTTGAGCTTATTTGGCACCTCCCTCCAACTAGTGTACCCCGGGCCGATGATCGTCTTTACCAGCTCGAGGGATCTCGCTAATAGACCCGTCTTGTTCTCGATGACCATCCCCAATTTGCCATATTTAGGGAGCCTAGGGGCCGAGGAGCCCTCGTCGCCTCCACTACCACCAAGCCCAGACGACATCATCATAATCAGCATCATCATCCTCGCCTTAATACCTGAAGAAGACATTTGCTGTAAAAAATGTTGTTATTAGTACAAATCAAAATGAATTAGAAGAAGACATGCAAATATGTACAATTACTACAAATCCAAATGAATTGTTACTGTTTAACACCTCAATTCTGAATTTCAAAATAACTGAATCTAGCTCATACTATGTACAATTACTAAATCCAAAACATCCCCACCCCCACCCCTACTACCCACACACACGCACACTACACAAGAGTGAAAATGATAAAGTGCAAATCAATTAAAATCATTAAAAATGGATTGATAAAGTACAAATTGGAATATTTATTACAAATTGAATTTTTTTTTCAAATTCGGGTTATCATAAAAAATGGATTGATATTCAGTAGGAGCAGCCAAGTCATTCACACTACTATTTAGACGCTTTGACGTGTGTAGGACAATTGACCACGACTCGTTGTTGATATACTCCAAGTAAAACACTTGGTTAACCTTTTGAAAAGCACAAACAAACGGCTCATCGCTCACGTGGTCGTTGCTCGTCAACTTGGACAAGTCAACCATGATCAAATTGGTGACAAGATCAACTTTACAAGCATTTTTATCCTCAACTCTTACCCAGTCATAGTAAAATACAACCTCTTTGAAGCTTATATAGTCCAATTCAAATATATTTCGAATTACACCATTGTAAGTCATTTCAGCTTCAACGAGGTTTTTATCTTTTGCGCTCGCTCGAAAGAAAGTAAGAGCCTTGTATGAAATGCCCGAGTTCTGTACATTTGTACTTTCCTCGTACACTTTTACGCCGAATACGTAACCGTTCAATCGATACTTTTTGTACTCTTGTGCCACGAACAAGGATCCAGTGACTAGACGAGCATGCCATGATGTCGCATGACCTGTCTTTAAGAGCTCAGAATATAGATAAATTAATTAGATTAGTTATAAAGTTTGAGTGTAATGTAAAGTTATATAACGACCATTTTCATTATAATTACCTCTTGTGATAACCACAGCCTAAATTCGCTGTCTGATTGTACCATTGTTTTTCGTCTTTTATTATTCTCACAGGCTTCATATTTTCTGCATATTACAAAATTAATCATGTATAAAATAATTTAAAATATTCTAAAATAATGTTAAACATTAAAATAATTTAAACTTACTTTTTCCATTCTTCGACATCTTCATGTGTGTCAAATAGATAAGGAATCAATATTAAATCAATCAATTCTTTTACAAGGGGTACTACAATATGAGGGGCAATATCTAATAAATCAATACAAATTTAATTAAAAAAATACACACACGCACATATACACCCCCTCGCCCCCTCCCCTCCCCCCCCCGCTGCCCCTGCCCACCACACGCACACACACACACACACATATATATACACACACATATATATACACACACATATATACACACACAAACATGAACATTTACACACACATATATACACACACGCACATATACATAAATAGAGAGAGAAAGCATACCAAAGTTATAGAGAGAGTGAGCCGTCGCTAGAGAGAGAGAGAGAAATGGAGGGAATAGAATCGGTGGAAAAAAAAGAAGAGGGAGAGTTTTTTACTGACAGAATTGTCACGGACATGTCATGGTCATTGACCGTGACAAAAAATTTTGATATTATCACGGTCAATGATCGTGACAAGCATTTATCACGGCCTTGTCACGGTTATTGATCGTGACAAAAAATGCGTATTTTTTTTTATCACGGTCAATGACCGTGACAAGGCTAGCCGCTTAAAGGGTGCCAATTTGACCATTTGGGTGTAGTGCCATTTTTTAAACTAGGATATTGTTGATGTGAGTTATGTTATGTGGATGTTAGAAGGAGTACGGGAAATTATTGTGATTGGTTTGGTTGTGTAATAGTAGTGTGGATTAATTCCAAGATTTCACCTGTAGATATTTAAATTATTGCCCTACTCTCGCATAATAAACCTTAAATAAATTATCTTAGCAACTACCCTATCTAAATGGAAGTGTATCAGGGAGGTTCCTTATTTGGATTTCACTTCGGTGAGATGCCCCACGTACGGAGTTTCGAGACGGGTTGTAGTGACGACTTAAATTATTAACAAAATTATACACATTTTTTAATTTTATGCCTCTCGTTATGAGGAATCACTTACATGATGTGAGTCCCCTTTTAGCTCTTTATCAAATCGTTTAAAATGTATAATGAATTTTAAATAGTTACAAACTGAGTTGGTATAATTAGAGAAATTAAGTCTTGAGATATTGTTCGGACTGAATAAATATGTGTTATAACGCCTATATTAATTGAACATGTGAAATGGAAATGAATGGGTGTGCACTGTGGAGAACCCCCCCTGGTATTGTGATTTATAAATTCCCCGCAATGCGAATACCAGGTGGCGTTAGGGCGTAAAACGTGATGTTTATGGTTTATTATGATATGTGAATTCCGGACATACAAATAACATATGGCGTCAAGGTGTGATACATGATGTTAATAAATTCTTGTGTTATGTGCATTTCCGTCCATGAGAACACCAGGTAGCATCAGGATGTGAAATGTGATTATTTAAATTTGGCGTATCGCATGTTTATGAGATGGCCGAGATGAAGGGGCACGTATCGGTTATGTGGTAACTAATTAATGAGCATAATTAATTGATGAAAGTGATTAAGATTAATTCATATGATTATTTAAACTTGGCGTACCGCATGTATTTGGGATGGATGAGAGGAATGGACGCATGTCGATTACGTGTTAATGAATTATTGAGCATGACGGTTACCTATTGATTAGTTAATGAAAATGATTCAATAATGATATGAAATGAGATAATTCTAATACTGTGAGACTACA
Organism: Sambucus nigra; assembly: GCA_949130495.1. Lineage (NCBI taxonomy): Eukaryota > Viridiplantae > Streptophyta > Magnoliopsida > Dipsacales > Adoxaceae > Sambucus > Sambucus nigra. The sequence goes on along the minus strand of OX422215.1, from coordinate 600,374,603 downwards.
TTTATGGGTTGGCCGTTGATTAGATTATTAAAATGGGACTTTATCATCCATGCGTATAATTGCTTTGAGTTGTGTAGCTAAGTTACTTGCTAGGGTTTTAACACCCTCTTATGTGGAAACCAGTAGCTAGGGTTGGACCTCACACTTAGGTTGTCTTGTGATCCAGTCAGCATGTGTTATTCATCTCCTAGGGTATCGGATCTACAGGCATTACGTCTCTCTATCTTCACATGTTATCATTAATACTTTTAGTCTAGTTTAAATTGTGATGTCTAGTTTAATATTGAGAATTAGTTAGCTTGTATTATTCAAGGATGCTTTCAGAATTGTACTTATGTATTAATGTGGAGACAACATTATTTAAAGGTTTGTATTGTGGACATTAAGAGTTTATGTTGAAGATTTTCATACCGATTCCATATTACATGTGTTATTGTTTCGTTTGATCTCTATTCATGCTGAGAATGGTATCTGATTTGTTTTGAATATTCCATATAATTTTATATTTAGACTTGATCAACCTAAATGTCTATTATATAGGGTATTATACATGAAATGCTAACATGGAAAGTTGAGTATAAGGGGAACTCAATCCAGAAATTGGTTGACTATATTTTCTATTGAGTCATTTACTATTTGTCCCCACGATATTAGTTTCTTAAAGTTTATGAGAAATAAAATAGTTGACCTTGGGATCTGAATCATTTAAGGTGTTTTATTTGATATACAAGTTAAACTATTTTCTGATGTGAATGTATAGCCTTGGACAATATATTGACATAATCTTACCATGAATATGAAATCTTATGTTTATTGATGGATGCGGTGAATGTATGTATAGATTGGTCCTACTGTTAATAAATTTTGGTTCAATGATAATTTCACATCTGAACATGATAGCGATGCCCAAGTAAAAGCAAGAATAGAAAAACAATAAAAGATTTCGATAGTATAATATTAAATGTCTGCTTTTCCTTAAACTTTACAGTCATCGTTCCCACATTTCACATGCATTATTTAGTAGTAAATGAAAATATTAGACACTAATAGTATAGGTTATCTATTGGGTAATTTTTACCATATAAGTATAATTTTTAAAGTTAGTACTTCACTGTTGTACGTAGGTGTAACACCCCGTCTAATTAAATACCGGGTAGCTACTCCTTTATAAAATTAATACAAAATATCAAGTTAGTTCAGTCTTAGCATCACTGTCGAAAATAATTAGTTAATTACTAGCCACCTAATATTTAAAAAGAGAGATGCCAAATTTTATTAATTAAGTTAAAATAATCCAAGTAATTAAGCCAACAACCATTAATCCCATAAATAATCTCAATTGAATAATCAACGAAAATAAATAAACCGAGTCTGGAGTGAACACTCCCATAATAATACCTGAGTAAAATAAAGTCCCGATACAAGAGTTTGAATAAATAAACCAATTTCTGAAATAAAACTAAAAGTCTGAGAATGCTATCTCTAAATGGAAATGGGCGACATGCCCTAACAAATGAGTAACCCTGAGTAGAATCAAGTACAGAATATGAAGGCGTCTAATATAGAGATCCTGTAACTTCTATAGCAGCTACAACACGTCAATGAAATGGAACTCCTATGCTTGGCATACCTGTGGCTGGGCACCTAAAATATTTTTGCACAACAAAATAGATTTGGAAGAAAACGGGTCAGAGCCCGAGGTGAAAATAATTTAAAAGTTTAGCAAGTGTTTAAATTAAAATTAAACAAGGCATATTAATAACATGTTAGTTGCGTACTCTCACATGAGTTTCTCACCTCTCAACTAATGTGCACGCCTAACGTATTCCCTTAACCCATCCTAGTTATGCCGTTAACTAACTATTCTGTACCATTCCTGCTTTCGCACTCTATATTAAGGTATCTACTTGTAACCCAAACAAGTTATATTCATAACTCATATTCATATTCATTATATTACTTATCTCAAGTGTTAATTAAATTCTCACATACTTAGCCCATTCAAATATCTTAGTTATTCACATCTACTAAGCAACAGTGAACCAGTCACAAGTATATATATAAATCACTTACAGTACATATATATATATATATATATATATATATATATATATGGCACCATAGGCTAAGCTGCGGTGCACACATACTCTGCTATTAAATCCATGTACATCACATACGTACGGATCACATTTTTTGAATCACTCAGGATCCGTCTAAAAAAAATCACACATATTGGAGGCGAACATAGTTTACATACCCATGAGTCACGCACATACCTACGCTCCCATAGTCAACTGACTTATCAACTCACAAATAAGTCATTCACAATCCTATGTCCTTTAGGTACCAGTCTAAATCTCCCCCGAAGGCACACAAGAATAAGAGGGTCATTTTCCAAAAACTAACCTCCCGTGATAGCAAGTATGGTAGGTATGTCATGCACATAAGAAATCCATTCACTAGGCATTCACACAACCTTAGTAATCATATTTCATGATAGATGTTCACATTCTATCTAGTTAGTCTCGTACATAGTAAGATTCTTTCGAACATCATACGTAAGTATATATTTAACTTGATAACTCTCTCATCGTATCAATTTGAGTACCTAAACTTACCCCAAAAGGTTACTAAGTCTCCTATTAGTTTCTAATGTTATCTCAGTAACTTAAAGCCCCTCTGTTACTGTTCTTATCCTTACCTCAGCATTTATTCCTTTCAATTCGAACGATTTCTAACCATACCTCACTCGGTAGTCCCTCGTAAGCAATAGTATTCAATCCCCTAAGGTAATCCATTTCTCCAGGCTTCAACTAATACCCTACTGACCTTAAGTAAGTCCCAAAATATCATATTAATCCCACGAAGAATCATTACTGGCTTTGGGATTTTCTTTAAAAATTAAAGGGAAACAATTACCAAAAATCAGAAGAGGTCGATCGATCGAAGAAAAGGGGTCGATTGCTCGATCAACATTCTTGAGTTGATCGATCGATCAAACAGGTATTTGCCCAAATTTTTTTTAACAGTTATAGGTTTCCTCTTTTTACACCTCTAATTCTTCATTATAACGTCCCAAACTCCCAACCAAGTATACTAATAATCATACCAACATGTTTGCATAATTTCCAACGTTTTATAATAATCAAATCACAATGGGACATCAAATTCTTGGATCAATTCACATAAATTTCATATAAAAACCCTAGTTATCCTATTTCTTCAAGAATTACATATAATTCATTACAAATTCATAATTCTCTACACATAGATCATGATTTTGTGGCTGTTAAAATCGCAGAAGTTAATCTACATGCAAAATCTACCTAGATTACGATTTCAATTCTTCAAATCCATTCAATTATCATTATTCAAGGTTATTCTCCAATTCTAACCTAACATAGATGATATATGCACTAATTTATTGCAAGTTAAATCACTTGCCTGGAAATGAAGATTCTGATCCTTTGAAGTAGATGGTATAGAAATGCTTCTCTCTTTTCGATCTATCCGATGGTGGTGACGGTGGTGCAAAAAGTCCAAAGATGGTGGTTCTCCTTTGGTAACTTCCTCCACTTCATCTCTAATGACCGTCTGTGAAACTCGGTGATGGAAACCCTAAGGCTCTAACCTATTGGCTGATAAAGCTTTCTAAATTTCGCGGGTCACTATTCACCAAAAATGAAAATGACTAATATATCCCCTCGGGTTGCTGGTTAGGCCTAAAAATACCCCGGGACCCAAACTAAACTCCCGGCTAGTGTCTTCTGACTATCTCGACCCTTCCAGATACGCTAGCACACTCAAAATGCTCATATGGATGACATAAAAATAAAATACTTTTAAATCCATTAAATTGGGTCCTGACACGACTGACACGTGCTTCCCAACTAAATTACCGAAACTGCCGTATTTTCAACTCACGATAATTTTAATAAATTCAATAATCACATATTACCATAATCACTCAGTAATATTCAAATACTAACTCTCGTCTCGCTAGATATTTAAATCCGCATTAATTTCCATCCCAAATTAATTTAATTAATCCCACAATTGAAAACAATTTCATTTAATTAATCTCATAATTAAAAGTCATAAAATTACGGGGTATTACAATAGGTATATATGCATTTTTTTTGTTAATAATAGTTTTCCACTTGCATTGTTGTTGTGTTTTAGTATTTTATTTTAAAATGTACTTACTGCTTATTTTTGCCTTAATTTGTTACTGTATGAGCACATTAATTCATTCTAAGTCTCCATGTTACCAACTTTGCCTCCTCTCCCGTTGCCCTGCCCATATCCTTCTTATTACATAAGCCAATTCTTAACTTTTTACTCGTATATACGAATGTAATAAATTAATATAAAATATAACTTTGTTCCACACATTTCATATTTAGGCATGGAAGTTGTTGAATCGAATTTTCTTTTCTGCCACCAAATGTAGCATCAATTTATAAAACATTTACAAATTAAAGCATACTTGTATTATAGACATTCCATAAAAAAATCCCCCTTCCCTTTAAAAAGTAAGTTATATTTCCATTAACATATTTAGACAAATATAGATTTACTCCTCATGCATTAACAACTTTTTTGAAAAGTTATGCAATATTAACCCACTTGTCTATTACCAAAATGTTTTCACCCAAAATACTTTTGTATATGTTATATATTAGGATGAATATACATATAAATACTCCTATATATCAGGAATTCTTCAAATTTATATCATTCTACTTCCTTTGGATAAGGTGTGGAGAAGAATACACTGAGATATGAAAAATAATGGCTTTGATGGGAAATAAGCAACAATAACAAAAAATAAAGAAAAAGATACTGGCATTGGCCAACCGACGTCATTTTAAGGCCAAAGAAATCCTCAAGAGTAATAACAAAATATATATGGTCCATTACAATTTCGTTGCTTCATAACCAAAACATGAAGTTTACCCATACCTCTACCATGAGTATCAGAGGTATTATATTAGGAGTCACCAATTCAACCCCATATGTCTAACCCTTAAATAATTTCCAATACATAAGGACAATTTATGTGGGAAACACATCCTCACAGCGGTTTTTACTCAAACACATATGAGCATCCCTCAAAAGATATCATTAGTACAGGTTGTTCCTAAGTGATTTGTAATACACGATCCAAAAATAGCACAACAAATGTGTGACTTTGACAATATGAATGGGAGAACAAAAGTTATTAAGCCACTACAATTGGATCTTGGGATATGGTATGTTTTGCAAGATTATAGCCCTAAAAGATAGAATGAAAAGTTGAGATAACTAGGACTCAAAAAAGGCACATCCAAAGGAAGCTTAGGGCATATCAAGAAGCATCTCACGTGTTCCATTCAAATGAATCAAAGTATCACACTTCATCCTCTTCAAAACCCAATCCAAGATTTGATAAGGACAAAGGGGAAGAATACCAATCTTTATTAAAAGATCCTAGACGAAAAAAAAAATCAAGGATTTACAAGGAGTTACGAGTATTGATGGAGATAATGCATATGATGAAATGCAATTTGTTGAGGGTGGAGAAATAGACAAATAATTTATGGTTATAGACACCATTAAATCTTTAAGAAAATCAAATCGTCACAAGGGATGAAATTTAGAACTTTTCCAAACAAAGTACAAGTAAATGTGGCTTTTATACTACCAAAAAATATTTACAGTAGAAAGTGAGAAGGAAGTGCGGGAACCATAAATTGATGATGACAATTGTTCGAATGTAGTTTATTTAGATTTATTTATCACTTATCTTGATTTTCCTCATGTTTTTTGCTATATTATATTGACACAATCTCATGAGTTTGCAAAGGGTGCATAGGTTCTTAATCCCGAGAGTTATAAGGATTGGCATGCTTGCATAATTATTGCTTTGATTGTTATAGGTGAGAGTTTCATTGTATCTAAATATTCGTAAGTTGGAAAATTATTGTATAATAATGTTCGAGATCCCAATTCGGAGGAATTTACGTCCAAGAAAGATCTTGAATTGTGAAACCCCCTTTATTGGCTTATAAGTTTTGATTCTACCACTAAACCTAGCCTGTGGATTTATATCTAGTGGTGTATCAAATAAGTTAAGTCTGAGATCAAGGAATAAATAATAAGTTGGTTAAAATCGATTAGAGACAATTTAATTTTACCAAGTGGGTATTGTATGATTAACGCGGGTAATTATATTACCTATCATAGCAACTTTGGAAATAAGACCTCATATTTCGAGTAATATTGAGATAATTAAATTGGAGTATAGTCGTGATGATTTAATAAAATTAATTGCGAAGAAATGAAGAAAGGAATTAAATTACGGGGATGTACTTTGAGATTTCCGAGTTCCTATTTAGAAGACAATTTCATTATTTAATCTTAGGTTCCTAGTATAGTCAATTTACCCACATAGCGGGCCTAGACTTTTTTGAAATCTGTAATACCCCAAACTTTTACTGGTATTTGTTTATTATTAATTATAAAAATGAATAAATAAATAGAAATAATTATTACTTATATTAAATGGTAATAATAAATTCATAATTTATGTGAAATTTAAACTTACATGTTATGTGATTTTGGAATCGCCTGTTATAAATTAATTAATTAGTGAAATTAATGTTATGAGGATTTTTATGTGCGGTCATTCGTAAAATAATCAAGTTGCGTGTTTTATTTTATGTTATAGGATATTATCGTTTGGACAGGACTATTAGGCCGTACAGAGGGCCGGAGATGCATTTTTAATTCTTTGGATTGGGCCCGAAGGTTGGTATATCTGTAGGATAAGTTTTGGGTCAATCATGATAGCATTTTGGGTTCACGTGGAGTTCCAAAATTAGGCCTTTATAGACCTGGAGGATTAAGGGTATATAAGCGATGTAAACCCTCATTAATTAATTACTTTAAATAAAAAACATAAACCCTAGCAATATGAGAATTTTGGCAGAGGTTTATGATAGGGGTGTTCGCGGTCTGGTCCGATCCGATTTTTAGGATTTTTACGGACCGAACTGATTAAATCGATCCTAAAAAAAGGGACCAAGACCGGACCGATTGTACCGGTCTTTCGGTCCTAGTCGGTCCGATTTTTTGTAGGGTCGGTCCGGCCTAACTTGTCGGTCCTAATCTTATTAAAATAATCATTTTAAAAATTAAAATTCCCTTTAAAAAATGTCCAACCTGCTGTGTTAAGTGCAAAAACATTAATATTTTTTCTATGTTTGATCAATCAAAATAAATGTTATGAAATTGTATAGCAGAAATCTGAGCAATCATCTGGAGTTTTGTTTTCATATTATCAGTAACTTGCTATTGTGGAGATGGAAAACATTTGAACCTATAGTTTTCAGATATTAAAGAAAGACAACAGTAACATCCACCATTTAGTACAAAATATTTAAAGCAAGATTGAAAAATAAAAATAAAAACTCCAATTCAAGACAGTAACAAAAAAAAGAACAACTCCGTTATTTTTTTGTAATAAAAAACTAAGGGTGTTCGTTTATGAATCATAAACTAGGGGTGTTTGTTTATGAATCATAAACTAGGGGACTTCGTTTATGAGTAACAAAAAACTCAGTTTATTTTGTTTCACGATGTATTTATTCTCTAATGAAATAATTTCTAATGAAATAATTTTCATGGTGTTCATTTCATGAATCAGAAACTACATGGGGCATACGAAATGAATACCTGTGGGAACGAAATGATGAGAGCGAAGCAACAGTGCAAGCGGTGCAGATGATAGCAGAGCAGCGGCGCTGCAGAGCAGATGAGAGAACAAATGAGATGAGAGAGGGAACTTGAGAACTTGAGAAGCAGAACCAGAAGAAAGCGACACAAAAATGTGATGTGTTGTGGCTTGTGAGAGAGAAAACAAATGTGTGCGTGTGTTGTTATTAGACCTACCATGTTTTTTTTCTCTCTTTTTTTTTAAGACGAACGTACCCCTAAGTTCAACTTAGTAAGTTGTGTGCGTGTGTTTTTATTAATATATATATGTATAAATATAATAAAATACATTTATATTAATATTAATCGATTCGGGTCGGTCCCGACCGGGTATTGTGACACCCCGACTAATTAAATACCGGGTAGCTACTCCTTTATTAAATTAATTCAAAATGCCAAGTTGGTTCAGTTAATAGCATCACTGTCGAAAACATTTTATTATTACTAACCACCTAGTATTTAAAAAGTAGTTGTCAAATTTTAATTAAAGTCTGATTAACATGCAGTAAAGGATTTAAAGCAAGAATAATATCACCATTCACCATAACGAAAATACTAGAATAACCATCACATGATATAAATAAATCCGGAGGAAAACTCCTCACAATAAATCCCACAACTGAAATAAGTAACGAAATACTGAATACTGAATCAATACATGCCAAAGTCTGAAAAACTGAAATGGAAAAAATGTCTCTAATAGAATTTGGGCAACATGCCCTACAACTGAGGAATAATGAACATGGAATCCAAATGATAGAAGCGTCTAAAAGCAAATCCCTGTAACTTCCACAAACAGCTACAGCTCGTCATCTGAGTGAGAACCCTATGCATGGTGTCCTTGTGGATGGGCACCTAAAATGGTTTTACAAGAAAATAGATTTGAAAGCAAACGGGTCAGAGCCCGAATGTGGAGATATTTTAAAAACCTGCAAGTGCTTTAAAAACATTTAAAACATTAAATGCAAAATACATGTTAGGACGTGCACTCACGTGAAATTCTCACTTCTCGTCTAACTGTGCACTCCTAACGTAAGTACCCATCTAAAATGACACATATCTAACCAAAACGTAATAAGTTCTACCTCTTACTATTCGATTCCCATATTACATTCTAACGTTACCAAATAAACAGAGGGCTTTACTTAAACTCAGATTCTCAATATGTAATATATTTCACTATCTGTTAACCCGTTATGTTTTCTCAAAACAATACCATAATTATATTCACAATATAACATGAAGGTTCCCATTAATTAAGTGTATATTATTCACATCATAAATATACAATACAAGCACCCCGAGAACTAAGCTGCGGTGCACACATACTCTGCTATCCATCCCGGTACATCACGTACATAAGGATCACATATTCTGAATCTCTCAGGAATAGTTCACAGATAACTACATCACAAATAATGGAGGCGAACACAGTCACATCACATGGGTCACGCACATACCTGCGCTCCCACGATCAGTAGACTTATTAACATCCCAATAAGTCCTTCTCTGACCTATGTTCATCGAGGTAACCAGTCTAAATCCGAGCAACACAAGGATTAGAGGGCCCTAAGCGAACGCGAATCTCCCGTGATAGCAAGTATGGTAGGTATGTCATACACATAAAATCAATATATATATACTAAGTATGCACACGTCTTAGTAATTACCATAATATATTGGTATATATCTCTTCTTGTACTGACATATAATACTACACCATTTATATGTTCCCGATTAATATAATTAATTAGGCCGTCAATAGCTCACATCGTAATAGACACTCACGTCCTACTTCACATTTTCCCTTAGGTTCAAACTACACTTCTAGGTTTGATTCCTCATAATATCCCAAACATCCCAAATATATAAATCACTCATCAAGGAAAGGCTATCTCTACCTATACACAAGGTTACTGGGCACTCGGGATCAAAACAGGCTAAAAAGCCTAGACTGCCAACTCGTTCGAAGTCTCGTTCGAACGAGGCTGTTCGAACGAGACTTCATTCGAACGAATTGAGTCTTCTAACGAGATCTCGTTCGAACGAAGTGGGCTTTCTAACGAGATCTCGTTCGAACGATCTTATCGAACGAACTTCACCCTCGTTAGAAGTCAATGGTCAACTTGTTAGAAGCTCGTTCGAACGAGCTCGTTCGAACGACCTGGGCAGGTCTTCTAACGAGTGGCCAGTTTCGAGCCCAGATTTCCTATTTTCGTTTTTCACCAATTTCTACATCTCAAATCTCAACCAAAATTCGTCCCAACAATGTTTTAAGGTCTCTAATCATCCCTAAACATAACAAGGTTATATACTAACGTATTTTAAAGAATCAAATCATCCTAATCATTATCAATTCATCAAATCTCTACACTTTTCCCCAATTTTCAAGAACATGAACCCTAAGATTATAAATCATCAATTTCCAGAAATAAATCTGTTTTTATAACACATAAACTTATAATTCTCTTAATTCGATCTTCCAATAACATTTCTACATGCAAACCTATCTCCAAAATTTATTAACAACTCTAGTTTCATGGGTTTTCAATTATCTCCCAATTAATTATGATTATTGGATAGTCTAAGCATGGAAGAAGCATTCTTTGCAAGAAAACGAAATTAAATCACTTGCCTTGATTCAATCTCTGATTTTGATGACGATTTGAAGAAGTTTCCTCTCTCTTTCTGCAGAATTCCCTTCTCTCTCTCTCTCTCTAAGCTTTCTTCTCCAATGGCTATGGTGGCTAGGGTTTGCTTAGGGAAATTTTGGAAAACCTAATTCTAATAACCTACGTAGCCTTTTAGGTTAATATGGGCTGTTAATGGGTTTAGTGAGTCAAATCCACATCAGATATAGTTTACTAATTTTCGTCACTTTTAATTCTCAAAAATGCAAAATTACCAAACTACCCCTATATGTTGCCGGTATGGCCTAAAAATACCCCGGGACCCAAACTAAACCCCCGGCTAGTATTTTCTGACTATCTCGACCCTTCCGGACGCGTTGGCACACTCAAAACGACCATACGGTTAATAGAATTTAATTTCACTTTTATAATTAAAATAATTATATCCTGACGCGACTGTCTCCCGCGTCCCAATAAAATGTCCAAATTGCCGTATATCAATCTCACGACAATTTTCATAATTCAATATTCATATAACATCATATATACTCAATATAGTCAAATACAAATTCACATCTCGCTAGTATTTTATCCGGATTAATTCCCAATTAATTCTCATTTAATTAATTAATCCCAAAAATAAATATCGCCAAAAATACGAGGTATTACAGGTATTTATTAAGGGAGACCGAGGACCTGATCGATTAGACTGGTCTGTAAAAAAAAACCATAAAATGAGGACGGTCCGGTTCAGTTCGCCGGTCCATTCGATTTTCTGAACACCAGTAGTTTATGAGGTATTTTTGGAGGAGCTAAGAGATTACAAAAGAGGAAATCATACACCTTCACATTGAGACAAAAAATTTCTTATTTTATCATATTATAATCTGTAATTTTATTTTTTTTCATTGCTATTTGGGATTAGAAGCATGTTTAGGGTTTTAATATGCTTATTAATCAAGTTTTATATAGGGCTATTATTGAGTGAAGATTTGAACTGATAATCCGTTTGTCAAAATCTGATTTAAGTTAGAGTTTATGTTAAACCCCATGTTACTCTGTTTTGAAATATGAATTTGATTTTAGAACTCATGTGTACGAATGATCTTTGTAATCTAATCATATCCTTAATATGTATGATATTAAATAAATAGTGAAACCCAATATAATAATAGATTTGTAATTAAGATGCATTAAAAGTTATGATTTTGGTACTTTGGACCTATCAGATGTGGACGTTGGAGCTTGACAGATAAGTACTGTTTACACAAGACATTGCCTAATAGGTTTTATCACAATATTTTTTTACCAATAGGTTCTATTCATATATGTATTTAATATTCACTATATGTTTACAATTAGGACCTATTAGAACAAATATATTTTTTCATGGGATTTGATGGAGCAAAAAATAGTTGTTAGGACCTATTAAATTACATACTTAGTAAACGGGATTAATAGGTACAAAATCTGAAATTTAATTAGGGGCCTTTTAAGAGTGATCCAAAGTTGATTGAAATTTAATTAGGGACCGTTTACTTGGTTCATATCCCACTGAGAGGGTTTGAGACGACTGAGAATCCATTGAGGGATAAGAGTAAGGTAAAAAATCGATTTGGAGGCCGCTGAGAGAAAGAGATAGAGATAGAAATAGAGAGAGAGAAGTTGCGTGTTGATGAAGGAGATAAATTGAGTAATGAATTGATATGAGGGAGGGTATAAAGGGAAATATGCCAAGAAATAGGGCTAAAAGCGTAAAAATGTTGCTTCCAAAGTTTTCAGTTCTATTCAAGTAGTAGAGATATGTGATCATCTATGGTGATACTTTTTAACACTCGCGACACTTTTGGGGTGTATTGCAAATTATCATAACTGGGGTTAAACTCATAATAGTAATTTTTTCAATCGTCACATTTTAATTATAAGGCAAATCTTGATAGATGTTAGTTGCTGGTTTGTACATGTATTCAAAGAATATAAGGATACTTGCAAGATTTTTGTTGCTCCATTATTTAAATATTTACTTTTGTATGGGGGACAAAACATGAGAAAGGCCTGATGTTTGTTTATATTCTTCCATGTCATAATCAAAGCTGAATAAAACATGAAGGTTCGTAAAGCATTTGTCCTTCTACCCACATATGTGGATACCAATTATAAGTTCACAAAATAAATAAATAAATAAATAAATAAATAGTTGTAATAGCTTCCGATCCCCATTGATTATGAGGATTCATATAATAGACTTTCATGTTCCAACAACACAACCTTCTTAACTTTTAAAAGTCAAATAACTATAAAACAATTGGGAAAAAAATGGGGTAGCTAACGGCAATGGCGAATCTAAGAATTAGACAAATGAGAAACACCAAGATAATATATGTGTATATTTTTTTTCTTTTGCAAAAATTGTGATCTTTAATGTTAACATTGTTAAAATAATGTTTAATCAGTGAAAGTCATAAACCGTGAAGGAGAATTAATCGAGGTGCGCGTATGCTGTTCCGGACACCTCATGGTATGCTAAAAAAAATTAATACTAAATTTTAGGATTTGAGGTTTGTTTATTTATCGAATCCGTAAAAGCTGATGAGAAAAAGTAAAAGCATGAAAGAATGAGGTAGAATATATTTAATGTTAAACTATTAGGGTCCGTTTGATACATATTGGGCAAAAGTGTTGGTATGGCAAAATTTGTCAGGACAAATTTTGTCTAGACAAATATTTTTTTCTCACATTAGACTATCAAACACCAAATAAGGTAAAACAAGTTGTTTAGGCAAAACATTTTAATAACACATTTTTTGTCCATATTAACATATATAATAATAAAAAATATGTTTTTTTTTTTTAATTTTCATCCCAAGCCTTATTTAATAAAAAAATAGTTTTTTCTTTTCTTTTTTACTTCCCGTTTTTATTTATTAAAAAAGTAACAAACTATATATATAAAAAAAGTTTTTTACGCCAAAACTACTTACTAAAAACAGTTTTTACATTAAAACAGTTTTTAATTTTTACATTAAAACAGTTTTTACGTTAAAATAGTTTTTAATTTTTTTTACATTAAAACAGTTTTTATATTAAAATAATTTTTTGCATTAAAACAGTTTTTACATTAAAACATTTTTAAATTTTTTACATTAAAACAATTTTTACATTAAAACAATTTTTTACATTAAAACAGTTTTTATGAAAAAACAGTTTTTACATTAAAATAATTTTTTACATTAAAACAGTTTTTACATTAAAACAATTTTTTATATTAAAACAGTTTTCACATCAAAACAATTTTTAATTTTTTACATTAAAACATTTTTTACATTAAAACAGTTTTTTACATTAAAACGGTTTTTACGAAAAAACAGTTTTTAAACAGATTTTAATTTAAAACAGTTTTTTAACTATTTAAAACAATTTTTAAAATATTCATAACAATTTTTAAAATATTCATAACAGTTTTTTTAATTATTTAAAATAGTTTTTAAATAGTTTTTTAAAATATTAAAAGCGTTTAAGAAGTTAGCAAATTTGTTGGCAAATATTTCTCATCCGTATAGCAAAGCAAAATTTGCCAACATGTTATGCATAAGAGGTGTTGTAGATTGACAAATAGCTTGTAAGCAAATTTTGCTATCAAACACACAAAATTGTAGGTAAATGTCATATTTGCCAATTTATTTGCCATTTGTCATGGCAAATAATGCTATCAAACGGACCCTTAATACTTCAACTAATAATATTGAGAAATATATTAATCTTTGCTAATGAGTCAGATTTACCAAGAAGATGGTCTTCATGAGAGATTAGTACACTCAAATAGGGACCATTGTTTTGAGGTTGTGAATGATATATTAAGATGACCCGTGACCATGAATTGGATCCATTAGTTCCCACAACCCGTGAACTTATTACATCCAAATTATAAGTTCTACTATACGACGAGAGCAGTACATGTGATTGGCCGCCAAGGGAACAATTCATATGTATCCTTTAAGGAAATCAAAGCCACCATGTCCACACTCTGGATCACACACAAAACCATACATGTTTTCTCCAGAGTGAATCCAGTTTCGCTATAAATATAAAATCATTTAATTAATTTATGATAAATTAATAACCATATTTTGATGAACTAGCAACGTCAACTAGTACTTATTATTTATATTATTTAATAATAAATATTATTTTCTAAAACGTCAACTAAAATATTGTTTTAATAATAAATATTATTAATTAATTATTATTAGTATTTTTTAAGGGTGGCTAGGGGTGTCTTTGGCTCCCCCCATTTTTTTAAATTTGAAAATTTTACACCTGTAATTTTGTTTCTATGAAAAGAAATTATTTTTATATGTTTTGCACCCTAATAAATAAATACATAATTTTTGCCTCCTTTTTTTCCATTTCTAAATTTATCGTCCAATGTATTCACATGTATAATTACTAAAATTTTGCTTTTTTAGATTCTTTGCTTTCATAGTTCAATGGTTTGATTGCCTCGTATAATCGTTTATTTTGATTCTGATTGTATCTACACATCCTTTTCTTTTATTCTATTCGGGTTGCTAACTCAACGGTAGAGTACTCGACTTTTAAGTGCGGCTAGGATCTTTTACACATTTGGATGAAGCGAGGGATTCGTTCATACCATCGGCAAAGTTTGGAAGACCGTCTCCAGAGTCAAATGGCTATTTAAACACTGGTGAGTTATAAAGTAGGGGATTCATTGTGAAATTATCAACATTTTAATGATTATGTTAACTCTTCCTCTCTTAGAGCATCCACAATGTTCGATGCTCATGAATGGTAAATTTACAAAATCAAAAGGGCTGATATTACCTTTCCTCACCCATAAAATCTACAATTGTGAAGTGGTATGAATTTGCAAAGGATATATTTACGAACTAATATTGTTCGTAGGAAATAAAAAACTATATCTTATGAACAAATGTTGTTCTTACGAAATTCTACGAATATTATTTAATTATATTAATTAAAAATCACATTTCTACGAACTACATTCATTCGTATGAATTCATACAAACTAATATAGTTCGTAGGAATGTTTACAAAATTTGTAGGCTTTCTCAAAATTTGATAAATGACTACAAATCTATTTACCTATTCTCTTCAATTTAGCCCACCATTGAAAGTAAACCCTTTTCTAAATTTAAAAAATCATTTGCATTCTACTTCCACAACTGCGGATGATCTTAGGGTCAGTAAATTTAAAGTTAAAAACAACCCAAAATACATTCTTTAGAAAATAGAATGGCACTGATTTGCAAATATAAGTCAATACTATGTGGAAAAGAGACAAGGTGGTCTATGTAACACCCCGTAATTTAGAGGATTTAGTATTTAATTATTTTTGGGAGATATAAAATATTTAAATTGGAGAAACTTAAATTTATGATTTGGAGAATTTATTTGAGTGGGAAGAATTATTTATATTTGGCGAATTTAAGCTTAATGATTTGAAATTTTGTGTCTCACATTTTGAGGTCAAAATTGGAGAATATTATAAAGTATTTCGGATGACAATTTTGAGTGCGCAGTTGAGTCCGGACGGGTTGAGATAATCAGAAAAGAGTACCCGGGGGTAGTAATTAGGTCTCAGGACATTTTTGGGCATAGTCGGGCTCACACGGGGGGATTTGGGCCATTTTAATTAGGCCCATGTGACTAAAAATGTGATTAGGGTTTTAAGCCTAATTGAGGGAGTGTTGAACGACAGTTAACACAATTCTAAACTTAGGGCTTTGAGAGAGAAACAGAGGAAGCAAATTAAGAGCCAATTGAGGATCTTTTGGAGTCAAATTAAGGGACAAAGTGAGTGTTCGTCATCAACCATCCTCTGCACCAACGGATCAGACTCTACGAACAATTCCGGGTAAGTGGTTAACTGTTGTGATTCTTAAAATAGGTGATAACCAATTAGTATTATGGTAGGTGTATATGAAAATTCGTTTTGGGTGCGTAAACATAATTGACAATTTTTTTTTTGATGAATTAGAGTAATGGATAGCTCTAATTACTCAATGGATGCTAAGTTATGAATTGGGACTGTTGAGAATGGATTGTAGGGTGGATTACAATATGTATTAGTGATTAATTTGACTGAGAATGATGAGGTTGAATTCGGTAAAATGAGACCCGGGTAAAAAACCCAAATCAGATATACCTAGAGCTATATATTAATTTGATGATAAATTAATGTCTCTAGGATGTTTAGAACCTTTTTCTTATATGGAGCTATGGTTAGTTGTGCTGGGGTTAGAACAAGGGAGGAGATAAAAGCTTGGAGAAAGTCATTAATGGCGAAACAGAAGGTCGGAGAAGGAGCAGACCTGTTTGATGGTCCCAGATTTTTGACAGATTGGCTAGTTTAATATATAAAGGGAAATTAATTCAATATTTATTCCCCTACTTTTTATTTAGTGATAAATGTATATGTAGCACATATTCCTTAGCAATTATAAGGGGATATAATTGGGTTTAGGAGGATAATAATTGGATGTATCAATGGATGAATTGGGGAAATAAATTTTAGTATTAGTTTCAGACCGAGGGAAAATGTTCGGGTATTGTAGTTGAGTGACACTACATTATTAAATGAATTGAGGTGTAATTAATTAATTAGGAGGCAGAATATAGAATCGAGTATTAACGATGGTACGTGCCAAGTGAGCGAGTCCGGGTATGTTGATTGGCCGACGCCAAATACTAAATTAATTAATGTGTAAATTAATTAAATTAGAGTCGGATCGTAGACTCATGAAGGTAATAAATTAATTAAGGAGAAAATTAATTAATTTGAGTCGGACTATAGACTCGAGAATATACAGGCTAGTGTTACGAATTTTAGTGTACAGTAAAGCCGAGATCTATATTATATATACGGTGTGGTGATAGTATATATCTATGTACATTGTGCGTGCTATTAAATATCAGTGACTAGATATTTATTTAATTTATGTACTCTAGTGCTATCGAGGGAGGTTGCGCGATGTGGGTGAATCCCCTAGCTTAAAGAGTAGGGCGAGTGTATCCCCAGGTCATAGCGTCCCGTATATGGGTGAGGGGCTTATATCACTTTTAGGGAAGGAATATGACCGGCTCCACTATGTTTATATTTTGGGCCAGGTTGGTGAGCGATTCCGACTTGGGTAACTAGGTTATGTGAGCACACCTAGTGAGATAGCACTTTAGAAGGAATCATCCGGCGAGGGTATACTTGAAAGGATGGATATACATAGGACACATGTGTGGATATTGTGGTATAATTACGTATATAATAGTATAGAAAATTATATACGGGTATTAAATACATGTTGCGAGAATGAATGTATTTTATATAACTAGTGAGACTCGTCTATAGTTTATTTAAAAGGGATAATTTATGGAAGACAAGCATGTGATTGTTGTATTATAATTTTACATACATGATGGGAAAAAGATTATATACGGCATTAAATACATAGGTGAGAAATTGTATTTACTTATATAACTTGTGTCACGATTATATGATATTATATTAAGAAAATTTGTTAAATTAGCATGGGAGATAACTTATAACCCATGAATAATAATACTCAGTTTAGAGTAGAAAGGCAAGGGGAGATTATACCAGGACTAGTTGGACGGGGTGGTACAACTAGGTGGGGTTAAGGAAACCGTTAGGTGTGCACATTAGTGGAGGGGTGAGTATGTCCTCAAGAGAGTGCGACACTAACTTAAATATGAAGCGCATTCATACATTTTTAATTACTACAGTTAATTCACTTGCTAAATATTTTCAAAATGTTTTGGATTCTAACCCTTGCTATAAAACTATTTTCGAAACCTTTTAGGTGTCTAGCCACAGGGACGCCAGCCTTGATATTCTGTTCCAGGGACATGTAGCTGCGGCACATGTGGATGCTAGCAGGAGCTTGGATTAGACGCATCGTTCATTACTTCCTAGAGTAAGAATCATCTATCAGTTTCAGTTTTACTTAGGGCTTGTCTCCTAGACTTTTCAGTGCAGTTTTCAGATTTATTTATTCAGTTGTTGAATGATTATTATTGGACTATTTACTTTGGTGGCCGAGGGTTTATTTGGCAAGTAGTTTAATTATTTATTTAGTTGATTTAATTTAGTTGTTGTGAATGGTTTATATGTATTTTCGCATGTTATTGTTTTGTTTAAGTAAAAAGTTAAAATTTAGCACCGACTTTTTGGAATACTAGGTGGTTAGTAAATTCTAAAAAGGTTTTCGATTGTGATGCTAAGAGTGAACCAACTGGGATTCCTCTTTTAATTTGATATATGACTGATCACCCGGTATTTTATTAGGCGAGGTGTCAGAGTCTCCATTCTTAATTAGAGTAGCAAACGCTTTAAAGGCCTAAAACCTATAATTTGACAAAGCAATCTCCATCACGTTGCAACAACGTTTGAAACAAAATCACGATCTCCTAAACCTTATTTATGCTTAAATCCAATTTTATTATTATTTATTCAGTCTGCACCCAAGAATCACTGACACCATTAGAGGACCGATAATTTTAGCCATTTTCTTTCCAAAATGTAACACTCTCTCTCTCTCTCTCTCTCTCTCTCTCTCATGTTACAAAATTTAAAATTTCAATTATAAAATCTACAAAATACAGAAAATAAATGTAAAAATATGAAAATTACAAAAGTTACAAAAATGTTATTTATAAAACACTTTACAAAAATAGTTAAAAATTATTTTATATTTTTTTTATAAATAGTGTACAAAAAGTTAAAAACTATTTTACATGACTATTTTATAAATTGTTCTAAAAATTATTTTATAATATATATATATATATATATATATATATTCACAGAATTAGTTTTAAAATTTGATGTATAAATTTATAAATTGTTTTAATTTAAATTTATTTATTTATAAAATGATACTTTTTTATAAACAAATATTAAAAACTATTTATAAAAAGCTAAAGAACTCTGTCGATTTTTATTTTGAAAATACTTTTTTATTCATAAGTTTTTTTCAATAAAAAAGTTATAATAAAATTGTTTTATGAAAAAGATGTAAATAAAATATTTGATAAAAATAGTGAGTTATTATATTTATGAAGAACGATATGAAAAAATTCATTAGTTATATGTTAATATATAATATACGATATTAAATATATGAAAGTACATTATTATTTAATATACATCATTACTGAAAAATATAAAAAAATATGGAAATTACGTTATTAAATATACATTAATATATATACCCAACAATATTTAAGTTTCAAAAACCTTTTTTAATAAATAAAAAGTGGGAAAAATGTTTTGATTTCTATCTATTTCGTATTAATATTCATAAACAATTTTTTTTTGGTTTTAAATAAACATTTTTTATCGGTTTTAATTGATAAATAGTGAAAATGTTGTATTTTTATTTCTTTTATGTTAATATTTATAAATTTTTTAGTTTAAAAAAAACTATTCTTAATTGTTTTTAATTGATAAAAAATGTACCTAGTTTATTTAAAAAAAACCAATCCTCTTTTTTATATATAAAAAAGTTTTTCAAACCTCTTTTCTATATATAAAAATATTTTTCAAACCTCTTTTCTATTTCCATTTTATAATATTTTTCAGTAGTTTATGAATTTTTAATTGTTTAACGCATAATAATGCACTTTCTAGAGTTTTTGGATTTAATGAGTAATTTATAATTTTTTTAAATATATTTCAAATTTTAAAATCAATTTCATGAAATTTTGTGACATGAGAGAGAGAGAGAGAGAGAGAGAGAGAGAGAGAGAGAAAGAGAGATGATTGAGAGTAAAGACAAGGTAAATGTGGTGTAAGGGTATTTTGGGAAGAATATGGCTAAAATTTACAATCCTCTAATGGAGTGACTGATTTTGAGGTGCATGTTAAATAAGTAACAAAATTGGAGTTAAGTTTGAATATGGCTTAACAGATTGAAGTTTTGTTAAAATGGACCTTTATCATATATTGGAGAAAAAACTCTCAAATGGGAAAGGGAATTTCATGAGGTTTGACGAGAATGCAATTGTAAGTAAGGTTTTATTATTTTTAGCTCATCACGCTTTACCACGTTTTCATTTCAATTGTTAGTATCGAACTCACACTGGGACAAAGGGAGACTGTGTAAGAATTGACTTGGGCGTGTAACTTTTGTCCATCTAGAGCCCCACCTTAGACGTGGGATTGTTTTTCGCCCAGGTGGTGCCTGACATCCAAGCATTCCGGATAACGTTAAGAAATGTTTTTTTAATAGATAGGGAGTGTCTTTTACATGCCCATAGGTCTGGGCGGGTAACTGTTTACCGCCCAGTTGTGGGACTCACAATGTACATTGTATATCGACAATGTAATTTTACACTTCGGCTACAATTTCTCACACTCAAAAATATATTGTTTCCTACCCACTGTGGGTGGAAACAACGTGAAAATGCACAATTAAACTGTCCACTAGAGATGGCCTTAGAAATTTTGGAAATTTAAATATTTCAACTTTTGATGTACGAGGTTAGTGTTAAGTTTTATCAATTATAGAAATGAGGACTTTGTTTTTTATTTCTTAACTATTTGGGATTGTAATTTGTTCTTGTAACATTAAAAAGATAGTAGTTCTATAAATATCATGACACCCCGCCTAATTAAATACCAAGTGATCAGTCATTTATTAAATTAAAAGAGGTTTCTCATTTGGTTCATTCTCAACATCAATGGCGAAAACTTTATTAATTACTAATCACTTATTAGTTAATTAAGCCGATGCCAAATTTTTTTATCTTTCATTAAACAAGTTACAATAATATGCGAAAAACTAATTTAAAACATTCACATGATTAATATAGTCTAAACCATCACAAGGAATAAATAAATGTCTTACCGAATAAACCATCGACAAAAAAATCCAAATCCAATTAATAAGTCCAACAAATAGTAAATAAATCCCAATATAAGTCTGAACTGTATAAATAAAGTCTAAATGGGGCAACATTCCCAACTGAGATACTTAAATGAAATCCTACACTAGGAATGAAAGATGAAAGCATCTAATAAAGTCCTACAAGTCTCCACAGTGCTGCAACTAATTGTACCTGGAATAGATCGTCAAGTCTGGCGTCCCTGTGGTTTGACACCTAAAAGGTTTTGGAAAATATTTATAACAAGGGTTAGGACCCAAAACATTTTGAAAATATTTAGCAAGTATTTATCACAATTTAAAAATCAGTTAGTAGATACACATGTTAGGTTTACGTACACTCTCTTGAGTTTTCTCACCTCTCATATAATGTGCACGCATAACGTTTTATATTTAGCCCACTTAGCCACGCTACCCAAGCTAACTAAACAAAAAGTATTTATCTGGACTATGGATCCTATAAGTCCTCGTACCGCCCATACAATACGCTATCTGAATTAACATCTCTCGTATGTTATTGATATCATAAGTAATATTTTTCCAATTGTCAACATTTAATCATTTAATTAAACTTAATTCATTATTTAGATACACACTATCTAACGGTACACTATCACATGTAAGTAGAATTATTCAAACTCGTATATATATTTATCTCACTAATATATATATAAATACGGTGTCTCTCAAAAGAAACACTGTGGAAATAGGCATACTCTGCTATCAGTCCATGTACATCTCATGCTAAAATAAAGACTATTGGTTCCACATGTCTCCTCGAAATAAAAAATGAAATAGCAAGCAATGGAGGCGAACATAGTTCTAAGCCTTTGGACTATGCACATACCTGATGTTCCTAAATGACCGGTCAGTCTTACTAATACACGTCACATAATGAGCCACCCTAACTTCTATGTTCTGGGGCACAAATTCAGACCTGCCTGGAATTGGCAAGGTGGGATCGCCCAGTGTGCGGGAACCTCCGTGATAGCAAACAACATAGGTATGTTCACATATAACATCAATCATATAACAAGTATACACGCAACCTATATATACATTAAATAAGTAGGTATACAAAGAACCAAATTATCATACTTCGTACGTAGTATTTATCTCTCGAATACTCATCGTACTATCAAGTTACGATTATTCTCACTATCGTAATAATCTGTGCATTGCTCTCTACTCTAAGGGCTTAGTTACCCCTTCAATAAAATTCAGTAGCTAGATCCATCATATACTAATGGTCCATAACATAAAATCACTTAAATTCCCCGTAACTTATTCTCCTTCTCTCGAATTAACTACGCCCCAATTTAAGTATATTAAATTCCCGCCTCAATCCTCTCATTAAGACTGAGCCAAAATCTCATCATAGGCCTACTGCAATATAATAGATCCTTTATTATATTTTAATAAAGTCCCAAAAGTTTTTCCGATATAACTATAGGATTTTCTAGGCTTAAAAGGGAAAAATAGGCAAATCTGGGCAAACCGAATCGATTCGCTCTAGTGGCAAATCGATTCATTTTGTAACAGGTCATCTTCTTCCTCTACGCAAGTGCATTTTTCACCATTTTAATTATCACAACTCACATGCTTCTCCACTAAACTCAAAACCAATTATTCCAAACATTATATACATGCATTAGGATGATTTCTATCATCAAAACATTACGATTTCTATTCAAGAACGAATCGAATCACCTATTCATCAAAAACCCTAGATTTCTATGTTCTTCATTCATATTTAACATAAAACACAGATTTAATTCGTGGTGATTATCCCATACTCTCTGATTTTTTATCCTCTACAGAAGTTGAATCATACTACATGAAATTCCTACCTAAAACATGAGTTCTAATCATTATTTTCTTCCAAGAACATCAATTTATTCAATATATTTCAAAATATTAAGCAAATGGGCACTATAACTTTAAAAGAAATCGTAAATAAATACTTGGCTTATGTTAGATGATCTAATTTCGTTGTTTAGATGATGAATTGTCTACATTCTCTTCCAATCCTCACTCCAAGATTGATTATGGTTCAAGAACGCACTCTAATTTCTCAAGAACTCTCTCTTAGGCTTCACAAATGGCTTCTCCTTCTTCTCTAATGTCCTCTCTTGGTTTACTAACCTTTAAACCCTAGCCTCTCCCATTTATATGATGATAAAGGCTTTGTAATTTCGTAGGTCTCTTAACCCTTGGTTACTAAATGATTAAAATGCCCTCGTACGGTACCAGTCTAGTCTAAAATTTCCCCGGGGCCAAATCCACACTCCTAGGTATACTATTTTGACCCTTTTGGATTCATCTGTGACCTCAAAATCATCATTCGAGTTACTATAAACCAATGTCCCATCTCAACCTCAATTTAGTCTACACGCGACTCCTGGTTGAGATTAGTTCAATTAGGCCAAATCTCACTCGCAATGAGGCATAACAATTTCCATAAATTATTTACTATCCACTTAGTAAATTTAACACATAATATTAATCATTATATCTCTCTCTTGAAATTATTTAATAACCACATTATTATTTTATTAAATTAAATTACGTTTTTCATGTAATTTTAAATAAGACGAAACGACTAAATTATCGAATTAATTAAATTCTAGGTACGCAGAAATACGGGGTATTACATACTTCCCCCCTTATAGTGAATTTTGTCCCTGAAATTAGGTCATACCTGCGATGAATAACTCTGGATACTTCTTTCGCATGTCATCCTCTCGCTCCCATTTAGACTCGTCAACACTGTGGTGTCTCTACTGAACTTTAACTAATGGTACCACCTTAGACCACAGTTTATGCTTACTACGATCCAGAATAGCCATAGGTATCTTCTCGTACTAGACATCTGGCCGCAAAATAATCTCCTCGAGTGGAACAAGCCAGAAATCTCTCTCGCTCCTCTTGTACTTCTTCAGTAATGTTACGCATAATACGTCGTGTATTTGCGGAAGATGCTATGGTAAACCCAATCTAAATGAGACTGGTCCCACTCACTCAATAATTAGAAAAGGTCTAACATCTCTAGGTGCTAGCTTTCCCATCTTTCCTAACCTTTTAATCCCCTTCATGGGAGACACACGTACCAACACCTAGTCACCGATAGGGGTGGACAAAAAAAAGACCGACCCGAATGGACCGATTGGACCGAACCGGACCGAACCGAAAATTAAGGCTATTTTGAAACCGGTCCGAAAATCGGTTCACAAAAACTAAAAACCGATTAAACCGGTCCGGTCCGCGGTCCACTATATTAAAAGATCGATTTGGACCGGACCGGACCGATTCCCATATATATATAATAAAAATAATGTTATTGTGTTTCTTATGTATAGTTTTTGAATTAATGTATATAACTTATGAATTTAATTTGGAACATTTTATATATGTATAGACATTTTTTTATTTGGGTTAAAAAAACCCATGTAAATATCACTAGGAGTTTCGAGTATTATTTTTTTGTATATATATTTGTGAGAAAAATAGATAAAAACATTCATAAAATGTACATATATATAAAATAGGGTCAGGACCGAATTTTACCCCGGACCGGACCGAAAAAAGCCTAGACCGAATTAGTAGGTTAACCGAATTAATCGGTCCGGTTTCGGTCCAAAAAAATTGAGGACCGAATATTCGGTCCGGTCCAAAAAATAGGCAAAACCCGGACCGGACCGGACCGTGCCCACCCCTAGTCACCGACCTCTAACTCAACGTGTCTCCGATCTGCATCTGCATAACCCTTCTACCTATCCTGAGCTATTCAAATATGTCCTTGAATTATCTCGATCTTGGCAGTCGTCTCCTGTATCATCTCTGGTGCCAATAAGCGGGCGAACGACAAGGCTTCCCATAAAGTGCCTCAAATAGTGCCATACCGGTGGTAAATTGGTAAGAGTTGTTATATGAAAACTCTACCAATGGAAGGTATCGCTCCCATACTCCCTCAAAATCTAGGATGCATATCCTTAATATGTCCTCTAGCATCTGATTTACCCTCTCAGTTTGTTTGTTTATCTTTGGGTGGTATGCGGTATTCAGTCACAAGTCGGTGCCCATGGCC
The DNA here is from genome assembly GCA_949130495.1 of Sambucus nigra. NCBI lineage: Eukaryota > Viridiplantae > Streptophyta > Magnoliopsida > Dipsacales > Adoxaceae > Sambucus > Sambucus nigra. Next base: position 600,349,188 of record OX422215.1, on the reverse strand, counting down.
TCCTAAAAACTCTGCGAGAAATGAGACATAGAGATCTTGTCTCTATCAGATACATTATTAATCGGTACCCCATGCAGCTTAACTATCTCTTCTATGAATAGTTACGGATACTGCATCGTCTCAAAGTCAGTACGAACTGGCAAGAAATGAGTCACCTTGGTCAGCTGACCCACTATCACTCAAATGGAATTATGACCCTCTGCAATATCGGTAGTCCGGTAATAAATTCCATCAAAATTCTATACCACTTTCACATAGGAATCTCCAGTGGCTGTAGCATCCTTGAAGGTCTCTGTTGGTCTACCTTAACTAACTAATGGGTAACACACTTCGAGTCACAATCTGCTATATCTCGCTTCATCCCTTCCCACCAATACTATCTCCTCATATCCTGGTACATCTTATACCGACCTGGATGTATCGCAAACCTCAAACCGTAAACCTCAGTCATCACCGCCTGCGTCAAGTCCTCATTCTATGGCACTACTAGTCTCCTATTAAAATATAGACCTCCATCTAAGCTGATCGAGTAAGACTCCACACCCTCAGCTAATAACTGTCGCACTATGTCCTGGCAGAACTGATCCTTCACTTGTACTTTCACTAACAGCGATATAATCTCGGGAGAGATAGCTAGAACTGACATTCACGCTCTGGCGATCTTATTATCGTGTCAAATCTCACTCCACTTCGTCTTCCAAGCCTCTACCAACTCCCCACTGGGTTTCCGTTTTAACGCGTATGCCACCATGTTAGCCTTCCCAGGGTAAATGTGCATATCAAACTGGTAGTCCTTCACAAACTCTAGCCACTGCCTTTTCCTTATGTTCAGATCCTTCTGTGTGAAGAGATACTGAAGTGACTTATTATCTGTGAATAACGTAAACTTCTCCCCCAAAAGATAATGTCTTCATATCCTCAAAGCAAGCACAACGGCCGCCAACTCAAGGTCATGTGTGGGGTAATTATTCACATGGGGCTTAATATTTATAGACGCATAGGCTATAGCCCTCTCCTCCTGCTGTAATATACCCCCAAGTCCTTGCAAGGATGCATTCGTGTAGACCTAACACTCCACCCTAGTACTAGGCAATGAAAATACACGTGTCAATGTCAACTTGTCTCTCAACTCATTAAAGGCTATCTAATAATGGTCACTCCACATAAACATTACCCCTTTGTGAGTCAGGTTCGTCAAAGGACCCACAATCTTCAAAAATCCTTTAATAAAGCGGTGATAATACCCGACCAACCCCAGAAAGCTGTGAATCTCTGTTGGTATCGTGGGTTCTCCCCACTCCCTCACTATTAATACCCTACTCGGATCAATAATAATACCCCCGTCAGATACGATATGACCATGAAATTGTACCTCTCATAGCCAAAATCTACACTTCTCGAATTTGGTATACAACTGGTGGTACCGAAGTGTCTCTAGATTCCTACGCAGATGCTCCGCGTGCTCCTCCACAGTGCAAGAGTAAACCAGAATATCGTCGATAAACACGATCATGATCTGGTCCAAAAACTCCCTGAATGCCCTATTCGTGAGATCCATGAAAATTATTGGTGCATTGGTGAGCCCAAATGGCATCACCCTGAACTCGTACGACCCGTACCGAGATAGAAAAATAGTTTTGGGACCATCCTCCTCTCGAATGTGCAACTAATGATACCCCGATCTCAAATCAATCTTGGAGAACGCAAAACCTCTCAACTGGTCAAATAGGTTATTGATCCTCGGTAACGGATACTTATTCTAAATCGTGGCCGTGTTCATCTCTTTGTAGTTTACACAAAGGCAAAGCAAACCATCCCCCTTCTTCACAAATAACACCAGTGTAGCCCACGATGATGTACTCTACTAAATGAAACCCTGACCTAATAGCTGCTGAATTCGCTCTCTCAACTCCTGCATCTCTGAAGGGGTTATGCGATTGGGCACTCGGGCAATCAATCTTGTACTCGATGGTGGGTTGATAACAAACTGAATCTCTCGACTGGGTGGAAACCCTAGTATCTCCTGAAATACATCCTCAAAATCTCGCACAACTGGAATCAAGTTTAACGGAATAACTACCTCCTGTGAGGTCTCTTCATCAATATAGTATATGTGGGTGAATGACCCTCCATCTAGAATAGCCATCGCCACTAAAAATATCTCTTGACCCAAAATTGAGAACACTATGGTCCTCTCGTAATAATCTACCGTCGCCCTGTAGGTTTCCAACCAATCCATACCTAGGATAACATCGAATTTCTCCATATCTAACATAAGAAAGTGCGCTGCTAAACTCAGACTCCCAATAATGATGTCCACACCTCTACAAACCGAGTGCATAAGTGACCCACCACCCAAAGATGACTCTACACACATAAACGAGTACCGGTTGTCTCTAAAAGATCGAGTTCTCTTGAAAATCTAGTGGAAATAAAGGAATGCAACGCCCCATATAAAAAAGAATCCTACCCTCATGTCCATGAATAGGAAACGTACCCTCGACTTCTGGCAGCGACTATGGTGTTGGTGGTATAAGTACGTCCCGGATGTTATACAGACACCCGTAGTGCATTTGTCCATGCTGCTGCTGTAGGGTTGGGGGTACTCGTACTGGAGGTAGTGGAGCCTGCTGCCCCTATTGGGCACACTGTTATTGTGCCCTGCCCAACTTTGGGCAATCTTTCCTCTTATAACCCTGCTGGACACATATAAAGTACTGCCCCGGAAATGGTCTCTAGCCTTGGCCTTGCTAGCCACATCCATTGTTTCCTTGGTTGAGGGCCCTGAGGACTCTTGTTGTAAGGCCCTGGTGACCCTACCTTTATCCCTAAACCTCTGGTCGGTACCCTCATGACCTGAACCTCTTGACCTGATCCCCCTGCTGGGAATTCTGCCCTTGCTGTTTGCCAGCCTACTACGGCATTATTCCGTTAATACCACTCCCACTTTCCTTGCCCAGATGGCTAGGCTCGCTTCCTCTCTTACTTCCCTTCATATGAAAACGATGGTCCTAGCAGTGTAATAATGCAATATTTGACGACATCTGTATACGTCACCAATGCAGGGTTGCTGATCAAGTGTTGCCTGATACTTCAGGCTAATCCATCCATAAACTTTACTTTACTCCGTTACTCATTGCTCACCTCATATGGCATAAAATTAGACAAATGGGTGAACTCCTCTTCATATTCTACCACAAAGTGATCACCCCGTGTCACCTTATTGAACTTCTTCCATATTTCGATCTCCACTGCTGGCGGAAAGTACTTGTGGTTAAACTTCACCCAGAACTCGACAATCATCATCGTGTCTCTCTTCGCTGAGGTGGTAACAGGCTCCCACCACTGTAACGCGACCCTTATAAGTCTGAACTTGGCAAGCATCTTCTTATGAGTATCGCTGCACTCCACCATACATAAGTGACATTGAATGTCCTTTCTCACTGATATGCTACTATCACATTCGAGCTCCCCGAAAACTCTGGTGGATGGCCTTTTTGAAAAGCCTCCCTAACTTTCTGCTACAGTAACGACCCTAGTTGGTCCTGAATCACTAGTGCCACTAGTGCCTGAGGAAAATGAACGGCCACAGCTATCATAGCTGCATTGAGTGCCTGTGCCACTATCTTGGTCACCTGTGCAGTTGTCATTAACCTCGATGGTAGATGTGGCTGAGGTACCTCCTGCTCCTACTGAGCCTCTCTAACCTAATCTTTGGCCGCTTCCCTCGCCTCTTTTTCTCTCCTGGGTGGCATCTGAAAGCATGCCAAATTATATAAGTAAATAGTCTATGCAAAATTTAATAGTAGAAGTACGATATCTTAAACACGTAAAGATAAAAGCAATAGTCATAATAATAGAGCTATATATCAAAAGAACGATACGCAGAAATCGTAGTAAGCCGCACAGATCCTATGGACACTAGAACCAGATGCTTTGATACCATCTGTGACACCCCGCCTAATTAAATACCGGGTGATTAGTCATTCATTGCATTAAAAGAGGTTTCTCATTTGGTTCATTCTCAGCATCATTGTCGAAAATCTTATTAACTACTAACCACCTATTCATTAATTAAGCCGGTGCCAAAATTTTTTATCTTTCATTAAACAATTTATAGTAATTTGCGAAAAACTAAATTAAAACATTCACACAATCAATATAGTCTAAACCATCACAAGAAATAAATAAATGAATAAATGTTTTGCCGAATAAACCATCGGCTACAAACTCCAAATCCAATTAATAAGTCCAACAGATTGTAAATAAATCCCAAAATAAGTTTGAACTGAATAACTGAATAAATAATGTGTGAATGGGGTAACATACCAAACTGAGATCCTATGGTAGGAATGAAATATGGAAGCGTGTAATCAAGTCATGTAAGCCTCCACAGTGCTGCAGCTAATCGGCCCTGGAATAGATTGTCAAGTCCGGCGTCCATGTGGCTGGATACCTAAAAGGTTTTGGAAGATATTTATAACAAGGGTTAGAACCCAAAACATTTTAAAAATATTTAGCAAGTATTTATCACAATTTAAAAATTGGTTATTAGATACGCATGTTAGGTTTACGTACACTCTCTTGAGTTTCCTCACCTCTCATCTAATGTGCACGCTTAAGGTTTTCTACTTATCCCACCTAACCATACTACCCAAGCTAACTAGACATAAGTATTTATCTGGACTATCGACCCTATAAGTCTCCGTACTGCCCATACAGTACGCTATTTGAATTAAAATATGTCGTATGTTATTGATATCATAAGTAATATTTTTCCATCTGTTATCATTTAATCATTTAATTAAGTTTCACTACTTAACTCATTGTTTAGATACACATTATATAACTGTCTACTATCACATGTAAGTAGAATTATTCAAACTGATTTATATATTTATCTCACTAATATATTTATAAATACGGTGTCTCTCAAAAGGACCACCATGAAAATAGCCATACTCTCCTATCAGCCCATGTACCTCTCGTACTAAAATAAGGACCATTGGTTCCGCATGTCTCCTCGGACCCAAAAATTAAATAACAAGCAATAGAGGCGAATGTAGTTCTATACCTTTGGGCTACGCACATACCTAACGTATCCAAATGACCTGTCAGTCTCACTAATACACGTCACATAGTGAGCCGCTCTAACTTCTATGTTCCGGGGCACAAATATAGACCTCCTTGGAATTGACAAGGTGGGATCGTCCACTGCGCGGGAACGTCCGTGATAGTACGCAACGTAGGTATATTCACATATAACACCAATCATATAATAGGGATACACACAACCTATATACATTAAATCAGTAGGTATACACAATCATATAACACCAATCATATAATAGGTATATACATTAAATCAGTAGGTATACACACAACCTAATTATCATACTTCGTACGTAGTATTTATCTCACGAATACTCACCGTACTATCAAGTTACGATTATTCTCACTATCATATTATTCCACGCATTTCTCTCTACTCTAAAGGCCCTAGTTACCCCTTCAAAAAAATTCAGTAGCTTGCTCCATCATATACAATTGGTCCATAACATAAAATCACTTAAATTCCCAATTACTCATTCTCCTTCTCTCGAATTAATTACGCCCCAAATTTAAGTATATTAAATCCTCGCCTTAATCCTCTCATTAAGACTAAGCCAAAATCTCATCATAGGCCTACTGTAATATAATAGATCCTTCATTATATTTTAATAAAGTACCCAAAGTTTTCGTGACAAAACTATCGGATTGTTTAGGCTTAAAAGGGAAAATAGGCAAATCTGGGCAAATCGAATCGATTTGTCCTAGGGACGAATCGATTCACCTTATCGGATGGATTCACCCTTAGGACGAATCAATTCGTTTTGTAGCAGGTCATCTTCTTCCTCTACGCAAGTGCATTTTTCACCATTTTAATTATCATAACCCACATGCTTCTCCACCAAACTCAAAGCCAATTATCCTAAACATTATATACATGCATTAGGATGATTTGTAATGAAATTTTATGATCATAACATTACGATTTCTATTCAAGAACATATCAAATCACCTATTCATCAAAACCCCTAGATTTCTATGTTCTTTATTCATATTTAACATAAAACCCAGATTTAATTCGTGGTGATTATCCCATGCTCTCAATTTATTATACTCTACATATGTTGAATCATACTACATGAAATTCCTCCCAAAACATGAATTCTAATCATTATTTTCTTCCAAGAACATCAATTTGTTCAATATATTTCGAAACCTTAAGCACATGGCTATTATAACTTCAAATGAAATCGTAAATAAACACTTGACTTATGTTAGATGATCTGATTTCATGGTTTAGATGATGGATTGTGTGCTTTCTCTTCCAGTCCTCACTCCAAGATTGATTGTGGTGCAAGAACGCACTCCAATTTCTCAAGAACCTTCTCTTAGGCTTCAAAAATGGATTCTCCTTTCCTCTCCTGGTTTTCTAACCTCTAAACCCTAGCCTCTCCCATCTATATGATGATAAAGGCTTTGGAATTTCGTAGGTCTCTTAACCCTTGGTTACTAAATGACTAAAATGCCCTCGTACGGTACCAGTCTAGTCTAAAATTGCCCCGGGGCCCAATTCACACTCCTAGGTATAGTATTTTGACTATTTTGACCCTTTTGGATTCATCTGTGACCTAAAAATCATCATTCGAGTTACTATAAACAAATGTTCCATCTCAACCTCAATTTAGTCTACATGCGACTTCTGGTTGAGATAAGTCCAATTATGCCAAATCTCACTCGCAATGATGCATAACAATTTCCATAAATTATTTACTATCCACTTAGTAAATTTAACACATAATATTAATCATTATCTCTCTCTCTAATATTTAATAAGCACATTATTATTTTATTAAATTAAATTACTTCACTCATGTAATTTAACTTAAGGCAAAAACGACTAAATTACCGAATTAATTAAATTCTAAGTACGCAAAAATACGGGGTATTACAAATATATCATGTTTTGTTCCCTATTATATGAATTTTGTTACTGTTGTTATATAATACTCCATTCGTCCCAAATTAAAAGTTCACGAATCATTTGTAGGCCGTCCTAAAATGAGAGTTAACTTTTTTTTTTAACATAATCAACAAACCGAGTTTCGCAATACGAATACAAGTTAATTTTCACTGTTATTTCAGTGTATTCTTAATCTATATAAAATAAAGACATAGACTTGTAATTTGAGACCGAGAAGTAGAATTGTAAAATTTAGTGCCTTTTCTAAAAGTTACAAGTGGCCCCAAATGGCCGCAGATTTTGTTAGTATATATGTTTAAATTATAACATATCTCTAGTGTATCTGTATCCTACTTATTAAAAAAGTCGTACCCTTAGTTCAAAGACCATAATTACTTATACTGATCTTGGTTTATGTTTTTAAACTACATTGTAACATAGAGTGGAACACTAGAGACCCTTTTAAAAATTGTCTATTAAGATGGTATAAATAATTGGAGCATGGCATTATTTTGATATTTAAGAAGAGGAGAAAGCCTAAGGTAATAGTTTATATCGATTACTCTCAATAGTGTATAGAATGAGAGAAAGGGGGCAAGATAGGTAGGTAAGAGCCTAAGTTAGAATGTTTTAAACATATCTATAATTAAATCTAGCTAGTAAAGGTTTTTATAGAAAACGGGCTCCATGCCATATCCATTTGCTCTCTTAAAGGGATCTCCTTCTGTTGCAAATTTTTCTGTATGAAATTTGATGATTAATTAGAACATGCAACAACCCAAAATATGTACAAAAAGGACTAAACACAAAGCCATAAAGCCAAATCCAACTCTCCTACACTCAACAAGCCTTTAAAAAAGGCCCAAACCCAAACCTAAAAAGAAGGCAACAAATTGCGAAAAATAGGCACACTGGCCTAAATCTAAATATCTCACGTAACTTAACTAACTCACAACCCAAGCTCAAAAAAAAATCCCAGACCTATATCAAGAACCATCTTAAATGCTTGGGAGATTTTTGGAGCTCGTACACATGTAAGCACCGAAAATAACCAATCAGATTAAAACATCCTCTGATCAAGAAAACACTCCATCTTAGAGGAAAATCATTAACACCAAAAACCATTAGCAACCTCAGAAGAGATGAGAGAGAAGAGAGAAAACAACCATCACCTACCTTCCATCTTCAAGCTTCCTCAGATACAACCATAGCCACGAACAACCCTTATAACCACTCCAACTCCTTTACACCCAATCGAAACCAAAAAATATCACCAAAATAAGCCCCACAACTTAACCACCCTACATCAAACCAAATAACTTTTAACTCAGAACTTCCTAACAAATCCTACCACGAGATTATGAAAGTGAAGCTTTAACCAAAAACGAAAATCTCTTAAGGAAATAAAAACTCATGGATACCATCTCCATATTTGAGAATTACAGAGAAAATCAAGTACATACACTACAAACATAGACAAAATTGAGTAAATCTACCTCAGATCCACATAAGGAATGTACATGCAGGAGGAGAGCGAAACCAAACCACATCTAGTCCATATCTGAGCAAGACCTACGAAGATCCACAAGACAAAGGCCAAACATGTACAAGATATCTTCAAAGCCTCCACATAGAGCATGCATGAGGAGAACCAGCCATCTTTCCGGACCCAAACATACAATAGAAAATCCTTAAACTAAGGATGCTTAAGCAAGACAACTAACCTGATATAAAATCGCACCCAAAAGCTAAGTGATTCTTATGAAAACTTTTTTATAAATTCCCTAGTTGCTATAAATAATAGCATTCTCATTGGATTTCTTAATTTTCTTCCATTTATATGTTCTCTCATATAATAACTTTCTGATTTTTGAAAAAATATGGCCATCATATAACTTAAAATTTTTGAAAACTATATCATTTATGATTTTCCAAATAGTATAGATTATGATAGACATGGAAATATTTAGGATAACGGTTTTAAAATAACCACTATTTTGGTCAAGCAAATTCACCTATTCTTCAAAACTTTTAATACTTCTATTCTCACTACGCATCAACACATCCCCCTAAATCTGCATTGAGATTTCATATGCAAAAAATAGATGATCCATGGTTTCTTTATATCTTCCACAAAGTACACATAGATCATTACTTATAATCCCCCAATTTACAAATGTATCCTTAGTCATCAACTTATAAATACAAGTAATCCACATGATGAAATCACATCTTGGAAACCTCTTCGAGAACCATACGATTTTAGCACAAGGAATACGAGTCTTCTTCTCTAATAATCTCATATGTATATTTACAATTAAATTTACCATCTTTAGCAATCTCCCATACAACCTAATACACTATTACTCTGAGGCAAAACCCCTGTCTTAGACATATCCAATAGTTCATTAGAAACAAGTTTTATCAATAAAATCTGAAGCCTTTGCCAACTTACAACTAGCAACATCATACACTATTCTATCACCATAGAACTTAATAAGAGGACATTTGTCATACCAATTATCAATCCAAAAGTGATTTCCAACTCCATTACCAATGTGATACTTTATAAAAAATTTAGTTTGATCCCTTAATATCCATAATTTCCTCCAAGACCATAAGACATCAGCTGATAAATTGATTGTCTATATAGACTCGTGTTTAATTACCACATTATGAATCCATTTCACCCAAAAGGTATCATTCTTCCTAGACATATCCCACAAATGTCTCATCATACAGGTCTTATTCCAATCAACTAATTTCTTTATCCCCAATCCTCCTTCGTCACAAGGAAAGCATAAATCCTCCCAGGCTACCTTAGCTTCAGTTTTCCTAAAATCAACTCTGTCTATATGAATCTTGTAAAAATTGATTAATTTCTTTAATAACCTTTTTAGGAATAATATTGATCTAGAATACTGGGATACTTATGAGAACTGAAATGGTAAGTAAAACCCTCCCTGCATCGGATAACCACCTATTGGTTCAGGTTTTAACCTTATTTGTAAGCTTCTCCACCATAATGTTGTAATCCAGATTCTCAATCTAGTAGAAATTAAAAGGACACCAAGAAACTTAATAGGCAAACCCCCCACTTTCATTCCCATAAGATTTGCTAACATGGTCTTCTCCTCATCAGAAATACCAATAAAAAATATCACACATTTAGGATAACTGACACAAAGCACTGAAATGATTTTGAAATCCTTTAAAACTTTATCCACTATCTCCAAAAAGATTTGATCAGCTTTAGCTATAATGAAAATATCACCAGCAAACATCACATGAGACAAATTTAAGCTCTCACGGTTAGGATGAAATTTAAAAGAACCTTTACTAGTCTCATCATCAAACATCCAAGAAAAATGTTCGATAACAATACACTCTAAGACCATTTGGAGATAGAGGGCCCCCCGTCTAAGACCATTTGTTCCTTTAAAAATACCATTAATACTCCTATTGACACTAACAGAATAACTGGTAGTCATAATACACTCTTTAATCCAATATATAAAAATATTAGTAAACTTCATAGCATGAAGCACATCAACAATTAACCCCCAATTAACTGAGTGCTAAGCCTCCATTAAGTCAATCTTCATAGCACGTTTAGGCATTATTATTATGATACCCCCTCACCACTTCTTGCATAAGAATGACATTATCAGTGATATTTCTCTCCTGGATGAATGTTGACTATCTGTTGTTAACAAGCTCAGGAATAATTTTCCCCATTCTATTCACAAGAATCTTAAAAATGATTTTGTAGGTGGTGTTAAAACAAGAGATGGGTGTAAAATCTTTCATAGTGCTAGGATTAGGAACTTTAGGGATTAGGCATATAATAGTGTTGTTCCACTCCTTAAGCATTATCCCTTTATTAAAAAATGCAAAACTGCTTCACTAAGATCATCCTTAACAATATCCCAATTATTCTCAGAGAACCCAGCATTATAACCATCTGGGCCAGGAGCGGGTTAATATTGAACAATGCCATTTTAGTCTTCTCTTTAGTAACATGACTCTGGATAATTAACTTTCGATCCTGATTTACCCACCTCTGTCTGATAGGTCTAATTCTGTCACATGCTACACTCTTTCCACTAGCATTGGCTCCTAATAAATTTCTAAAAAATCCCATAGCTTCCTCCTACACAACCTTTTGCCCAAAATAAATATTACCCCCTCTATCTTTAATAGAAAGGATTTTATTCCTATTAACATGGCTGTTGATACCAAATTTGATCTGCTGACGTGGACCAATAATAAAAATACATGTGTCCATTTGCATGATGAATATAAAGACTTTGGACGAATAAGGTTCGAGCAACTCAAGAGGTTCGAATAACTCAAGTGGTCCGAACAACTAAGGCGCTCCGAGCAACTAAGGCGGTCCGAGCAACTCAAATACTTGTGGCGTGCGCATCAAGAAAACTGAAAGATAACTGTGCATTAAATGTGCATTATTATCATCCAGATGTACATGCCTACTGGACAGCTATGCATTATTCTTTCACATGTACAGCCTCAAGGATATAAATACATTGTAATCTCCTCATTAGAAGGACACGCTGAATCTCTTGGTAAAATCACTTATCGAGAATTCCAGGCAAACAAATCAGTAATACAAAAACAGTGGACGTAGGCCATTCTCTTAAGGCTGAACCACTTTAAAAATCTACTGTCTTATTTACTTACTCATTTTTATCTATGATTAAAATAATTAGATCAAATTTAGTTTTTTACATCAACAGATTGGCACCGTCTGTGGGAAACGACTGTAATTATCATTTTTCACCAAAACAACTCATCATCAATGGATGATAATCCAGAATCCAGTAATCGAAACACTGGGATTCCGTCGAATCCTTCTGCTCCCCCAAAATTTTCAGATCTGGCTGGTATAATGGCTAATTTGGCTCAAGGGCAAATGACCATGCAAGAAATCATGCGTCAACTCATACAAACCGTACAAGGCGGAGTGCCAGCCCAATCAGGACAACGAAGTGTTCTGAGAAAAACTCGTTCAAGGTGATCGTTATTCCTAGAGGAGTCTCAGTCCAGACGCACCGATCGTACTGAGAGATCTAATGATCCTTCTTATCAGCCTGGGCGGACTTCCTCGATACAAGCTACAGACACTCAACAAAACATCACCCTATCTCCAGAAAGGACAAGTGCTCTTGAAAGGTTGAGTAGAGTCTCTCCTTTTGATCATTTGGGTCCTAGGAGGAATAGAAGTCCCCCTAGGATTCTGCTGAGGAACTCTCAACGACCATCTGATTTAAAGGAAGGCTCTGCCCAATCAAGACCAGCTGCTCGTCATGAAAGATCCCAAGAGGCAAATTCAACACGATTAGTTACTCGAACCAATAAGATCGAGGAAGGAAATGATGCATGAAAGGGATCAATTCAAAGGTTGGAGGATAGATTAGGGGAGATGGTTAAAACCAAGAATCCTCTACAAAGGACTTTTATCTGAGGAACACCATTCATACAAGAGATTATGGATTTTCCCACACCGTCAAAATTCAAAGCCCTAGTAGTAACACCAAAACACGATGGAAAAACTGATCCTGTTCTTCATATAGAGCAATACCAAGCAGCTGCTGATATCTATGCTGTTCCAGACGAGATGCGATGCAGGGAATTTTCAGGAACTCTTACCGGATCTGCTCAAATGTGGTACAATAACCTTCCTCGGGGGAAAATTACGACTTTCTTTCAGCTAGCAGAACTTTTTATTGGAAATTTTTGTTTTGGAGCAAAGCCAATCAAACGAGTAGCACACTTGCTAAGTGTTAGACAAAAAACAGGTGAAAACTCGTTTCAATAACGAGAAACTGGAAGTAATTGTTTACGAGGAGAAAACTGCAATTACTGCTTTGATGAGTGGACTGTTGCCCAATAAATTGTACTACACTTTAGCCAAAGATCCACCCAGGACCATGGCAGAACTGATGGCAAAAGAAGCTAAAAATTATGAATGCCGAGGACGCCATGGCTGCGAAGAAGAACGCAGATACTAAGGAGACCAAGATGGAAGATGGTAAAACCGAAAAGAAGGATCAAAAGAACAATGGTGGTAACAGGCAATCAAAGGGTAAGCAAGCATTGGAACAGATAAAGAAATACGGAAATTGTACTCCTTTGAAGGTGGATATAAATCACATTCTGAAAGAGATCAAGAATAGCAAGGAGCTAGCCTGGCCTGCGAAAATGAAGGCTGACCCTGATAAGAGAGATAAGTCCAAATATTGCGAATTCCACAAAGATCATGGTCACACCACCAAGCGTTGCATAGCACTTCAGAATGAAATAGAAGCACTCATTTGACGAGGAAAATTGACCAAGTATGTTGATCGACAAAGCGACGTTGAACCAACGAACGAGGAAGGCAAAGGTCTAAATCTCATCTTCGGATAAAAGAAGACAAGAAAAGAGATCATAAAGATGATCCAGAAGATGACCCCGATCTCCCTAAAAGACCAAGACAGCCAGAACGCGAGGTATTTTCAATCCACTTTGGATCATTTGAGTGTAATGTCATTACAGGTGGTGATGCAGCAGGAGGAGATCTTACCGCAGAGAGGAAAGCTTACGTTAATGAGGCTCAAGCTTGCTCATACATATAACGAATAAATTTGGCTGAAGATAATCGTCCGAGGAAAGTGAACAAGGACAAACTGGTCATCGATTTTTCTAAAACCGACCTAGCAGGGGTATTATATCCTCATGATGACCCATTAGTGATCAAAATGAGAATGAATGAAGTAATGATCTCAAGAGTACTGGTGGATAATGGCAGATCAGCGGACATCATGTTCTACTCATGCTTTGACAGCTTAAATCTGAAGTTGACCCAGTTGGAGCCTTATCACAGGCCTCTCCTCGAATTTTTCGGAGAAAAAGTTTTTCCACTTGGGACGATCAAGTTGGATATGCTTATTGGTACATGACCTGCTTATCGGACAGAAAGAGTACGCTTTTTTGTAATGGATAAAAATATCCAATTAGCATACAATATTATCATGGGAAGGGTAGGTCTAAAAAAGTTTGAAGCAGTGCCATCTACTGTACATCAATGCCTAAAATTTCCAACCAATTTTGGAGTAGGAGTTGTGAAAGGCGATCAGAAAGTAGCCCGAGAATGCTACTATTCATCTATCGAACAAGAACAACTGGAGGAATCCAGGAAAAAGACTACTACCTATCAAGTGGATGAAGGTGCAGAAATTGAAACATTAGATTCTAGAGATGAGTCGCAGCTTGTAAAAGGCCAGGTGGTGGAAGCAACTAAAAATGTCATTTTGGACGATGAGCGCCCAGAACGAACAACTCAAATTGGTGCATCATTGGATGCTTCACTAAAATAGGAATTCGCTTTCCTAAAAAGCAGAAAACAAACTTTTGCATGGAGCCATGAAGACATGCCAGGGATATACCCAACCTTCCTATGTCACGAGCTTAATGTGAACAAGGAAATCAAGCCCGTAAAGCAAAGAAGAAGAGTGTTCAGCCCCGAAAAGAACCAAGCTATACAAGATGAGGTCGAGAAGCTTCAAAAAGCCTATTTTATTGAGGACGTCAAATATCCGGACTGGTTAGCAAATGTAGTGATGGTGAAGAAGAAAAATAACAAGTGGAGGATGTGTGTTGATTTCCCGGATCTTAATAAAGCCTGCCCAAAGGATCATTTTCCTTTGCCTCGAATCGATCAGTTGGTGGATGCCACCTCGGGACACGAGTTGTTGAGTTTTATGGATGCTTATTTTGATTACAACCAGATTAAAATGAAGCCTGAAGATAGGGAGAGTACTTCTTTTATCACCCTAGGGGAACTTATTGTTATAATATTATGCCTTTTGGATTGAAAAATGCAGGTGCAACATATCAGCGGCTGATGAATAAGGTGTTTGCAGAGCAGATCAGTCATAACATGGAGGTTTACGTTGATGATATGCTGACGAAGAGCAAGAAAGATGTTGACCATCTAGTTGATCTAGGTCAAACCTTTGATCAACTAGAGAAATATCAAATAAAGATGAGTCCCACCAAATACATATTCGGAGTACGAGAAGGCATGTTTCTCGGATACATTGCTAATCAACGATGGATTGAGACGAGCCCTGGAAAGATCAAGGCTCTATTAGAGCTAAGATCTCCAACCACGAAGAAGGAAGTGCAAAGTCTCACAGGACGAGTTGCTACACTTAATAGATTTGTGACACGAGCAACTGATAGATGCCTCCCATTCTTCAAAACACTCCGAAAAACATTTGAGTGGAATGATGAATGCGAGGAGGCTTTTCAAGAATTGAAAAAATATCTAGGGACACCTTCATTGCTGTCCAGGCCAGTGATGGGAGAAAGATTATACTTGTATCTAGAAGTCCCAGAGAATGCTGTTAGCTCGACATTGATAAGATTGGAGGATGGAGTGCAGAAACCACTCTACTACACCATCAAGGCTTTCCGAGGAGCAGAAATTAGATATCCAAGGTTGGAGAAGTTGGCATTAGCGCTGATTGAAGCTAGCAGAAGAATGAGACCTTACTTCCAAGCCCATACTATAGTTGTGTATACTAATATGCCATTAAGGCAAGCTCTATATAAATCGGAGAAATCGGGAAGATTGATGTACTGGGCAGTGGAACTCGGAGAATATTATATAATTTATGAGCCTAGGTCGTCGCTCAAAGGGCAAGCAGTAGCAGACTTTATCGCAGAGTTTACTTAAGAAAATGCCGCTGAAGAACAGGATTTGAAAACTGATCAGCCTGTAGATGTTACAGGATCATCAAAATTAAACCCCGACCAACTTACTTCGATAGGCGAGGAATGAAAGATAACTGATGAGCAGCGAGAAATATTAGAGGAGGATAAAAGGAAGCACCAGATATTTCACCAAGGAACTCTCTCGAATCAAAATTTTAATGATTAGTTACCCATATGGAATTTGTATGTGGATGGCTCTTCGTGCACTGCAAGTAGTGGAGCAGGGATTGTGTTGAAAAGTCTAGATGAGGTCGATATGGAGTATGCTCTGCTCTTTTAATTTAAAGCTTTTAATAATGAGGCCGAATATGAAGCAATGATTATAGGTTTAAGTTTAGCCAGATCAATGAAGGAAGTGCAGATTGTTGTATTCAACGATTCGCAGCTAATCGTAAATCAGATTCTTGGAGTGTATGCAGCAAAGGGAGAGCTAATGATCAAGTACCATGTAAAAGCAATGGAGTTGGTATCAAGTTTTATTGTTGTTCAGTTGGTTAGAGTACCAAGATTAGAGAACGCAAGGGCAGACGCCCTAGCCCGATTAGCATCAGCCACACGCACCGTGCTACGAAGAACAATCCCAATAGAGATTCTAGCTAGTCGGAGCATCGACGAAGATCTGATTATGAACTTCATTGCACTTGATTTGGGACCATCTTGGATGGATCCCATCAGGGCCTATATTAAAGATGGAACTCTGCCAATTGATAAACTAGCAGCCAAGAAATTGAAGTTCAAAGCTGCTCGTTATGTATTAACCAATGGTATTTTATACAGACGAGGAGTTATAGTAGCACTACAAAGATGTGTTCATCCCTCCGAAGTGAAGGACTTGATCGAAGAGGTTCACGAAGGGTCTTGTGGATCCCATATAGCTGGTCGAACACTTTTGCAGAGAATAACGACACAGGGGTACTACTGGCCAATAATGAGAGCTGATTGTGTGGCTTATGCCAAGAAATGCGACAAGTGTCAACGCTTTTCCTCTGTCCGAAGAACTCCCCAAGCATTGATAACACCCATCACGTCCCCTTGGCCATTCTATATATGGGGAATAGATTTGGTCGGGCCACTACCAACGACTAAAGGAAGATTCAAATACTTAGTGGTCGCAGTGGATTATTTTACTAAATGGGTGGAAGGTGAGCCTCTCATTGATATGACATACATCAAAGTCTATCAATTTATTTGGAAAAATATATTTTGCAGATACGGCCTCCCACATGCGTTCATTACTGACCATGGAACCCAATTTGACAACGATGAATTCGCTGCATATTGTCATCAATCGAATGTACTGAAGGTCCATTCTGCACGAGGCCATCCCCAAAGCAATGGACAAACTGAGGTGACAAGCAGAACGCTGTTAAATGGTTTGAAAAAATGACTGGATGATGCAAAGCCAAATTGGATTAACGAGCTACAGTCTGTGCTTTGGGCATATCGCACCACACCACGAACAGCAATTGGAGAGTCCCCATACATGTTGGCATTTGGGAGTGAAGCTGCCATACCTATTGAATTAGGTCTACCTACACATAGGGTACTTAATTTCAATTCTCCTATTAGTGATTTGATGATAAGATTAGATCTGGATATGCTAGAAGAAGTCAGAGAACAAGTAGCTATAAGAAATGTCGCGTATCAACAACGAACAACTTTGTTCTTCAATAAAAGAGTCAAGAAATGTGATTTGAAGGAAGGGGATTATGTGCTGAAGAAAGTCATCTAAAAGAATAATAAATTAGAAGCCAGCTGGCATGGACCCTACAGAGTAATAGAGGTTGTTTGTCCAGGGACATACAAGATTGAAACCTTGGAAGGAGAGGAATTTAAGAATGCATGGAATGCAGAGCATCTCAAAAAATATTATCAGTAGTTGAAATTTCTATGTAATACAATTTATTCAATATGAATAAAGTAATGTTTCCTCCATATTTCTTTATTCGTTAAATTTTTTTCGGAATATTAGTGCTACACACTATACAAGCAATTACCACCAACTCTAAGCTGGTCGGGAAGAAAAATATCACCAACTCCGATTGGTCGGCAAATAATTTACCACCAACTCAAGTTGGTCGGGAAGCAATTACCACCAACTCTAAGTTGGTCGAGAAATAAATTACCACCAACTCTAAGTTGGTCGAGAATAAATTACCACTAACTCTAAATTGGTCGGGAAGCAATTACCACCAACTCTAAGTTGGTCGGGAAATAAATTACCACCAACTCTAAGTTGGTCGGGAAGCAAAATACAACCAACTCCGGTTGGTCGGCAAATAAATTACCACCAACTCTAAGTTGGTCGGCAAATAAATTACCACCAACTCTAAGTTGGTCGGGAAGAAATTACCACCAACTCTAAATTGGTCGGGAAGCAATTACCACCAACTCTAAGTTGGTCGGGAAA
This sequence comes from Sambucus nigra, assembly GCA_949130495.1. Classification (NCBI taxonomy): domain Eukaryota; kingdom Viridiplantae; phylum Streptophyta; class Magnoliopsida; order Dipsacales; family Adoxaceae; genus Sambucus; species Sambucus nigra. Next base: position 600,330,988 of record OX422215.1, on the reverse strand, counting down.
TAAATTACCACCAACTCTAAGTTGGCCGGGAAGCAAAATACAACTAACTCCGGTTGGTCGACAAATAAATTACCACAAACTTTAAGTTGGTCGGGAAGCAATTACCACCAACTCTAAGTTGGTCGGGAAATAAATTACCACCAACTCTAAGTTGGTCGGGAAGCAAAATACAACCAACTCCGGTTGGTCGGCAAATAAATTACCACCAACTCTAAGTTAGTCGGGAAGCAATTACCACCAACTCTAAGTTGGTCGGGAAGCAAAATACCACCAACTCCGGTTGGTCGGCAAATAAATTACCACCAACTCAAGTTGGTCGGGAAACAATTACCATCAACTCTAAGTTGGTCGGGAAATAAATTACCACCAACTCTAAGTTGGTCGGGAATAAATTACCACCAACTCTAAGTTGGTCGGGAAGCAATTACCACCAACTCTAAGTTGGTCGGGAAATAAATTACCACCAACTCTAAGTTGGTCGGGAAGCAAAATACCACCAACTTCGGTTTGTCAGCATATAATTATCACCAACTCCGGTTGGTCAGCAATTTAAAATAACACATAACATATTTTATCTTTTTACAGATATACATACACGTTCATCAGTGAATAAAAGAAAATATTTCCAAACCAATGACAATCAAATTGCAAAGAAAACTAAAGATTTCTTTATTAAAACCAGAACAAATTACATATGATATAAATTACAGATTACATGTAATATGAATGAAGTTCATTACATAAACAAATCCTATTCTATAGGTTTCTTTCCCTCTGCCTTTGACACTGGGTCTACCCCAGTTGGAGGATCATCAAGACTATAAGGGGAATTTATGAAGTTCGGATCTTGCAGCATTCTGACGTTCATTATAGATGGACGATCAAGCAGGTGTTCTGGGCGAGATATTTCAAAATTTGAATAAAGACTATAATCATCAAGATACTTGGAGATTAGAACGCGCGGAATGGCCCGAGCTGGAATCCAACTAAGGTCAAGCTTGAAAGGGGGGACAGGTAGAACAAGAACTCCAGGAGTATAGTAATCCCATAAGAAATGACCTCTCTCTAATTTTAGAACACAAAGAGCATTCAACCATCCCTGTTTATACCCTTCGTTGTTCGACTGTTCTAAACGAGCATCAAGATGACAAAGTGCTTCGTTATACCCAGCCATCCAAAGTTCTCTGGGCTGCTTATGGAATTGATAGGTTAATCTCTCAAGTTGCTTATTGAGCTTCTTCACCAGAATTTCTTTACTCTTCAGAGCAGAAGCTTGATTGGAAAGTTTCTCGGAGAGGTTCAGAATTTCTTTAGACATATCTACCAGGGCTTGGTTCTTCGTCATCAACTGAAATGCCTGGTTCTCCAAGGCTGATTGAGTCCTCGCCTCTTCAACTGAAATCCGAACAGCCCTTGCTTGCCCACGAGAAGAAGATTCTATTCGACCACGAGTTGACGTGGAAGGTCCAGTTCTCTTCAAAGTTTCCAACTCGTCATGAAGTTTGGCATTTTCTATCTCCAAAAAAGAAAAACCTTCGTCGTTAACAGGGACTAAAGCACCCGAAGAAGATGTAGTGGATTTGAGTTTCTTTATTTCTTCCCGCAAAAGAATGTTCTCCTGCTCCAACAGCTTGGCAATATTCCTGTGCTCCTTTATTTCAAGCTTCAGAATACTCTCCTTCTTCTCATAGGCCGAGATGAATTGGTCGTACCCTTTGTCAGCACTTAATTGTCGATATTTTTTCCCATATCCTTGATGAAGAAGGGATGCAGATTCTTTATATTGTTATTGGAGGTCCTCAATCATTTCATAATATTCCACATTATTAGCGACAGCACGATCGAGCAAACACTTTAGATACTGGTAAGCTCCAATTGCTCGTTCAGAAGCATCTGAACCCAGGATATCAATAATTTGAAGCTCATCAAGATCTACATGACCTGCCTTAAAATAATCATTGCATTTTTTCATTAATGCTAAGTCATGGGCCGATAAAAACTCCATCTTGGCCATAAACTAGCAAAGAGAAAGAAATAAAAAGAATCAATGATGATACAAGAAGAGCAAGGACAAGAGAAAGTCAAGATGAACAACTAAAAGTTCAAATTTTATTTCATCATAAGGAGAAGTACATAGTCCAAAATTACATTCAAAAAACAGCAAAAGAAAGATTCGAACAACTCTAAACCTTCTCCTTACTTCCTAAGACTTCCTCGGAAGGTTTGGACGAAGAGGTTGGTTGCTCGAAAGGCAAGAAAAGTTGATTGGCAGAAGTATTTACTGGTTGGGGTTGCTCAGAGCATGATTGGACAGTATGGACCTGGTCTCCCATTATCATGAAAGATTCTTCTGAGGCAGCTTCATCCTCTTCTTCTTCTCCAGGAGTGGGAGAAGGGTCGTGAGTGTATCGCTGGAATAATTCAGAATTCTTAGTAATTTTTAGCTCCTACAGGGCTGCAACCTATCCATCCCTAAAAAATTTGAGGCTGGTATACTCCATCTGAGAAGACATGGCAGCCAGGCCTTTGTTCCAGTCTTTGTCCCAACCAGTGTTGAAGGACTTTTTAACTGCAATTTTTATTTTTGCCTTCTCCGAGGAAGTCCTCTCAATAAGAAGTTCCTCGGCAGCCTTCAATTTCCCTGCCACCTCCTTTTTCTGGAGATCAACATCATAAAGTCTACCAACTTCCTCTTCAACAGTTTTGAGATTATTCTCAAGCTCTTCAGCATTCTTGAGCTTCTCCTCAAGCTCTTTCTTGTTCTTCTCAAACTCTTTCAATTTTTTCTCCAACTCCTTGGAGGCTTCCACAACTCGATCTCTATCTTGCTCAACGGACTTAACCTGCTTTTCCCAAGAAATTTTATTTTCCTCATACTTCTGATGAGAGTCTTTCAAAGACTGGTTTAATCCAGTAAAAGCCTTTTCCACTCCATCCGACTAGAGGCCCTGATGGCTTCATCCCTTTTTACAATGCTGTTAAAATACGTCACCAGCTGAAGAAAGAAATAACTCTAAGTCAATGTATGAACATAGTATTAAAAAGTAAAAGTTTCATATCAATAACACTTACTGAGGCAACATGTTGAGCATCCAGAGTAGTAACTCTCTCACGAGTGAGAGTATTTTCAATGTCTTGGACTTCTGGGATAGTCCAGGATTTTACTAAGCCCACAACGGAGCTCGGAGGAATGAATGTTGGAACACTACTTTCAATGTTGGAAGATTAAAAGATAGGATCAACAGTTTTCTCAGACGAACCCTTCCTTAATCTCCTTAGAGGAGCAGGAACATCTTCAATTAATGATGATGTCTTTGTTGGAGAAATGACAATGACATCACTTGAAGGGATGACAACAACAGCCTTGCTCGGAACCACATGGGGCTTCTCAACGATCTTGCTCGGAGCCATAGGGGGCTTCTCGCTAAATTTCTTGGCAGCATCAGAAGGGGGTACCTCTACAGTCTTTATCCCCTCTTCTGGGACATCTTTTTTACTTCTCTTTGCCTCCACAACAGGAGAGGTAGACTTGTCAAAAAAGGAAGCAACTTTTCTTCTCTTCATTATATCACTGATAGGGATATTTAATTCAGAAGAAGAACCTTCCACACTAGTATCAGCAGCTGGTATTTGGTCAAGATCAACTATCACAGGACGAGCAATGAAAGATGAGCTCGAAGTTCTATATTGCAGCAAATAAGATGCATACCTAATATGCTTTCCAACAACAGACTGATGCAAACTCCAGATAAGTTTTAAGCTTTTTATATTGACGTCAATCTCTTTTGGGGGTTTCCTTTTAGTATCAACTATAACAAACAAAATCAAATGTCAGTGAAGTATTTTATCAAACACAAAGAAAACATAATTTCAAAAATAAAATAAAAATAAAAACAACCTATCCCATTGCCATACGGTGGACACTTGGGACCTTGGTACACATCATTTCCATCAAGTGGAGGGTGTTGTCAATTTTTCACCACTACCCCATGATCAAAATAGTCTTTGTTGGTATCAGGAAGATTGACCACTAAAGCTCTATTTAAAAATCTAGTTTTTAAATAAAAAGTACTATCGCTAATGACCCATCTATAGCAATACATAATTTCTGGGATTCCTAAATGAGTCCCATGGATTTGATTTAATCTATGTACATCATTAACTACGCTCTATGTATTTGGAGCTACTTTTGCAGGTAAAATATCGAAATATTAGCAAAACTCCAAACACAGTGGATTTGGCGGGAAAGAAAAGCCACATTCGGCTATAAAGATACTTGGGAACCAGTGTCCCTCAGCGAAGGAAAATAAATCAGAAGGACCAGATAATTCTTCCAAAATAACCCATGAAGGGATTGAAAAATCACATCAAAATTTGTCCAATGACTCAACAGGATAAACTATGGCGAATAAAGAAAATTAAAGAAGAAGGAAGAAAATCTTATAGAGGAAATAGAGATCAGTTGTCAGTAAACGATGGAAAGAACGAAGGCACAAGACAGAGAGAAAGTGAAGAGTTCAAAGAGACAAATTTGAAAAAAGTGAAAGACGATAGGATTTTTTGTAGCGCTTAAATACCTTACCTTGGGAATAGAGAAAAGTAATGATTACAGAGAAAGACGTTTGCATTACCGGCGGCTAAAAGGAGAAAAGGGGTACGAAAATCGAAGTAGCTGGAAAAATTCAAAATATTTATGAAGTCTGATTCTATGAATTCAAAGAGGAATAAATACAAGGAAAACACTCCTACAATTCAGGATGACTATTTAATCTCATCATATTTCGAGAAGAATGTTCCACACTACTCCTCAACCTCGAACTGTGAAACATTGGGGGCTTCTGTTGATACCAAATTTGATCTGCTGACGTGGACCAATCATAAAAATACATGTGTCCATTTGCATGATGAATATAAAGACTTTGGACGAATAAGGTCCGAGCAACTCAAGAGGTCCAAACAACTCAAGTGGTCCGAACAACTCAAGAGAGCCGAGCAACTAAGGCGGTCCGAGCAACTCAAATACTTGTGGCGTACGCATCAAGAAAACCGAAAGATAACTGTGCATTAAATGTGCATTATTATCGTACAGATGTACATGCCTACTGGACAGCTATGCATTATTCGTTCAAATGTACATCCACAAGGCTATAAATACATTGTAATCTCCTCATTAGAAGGACATGCTGAATCTCTTGGTAAAATCACTTATCGAGAATTCCAGGCAAACAAATCAGTAATACAAAAACAGTGGACGTAGGCCATTCTCTTAAGGTTGAACCACTTTAAAAATCTACTGTCTTATTTACTTACTCATTTTTATCTGTGATTAAAATAATTAGATCAAATCTAGTTTTTTACATCAACAATGACATCTGACTTTATTATGAAAGAAATAAGTATCTGACTTTCTTATGAAAGAAATAAGTATTTTTATCCCCAAGTTCTAACCAACTTATTCTGTATTTTAATCTGTAAAATTTTTCCTATATATTCCTTTACACAAGGTATTCTAATTGGCACTTCTTTTTTGCATTAAGCTGCAATCCATCTACTCCATTACCAATAAGACTTTCTTGAATTCTCATAAATTCTATGTTCTTAGCATTTGCTTTGAAAGAAATATTAGAATAATGATATCTATTTAACTCCCTGAAATCCTTATTCATAAACTTCGATCTTTTAACCACAGAAAACATAGGACTCCCTTGTGACACCCCATCTAATTGAACATCGGTTGATCAGGCTTTTATTAAATTAAAACAGGTTTCTCATGTGGTTCATTCTTAGCATCACTGTCGAAAACTTTTTAATTACTAACCACCTAAGTGAAATTAGACCAGTGCCAAATTTTATCTTTATTTAATAACGGATAAAATTACTGTACTGAATTTAAATGGAGTATTCACAAAATAATAGAATCCAACCATCATAATATATAAATGAATAAAGGTTTGCCGAATAAACCATCAGCCAAAATCCAAAATAATTACTCCAAAATGATAACAAATCTAAATAAATGAACTGTCATTGGACAACATGTCCGTACATGAAAGATGGAAATAGAATCCTACACCAGATCAGAATGAGGGAATCGTCAAATCAAATAAGTCATGTCAGCAATCCACACTGCTATAGCTCCCATTCCCTAGAAGAAGTCACACCTGACGTCCCTGTGTCTGGACACCTAAAAGGTTTTAAAAATAATTTAAAGCAAGTGTTAGTACACAAAACGTTTTGAAAATATTTAGTAAGGTTTTATCGCAATAACAATAAGTTATTGATTACACATGTTCACGTACACTCTCTCTTGAGTTCTCCTCACCCCTCATCTATAGTGTACGCCTGACGTTCTATACTTAGTCCACCTATCTATGCTACCTAAGCTAACTAGACTAAGGTATTCAACCGAACATATCTATAGGTGACAGTTCCCGTACTGCCCATACAGTACATTAATTTTACTAACATCTTTCATGTGTTAATTTCCAACATAAGTAACATTACTCACATGTTATTATTTAAATAACTACATTAAGTTTCTCTACTTAATTTATCATTCCAATATACACAATTTTAAATAACATTCACATCTGTTATTAGTTGAATTATGTAATTAATTTTCTCGACTTAATTCATTCTGTTTAGATATACACTATCTAACTGTCTACTGTCTCACATAATTATATGCAACGCACGATATATATTTCCCACACAATATATATACAAGCAGATATATATTTCACTATAATATCCTCGTATCACACCTTAAGGATTCATTGGTTCGGATGTTCCTTCGACCCCAATTTATTTATGTTCGATATTAGTCCGGATAGCTATCAACCGCAAATCGAACTCTCATGTACTGGTCCGGAGATTCCATTGACCCTATTATATTCATTTTACTTTAAGTATTCACACAACCTATGTATGCATTGGTCCGGACGTCCCATCGACCCCAATATAATTAGGATACTTTAGGTATTCACACAACCTATGTGTGTATTGGTCCGGACGTTCCATCGACCCCAATACAATTAGTATACTTTAGGTATTCACACAACCTTTGTATTTCTATCCATCGATAGGTGTCCACACAAACCGATTATATATTTTAGTACGTAGTATATTTCTCTCTCATACTTACCGTACTATTGGCTTTACGATTTATCTCACTATCGTATTCATTTGAGTATTCACATAACTCTAAGGGTCGTAGGTACCCCTTTGTAAATTTCAGTAGTTAAGCCTAGCTTACCCTACTGGTTTACTCATTTATTTATTTGAAATTTCCGTAATTCGTTATCTTTCTCTTCGATAAAATTATGACACAATTCATCCCAATTCACTCTAGTCTTAATTCTTTTCAATCAGACTAAACAACTAATCCTATATAGGCCTACTCCAGTATAAGTAATCCCCTCATTATATTCTAACAAGGTTACAAATGTTTTCCACAATAACCGTTTAGAGTAATTAGGCCAAAAAGGGAAATGCTAAGTATTATGGGAGATCGAACCGGTTTTCCCCTTGAACTGAACTGGTTCGCCGGTCTGTAATTCATCTTCTCTGATTCGCTAGTGCGTTTTTCCACCATTAACACACCTATAACCCCCATGATACTTCACCAAACTTCATACCAATTGTTCCTAACAATTTCTACACGTATTAGGACTATTTTTAATGTGATTTTATCATCAAATCATAAAAAATCCTTGCCAAGATTGAATTAAATCATTTAATCATCAAGAACCCTAGGTTTTATGTTCTGCCCATATATTTGACCACAAAACCAGATTAAATTCCATAAAATCAATCATAATATCATCTGATTCAAAGTTCTCTATAGACATAATCTCATCTACATGCAATCCTATCCCACATGCATAAATTTCATTTTTTCCCAAGAATTTATTCAAAGATCAAGTTATCTATCAATCTCTACACATGGGTATTATAACTTCAAAATAATTGCAATAAACAACTTGCCTTGATTACTGTAGAGTCTGATCTCGTGAAGAAGGTAACGAATCTATATATTTCCTCTTTAAATCTCCACTCCTTAGGTGCTTAGGGTGCAAGAATGCCTTCCAAACTCCAGGAGTTCTCCTTAAGCTTTTTGGGAATGGTTCCTCTCTTCTCTCTAATGGCCTCTATAGGTTTTAGTTATGAACCCTAAACCACGATCCCAACTATTAGATATAGGCTTTAATTTTCGTAGGTCATTTATCTTCTATTTTTAAAATTACCAAAATGCCCTTAACAAATGCCGATTTGGTCCAAAATCGCCTCGGGACCCAAACTAAACCCCTGGGTATACTATTTTGACTATTTCAACCCTATTGGAGTCATCCGTGACCTCTAAATCATCATACGAGTTATTAAAAATATATTTCTTATTTCTCACCTTAAACTAGTCTACATGCGACTTCCGGTGAAATAAATTAAAATACCCACATATCACTCGCTATGTCGTATAATAATAACCATTTATTATTTACTATTCACACTTAGTAAATTTTATCAAAATATTAATGAGTATCTATCTCTCGATTAATATTTAATTATCACATTTATTTAATAAAAAACATTAAATTACTTCACTCGCGTAATTGAAATAAAACGTATTTTTCCTAATAAATTTGCGAATTAATTAAATAAAAATATACGCAGAAATACGGGATAATACATCCCTTCAATAGGCATCTCTCAACCTATTCTAAGAATATCTTTAAAAGAACTATGCTTCATTTAGAAATTAAAGAATTTATAAGGCTTGTTAATTTTCTCCCAGTCCAAATGAAACCCCAAAACAAGAGGAGTGTGATAAAAAAATACCAAGCATGTCAACCCGCACTTCAGTATCCATAAAAGCATATAACCAAACTGTATTGTGGAGTATTCTATCTATTTTTCTTTGAACATTGGCCTCTCCCTCCCGGCCATTACTCCATGTAAACCAATGGCCTCTAATTAGAATATCATCAACCATAATACTATCAATACACTAATTACTTTTTCTAACACCATTTCCTCCCCAACTTCATCCCAATCCACATTATTTCCTCCAATTCTCTTAATATTTTTTCTAACAACATTAAAATCGGCACCAATAATCCAAAGTTCTCCACCAAAATTAAAAGCCACATTCTTCAAAATCTCCATAATTATAAAAATGAAAGACATACATTATTTTTGTAATTGACTCTAACAGTAATAGCTTACTTCATACTGGACAACTCTTAAACTTTAAAGTTGTTTGGATCCCAAGAAATCCACAATCTTACATGACCATTATTAGGGGTATTATGAATTAGGTTATAATGGAAAAAACAACCCTCTTTTGCCCCATTGATATTATTCTTTCTCACCTTGATTTCCACCAGGCATATAAAACTGATATTATTATCTCTAATATACTTTTGAACCTCCTTTTGCGTATGAGGGGCATCAAATCCCCTAATGTTTCAAATGGCAAACTATATCATAGTTTCACTTTGTGGATGCCTTTCCCCCTCTCTTCTTAGTTCTATTTGTAACATTACTGCTTATGTTGCCTGTTATGCTGTTGTTTTGAAGGACTATTAACTTTCCTTTCTCATTGATTTCAATATGTATTAGTAAGTGGATTCTCATCATCAATAGCTTGCAAATTTCAAACACATTTCCCATAGTGAGATTAAATCTGTTTGGATCGGCATTTATCTCTGTATGCTTAACTTTACTTTCATTTACCTCTGTTGCAAGTTACAACTCCATCTCATGAAACGTCATTTATTAGCTTTTCTCTGTGTGTGATGCAGACTAAACCTCCAATTTTTTAAAATACTAATGGGAGTGCGGAGATTACGTAAAAAAAATTCAATACAAAAATACGAGACATAGTCATTAAATGTTTTAACAATAATGTTATGGATTATTTTGAATTTGGTACCCATTTACTTTTCGAAATTAAGTCTAACCCTACTTGTTATTTTTTTTAGATTTAACCCCCATCTTATACAAAATCGTTACTTCAAACATGTTTGGCTGTAATCTAACCCATATAATATGTTGATGTCCCTAAATACCCCTAAATGAAGTTGCTATTACACTTCTACCCATAACAACTGTTTTGCAAAAAAGTTATTAAAAACTGTTTCTTTATTTATTTTTAATTAATTTGATGTTATTTTTTAAACAAATAAATAGAGATGGATATTACTTGCTTTAAAAAACCCGTTTTGTAAAAAAGTTAAAAAAATCTGTTTCGTTATTTTAAAAAATATACTGGACGTTTTTTAGTATTTAAAAAAATAGTTGTGTATAATTCATTTTGACAAACCCTATTTTTATAACAGAGTTTTTTTAAATCTGATTTTTTTATAAAAAATACAAATTGTTAAAAAAGTTACATCTAATTTTTTAAAATAAAAAATGTTCATTTTATTAAATTAAGGAAATAATTTTTTTGTAACATTAAAAAAAATGTTATAAATAAAAATATAAACTAAATAAGAAAAAAAATATATGTAACCCATTTCGTATTGAATTGGAATGTTTGTTTTTTAAAGATACATGAAGAATATAATGGTTGGTTAAAAGCATTATAACAAAGTTAAAAAAAAAATAGTTGTTTCGTCAAAAAGTTAAAAAAAAGTTTAAATTGTTTCATTAAAAAAGAAGTCAAAAACTTAAATAAAACTATGAAACTTGACCCGTAGTGCTCAACGCGTAAATTTGACGTGAGAAGACATGAGAACATGACTCACAATTTTGACACGACATGACTTGTGTATATTACAAAAAGAACTTAACACAGTTGGTAATTTTTTTAAGCATTAAGGTCCCTCACCCCTTAACATGTGTATAAAAGAACTTAACATATGTATATTACAAAAACTTGTGTATACATTATAAAATTTCATGTGCAGTGTACAATTTTTTCAAATAAAATAAAAAATTTCTTGTATACCTTACAAAATTTATTATATACAATACCGAAAATCGGGCATACATTAAGGGAGATGGACCTTAGTGCCCCAAAAAATATGTTAGAGGACTGCAACAAAAAAAAACTTATCGAGCAAGGATTTAAGCCCCCCCAAAATCATTTTTCTAAATAGTAAAAAATTTACTATAGACCACCCATGCGATGAATTTTTTTTTTCAATACTAAAAATTTGAAATTTTCAAATATTCAAAAGATGATTGTTTTTAACCAAATTAAAAAGAGATGATTTGAGGATATCATGTGTACAAAAATCATTCAAAAAATCAAACCACAAGCGTGTGAGATGAACATCAAAATATTTAATAGCTGGAAATAAATATATTTTTTAATTTTGTATTCATACAAGTTAAATTTTGTATAATGTTTTTCGAGATAGTCTCACTACTAGATCATCTCCACTTTAAAAAATTCGTCCGTTTTAAGGTTTGTTGCTTGCTTATAACTTATAAGATATTATTGTCAATATATATGGTGATATTAAAAAAATATATATAGTCCCATTTGTCAGGTCAACATATATATAAGTCGTATTGACTTTTCAACAACCATATAGGTCATATTTCAACTTTTTAGGAAATTTTTTCATAATTTTACCCTTTTAAAACCAATCATCCGTAACTTCCTTTAGGAAGTTACATAAGTGGCTGAATTTTTATTTTAATCTTAAAATGATCATAACTTTTTATTCACAAATCCGTTTTTCGCAAAATTATTATTATAGAAATCTGCTCGATGAGATCTATCAAACAAGATCCATGAAACCTATATAATTTCAAAGAAAAAAAATTACACAAATAGTAAACTTTACTGTATGCATTAGAATATGAAATAGTTTTATATATGTGACATTTTCACAAACAATCAGTAACATTTACTGTGGTAATATTACGCAGTATATATATATATATATATATATATATATACTGCATAATATTATATATGTGACATTTTCACAAACAGGCAGTAACATTTTCACAAACCTGCCTGTTTGTGAAAATGTCACATATATAAAACTACCTTTGACACTCCGCCTAATAAAATACCGGGTGATCAGTCCTATACCAAATTAAAATAGGAATCCCAATTGGTTATTCCTTAGCATCACTGTCGAAAACCTTTTTGAAACTTACTAACCACCTAGTAATCCAAAAAGCTGGTGCCAAATTTTATCTTTTTAATTAAACAACCAATAACATGCGGAAAGATAATATGAGTCATACACCACGACTGAATTAAATAACCTGAATAAATAATAAACTACATGCCGAATAAACTATCGGTCACCAAAGTAAATAGTCCAACAACAATCACCCAACAACTGAATAGATAAATCTGAAAACTATAACTGAAAAGTCTGGGCGACATGCCCTAAGTAAACTGAAACTGATAAATGATTCCTGCTCTAGGAAGGAATGAATGATGCGTCTAAACCAAACTCCTGCTAGCATCCACACGTGCCGCAGCTCCGTGTCCCTGGAATAGAATATCAAGTCTGACGTCCTGTGGCTGGACACCTAAAAAGTTTAGAAAATAATTTTATAGCAAGGGTTAGAACCCAAAATATTTTGAAAATATTTAGCAAGTGAATTAAATGCAGTAATTAAAAATATATGAATGTGCTTCATATTTAAGTTAGTGTCACACTCTCTTGAGAACATACCCACCCCTCCACTAATGTGCACACCTAACGATTACCTTAACCCCACCTAGTTGGACTACCCCGTCCAACTAGTCCTGGTGTAATCTCCCCTTGCCTTTCTACTCTAAACCGAGTATTATATTCCATGGGCTATAAGTTATCTCACTAATTAACTTAATTAATTTCTTTTAAATAATATCATATAATTATGACACAAGTTATATAAAACAAATACATCACACACTGTATTATTACCCGCATATAATATTTACTACCATTATATACGTACCTTTACTACAACAACCACACATATATCATATGTATATCCATCCCTCCGAGTATACCCTCTCCGTATGATTCCCTCTAAAGTGCTATCTCACTAGGTGTGCTCACAAAACCTAGTTACCCAAGTTCGAATCGCTCATTAACCTGGCAAAAAATATCAACGTAGTGGAGGCGGTCATATTCCTTCCCTGAAAGTGAGATAAATTCCTCACCCATATACCGGACGCTATGACATGGGGATATACTCACCCTACTCCTCAAGCTAGGGGATTCACCCACATCGCGCAACCTCCCTTGATAGTACTAGAGTATATTAATTAATTAAATATCTAGTCACTGATATTTAATAGCGCACACACACACACACACACACACACACACACACACACACACACACACATATATATATATATATATACTATCACCACACCGTATATATATAATATAAATCACGACTTTATCGTGTACTAAAAAACACCCGTAACACTAGCCTGAAATTCCCGAGTCTCTGTCCCGACTCAACATAATTAATTTTCTCACTTATTAATTTATTATTTTTCCGAGTCTGTGGTCCGACTCTAATTTATTTAATTCACACATCAATTAATATAATATTTCCCCCGAGTCTATGGTCCGACTCTAATATAAATACTTTACACATTAATCAATATAATATTTGCCCGAGTCTATGATTCGACTATAATTTAATTAATTTATACATCAATCAATTTAACACATGGTGTCGCCCAATCAATATACCCGGACTCGCTCACTTGGCCGGTACCATCGTTAATACCCGATCCTATATTCCGCCCCATAATTAATTAATCACACATCAATTCTTTTAATAATGTAGTGCCACTCAACTACAATACCCGAACATTTTTTCCTCGGTCCAAAACCACTACCTACGAATTAATTCCCGAAATTTAATCATCCCGTGGCATACGATTATCACCCTCTTAAACCCAATTATATCCCTTTATAATTGTTAAGGAATATGTGTCACATATGAATTTATCACTAAATAAAAGTAGGGGATTAAATCCTTAATTAATTTCCCTTTATATATTAAACAAGCCGATCTGTCAAAAATCTGGGACCATCGATCGATCGAACATGTCCCTTTCTTATTCGCTGTTCTGTTCGGCCATTTAACGAAACCTCAAGATTTTATCTTCATTCCAAACCCTTACCTAATCACAACCAACATTACCTCCACATAAGAAAAGGGTCTAAACGTCCTAGAGACCTTAATTCATCATCAATTTTATACATAATCCTAAGTATATCCGATTTGGGTTTTTCACCCGGGTCTCGTTTTATCAAATCCGACCTCACTATTTTCTGTCAATTTAATCACTAATACATATTGTAATTCACCCTACAATTCAATCTTAACAGTCCCAAATCATAACTTAATATCCATTGAGTAATTAAATCTGTCCATTACTCTAAATTCAGAAAAACCCAATTTTAATTATTGTTACACACCCAAAACAAATTTTCATAAATACATACTATAATATGAATTGGTTATCACCTATTTTAAGTATCACAACAGTTAATCACTTGCCTGGAATTATTCGTAGAGTCTGATCTGTTAGTGTAGAAAAGGTGCTGATGAAGAACACCCAATTTGTCCCTCAATTTGTCTCCAAAAAGATCCCCAATTTGCTTTTAGATTTGTTTCCTCTGTGCCTCTCTCAAACCCTAGGTTTAGAATTGCTAACTGCCATTCAATAAGTCCCTCAATTAGGTTAAAAATCCTTAGTCCCATTTTTGGCCACATGGGCCTAATTAAAATGGCTCGACACACACCGTGTGGGTCCGGCTATGCCCAAAAATGCTCTGAGACCCGAATACTCCCCCGGGTACTCTTTTCTGACTATCTCGACCCATCCGGACTCAACCGCACACTCAGAATTGTCATCCGAAATACTTTATAACATTTTCCAATTTTGACTTCAAAAATGCAACACACGGAATATCGAACAATTAAACTTAAAGTCGCCAAATATAAATAATTCTTCCCACTCAAATACATTTTCCAAATCATAAATTTAAATTTCTCCAATTTAAATATTTTATATCTCCCAAAAATAATTAAATATTAAATTCTCAAAATTACGGGTTGTTACACTACCTTATATTTAAAGCTCCGCGCGAGCGGCATCCAATCCTTACCCCCATTGTGGGAGATTCAACGACCTTCATCAGAGCTCCGATTTGGGGTGGGTTGTCGTGGCATGTGATGCCGCTGGAGCGGGCGTTTGAAAATAAGAGACTTTTAAATAAATGGGTTCTGCATCCACCGAAGTGGCATGTAACATTTTCACAAGCATTAGCATTTACTGTGTTCATATAACATAGTGTATATATATATATATATATATATATATATATATATATATATATATATATATATATATACCTGGTGGATCCAAACCTCTTTTTTTATGATATTATCTTATTTTTAATGGTCCACGCTAGCGGCATCCAATTTCCACCACCATCCACCCCCATTGTCGAAGCTCCAACAGCCGTCATCAGAGCTCTGATTTGAGGTGGCATGGGATGCCGATGTGATATTTTCACAAACTGTAACATTTATTATTTGTGAAAATATTACAAATATAAACCTAACCTAATGCTACCCCTACTCACCCCAAATCGGAGCTCCGATGGATTCAAATCTCATTTATCCAATATTCTCTTATTTCATAAGGTTCGCGTCAGCGGCACCCCATGTCACCCCAAATCAGAGCTCTGATGAAAGTTGTTGGAGCTCCGATAATGGGGGTGGGTGGTGGTGGTGATTATATGCCGCTAGCGCGGACCGTAAAAAATAAGACTCTTAGAAAAAAGAGGTTTGGATCCACCGTACACACACACACACACACATATATATATATATATATATATATATATATATATATATACATTATGTTATAATACAGTAATATTTCTGTTTGTGAAAATATTACAAATATAAACCTAACTCAATGCCAACCCTACTCATCCCAAACCGAAGCTCCGGTGGATCCCAATTTCATTTATCCAATATTCTCTTATTTTCTAAGGCCGCGCCAGCGGCACCCCATGTTATCCCAAATTAGAGCTCTGATGAACGTTGGGTTAGCTCCGACAATGGGAGTGGGTGATGATGAGGATTGGATGCCGCTAGCGCGGACCGTTGGGAATAAGATAATATCGAAAAAAGAGGTTTTGATCCCCCGTATATATATATATATATATATATATATATATATATATATATATATATAGTACTGCTCTTGTGCATACTAGTCCGCATTTTAAGAGTGCGGATTAGACATGTGTCACCTGACGGTGAGCCCAAAAGAGAGAGAGAGAGTGCCTATAATTTCTAGGCTCACCGCCAGTGACACATGTCTGGTCCGCACTCTTTAAATGCGGAGTGGTATGCATAAGATCAGTATTGTGTGTGTATATATATATATATATATATATATATATATATAATACAATAAATATTACTGTTTGTGAAAATGTTACAGATATAAACCTAACCTAATGCCAGCGCTACCCACCCCAAATCGAAGCTCTGATGAACGTTGTTGGATAGTGTGACCTTTAAAAATAAGATAATTTTGAAAAAAAAAGGTTTGGATTCACTCTGTGTGTGTGTGTGTACACTATGTAATATTAACACGGTATTACTGTTTGTGAAAATGTTACAGATATAAACTTATTTCTCTTTCTGGTGCATACAGTAAAGTTTACTGTCTGTGTAATTTTTTTCTTTGAAATTATATAGGATTCATGGATCTTGTTTGATAGATCTCGTAGAGCAAATTTCAAAATTAGTAATTTTGCGAAAAACGGATATGTCAATTAAAAATTATGATTATTTGAAGATTAAAAAAAAAGTTCAACCACTTATGTAACTTACTCAAGGAAGTTACAGATGGTTGGTATAAAAGGGTAAAATTGTGAAAAACAATTTCAAAAAATTAGGAGTAGGATTTATATGTAAGTAAAAAACACGGTGGGATTAAAATATCTAAAAAAAATCTAATATGATCTAAATGAGAATCCCCCAAAAAACTAAAAACTAAAAATGTACATAATTTCCAATTTCGTATTTCATGGGCTTTTGAGCTGAGTTGAAGATAATCTCCATCAAATTTTATTTAAAAATGTTTTTATTTTTAAAAGGTGACATGTTTTTAAATTAGATTTGTTGAGAGTACTCTGGAGATCTATATATCACGTGCCTTATTGAGCATTGATACGTTAGTTAAGCAATGAGCCATGAAATGACAACTCCATACAAGTTTCATTATCTCTCCAAGATTCATAATATATTTGATGTTAGAGTTAATTGTACTCCTTCTAATCCATCTGTTTTACAATAACGGCAAACTATGACTTATGAGTGGGATCCTTAAAAATCTCTCTCATATCCAAAAGCTGTTGAGCGAGTAAGTGGGTGGATTTAGGGTGGTGGAAATCGCATCTTTTAATGGTATATTACAAATTCTGTATTCTATATATGAATATATAATATATTGCACTGCTCATAAATTAGACGGCAATCAACAATTTGTTTTATACAATTGTTGCATACATGAAAGAGGGACATTGCGGCAATAATTTATGTAAACTTGTTCCACCGTAGTGATTTATATCATTAATGGGGAATTGGTGATTTTTATTAAATAGTTTTTTTAAACTAAATAGTTCTTTCAATAATTTTTGATATACGTTTATATTTTATTCTACAAAAGTCCATCACCACATAATAACACTAAAAAAAAGTTCAGATGAGAATTGTTGAAGTTCCGATAGTGGAGGGATGGGAGGGGAGAGGTGAGGTAAAATGTGGATAGCGCGAATCTTTAAAAATAAAATGAGTAATTTGTATATATATATTGAAATGTGTTTTAGGAGAGTTGTAGAGATAGATCCTTGAACTTTTAGAAAGCTTGCCCGTTTAATAATTTCGTGTTTGTTCATTAATATCATCTCGCATATTATAACTTAACCAAATCTTTCACAATGTTGAATCAATCAATTTGAATAGTCTTCAAAATGTGCTATTAATTTTTGGGTGGTGATGTAGGTACCCAAAAAAATTCTCACAAAATGCATAAAAAAATTGTACATCATATTTAAAAATCATTATAATGGTGTTATAGAATAATTTTTGGATTCACTTTACCATTACCCAATTTTATCAGAATTTAAATTACTACTCTACAAATGTGTCTTCATTAAATTTTGTGAAGCACAATGTCTATAATTTAATTTAATTGTTGTAAGTTTTTATATACTCCTACAATTCAAAAATAAAAACATATTTTCTAAAGACCATAAAAAAACTCATTAATTGATTTTCTTAGCGGAATGACAATAGCTATGACATGGGTCCCTTTTCATTATTACATTTTTACGAATATATAATATAGATTATGTACTTTTAGAACTTAAAATAATATTGATTATAGATGTAGGATAATAAATATTTCGTTTTCATTTTTAATCCCTATTTTCAAATTAAAGGGACACGTGGCATGCTATGATTGGTTGACGTTTTATAAATATGAATTCGCGCCAACGACTTTATTAAAAAATAGGGATTAAAATTATAAATAAAATGTTTATTGTCCTATTTCTAAAATACATATTACAATAGGTCCTAAATTTACAAAGCCCTTATATAATATTAGACCACTATTACATTGTTACCTTAAGTTTCTATAATCAACAATAGTACACCCAAAGTGATTGGAGTAATATTAGAGAGGCTCTAAAATGTTAAATTTTGTATGATCTGAGTAATGCATCATATATATATTCAGTCGTATTTCAATGTTTGATATATCTCATAAAAAAATTCTAAGGGTCCATTTGATTAATTATTTTTGCCAAGGTAAATGTCAAAAAGTGATAAATATGAATATTTGCCAACTTTTTGACTCTTTGGTTACACAATTTGGCATGACATTATTTGTCAATGTACAACACCCTTTATGCATAAGTTATTGACAAACTTTGCTTACCTATTTGAATGAAAATATTTGCCAACAAATTTACTAATTTCTTAAACGGTTTTAATTTTTTAAAAACTGTTTTAAATAATTAAAAAAACTGCTATGAATATTTAAAAATTGTTTTGTAATATTTTAAAAACTGTTTTTAATATTATAAAAAATTGTTAAGAAAATGTTTTGCAATTTTTTTTTAAAACCATAGCATAAAAATATTTTAAGAACTGTTTTTAACATTTTTAAAAACTGTTTTGAATATATTATAAAAACAGTTTTAAAGTTTTTTTTTTTAAAAAAAACTATTTTAAATAGTTAAAAAAAACTATTGTGAATAATTAAAAATTGTTTTGTAATATTTTAAAAACTGTTTTTAATATTATAAAAAATTGTTAAGAAAATGTTTTACAAATATTTTTAAAAATCGTAATATAAAAATATTGTAAAAAATGTTTTTAACAGTTTTAAAAACTGTTTTGAATATAATATAAAAACAGTTTTAAAGTTTTAAAAACAATTTTAAATAGTTAAAAAAAATGTTGTGAATATTTAAATATTGTTTTGTAATATTTTAAATACTGTTTTTAATATTATAAAAAATTATTAAGAAAATGTTTTACAATTTTATTTAAAAACCGTAATATAAAAATTGCTTTTAAATAAACTAATTGGATTGATTTTAATTTCGCCTAATGATTGCTAGATACCCTTATGTGAAAAAATTAGGTAAAATTTGACTAGGTAAAATTTATGTAAGTATTTTTTTTATCCATTATCAACCAAACGAACCCTATATTTTAGTATCTCCGTACTATTAATCAATATGTTGAGTTAATGGTTGTTCAAGTTTTGCTGTCCTTGAATATATATTGCTTTTCCATAATTTCTAGGATCCATCACTTTCCATTTCCTTTGCGTATGCTTTTCCACCTTTAACCTTTTTCAATCCTAAAGGCTGCTCATAAAGTAGGGGGCAAACAACAATGGTTCAATATTATAAAGAAAGAGAGCTATTAGGATTTGGAGTAAATCTTCAGAATTGTGATGGGTAGTGGGTGGGGTCAGATCAGTGGGCAGTCTATTTCCCCATCCCAATTATCGCTGTTTTGTATCAATAAAAATAAATTAGGCCGGTGAATAAGAACTTTTTTTCATGATTACTTGAAAAATATGGAGCTTTACTATGAAGAAACCTGTATTTGACTTGTTTTGTAATTTGAAGAAGTGATTTGCAATCAATATTTCTCTTTTGATGTTACATAAACGAAGTGGGTTGTTAAGAGGGAAACTTCCGATGTTAAAGGCACAACCAACATCTTCCATCATGATTTTATTGGAAGTCGAGCCGCAGCCATTCACATCTCTCTCAAATATTCCGTGTGTTTAAGTCTACTTAATTATAACTAGTTAATTTATGCGTGCCTTGCACGTGTAATATTTTATTGAAAAGCAGTCACCCTTTGACGTCTGTAGTCAACGCTAACAACTGTAAGAACGGTGAGAACAGATGCACGCAAAGAAGCTAAAAATACATATATTTTGTAGGAGTGACATGTATACTGGATTCGTACAAAATCGTACGTACAAATTTATGTTTGAATTTACTTAAAGCACGAATTTATATAGACACGACGCGTCAGTCTATACAGACGATTCTGTATAGTATTCTCTGTACAAATAGAATTTTTATTTTGTAAATATATTGTCGTATCGTATATGTTAGCGCATTAATATTCAACTCAACTCAAATAAAAATATTTTTCAATAATTTAGGATCAGTTACATGAATTTTATTTTTTCATTCTATTTTATTCAGTGTAATATTTTCGATTAAATTACATAATATCATGTCATTTTTTACAATATCCTCCCAAGTCAATTTATGCATACCTCTAACCTTTGCATTACCATAAATACGAACTAAGGTTGCATTTGTTTTTCTGTCTAAATCTGAAGTCTGAATCTAAAAAGATTGTTTGCTTGTCCTCTGAAATTGTTTGCAAATTTATGTCTAAAATCTGAATACAGATTATTTGGACCATTTTACCCTTATATTTATCTTATAATCATAACGTATATTTAAAACATCCATGATAAGAAATACATATTATTACATCATGTTTTTTTTATCGTGATCCTGTTAAAAAAATATTCCGATAAAATAAGTATAGATGATTATTTTTAACATATATTTTTTTATTGGACTCTTTTTTTAAACTTAAAAATTATATTTTGGGAAAAAAATAAATTTATAGGGTGACAAAACAAAAATGTGTATATCTTAATGATGTCGCTTGAGTTTTTATGTCCCAAACCAAAGTCTCTCCAGTTTTTTATTACGTTATTTTATGGCTTTACAATGTCACCCTTACAGTTTTTTTTTTTAAATCACCCATATAGTTGGTAGTAGTAGGGTGCTATAGTTGATTTGTAATGTTTTCACGAGGGAGTAAGGGACGAAGATATCCAAATATTCTATAAATAAAAATGTTATTTTTAAATAGTTAAAAACATTAGATGTGCCATCTATGTGAATAGTCGTAGTGTTGAAATGACAAAGCAAGCATATGTGTGAATTGACTTGCATTTAAACTGTGTAAGGCTAGTGTACTCTAACAGGTATTAAAATAACGAGTGGTCATAAAGGTAAAGGCCTATTTTATGGACTCCTAATGGGTCAAATCAAATTTAGTCTAAGCAGAAGGCAGTACGGAGCAAATGGGTGCAATCAAATAGAAGACATAGAAGCATTAACCAACCAAACAAAAAAAAAATGCTACAAAATGCAAAACGCAGTTAGTTGCATCCCACGATCTCCTCATCTTCTACAGGTTTTTATTCTTTTTTAGCTATATAAAAAATGGTGAAGGCACCGTTTTGTTTCCTATTTGAGGTTTGTTTTTCATTTTTTAAACCTATAAAAGCATAAAAAAAATTCGATTGAATAAAGGAAGAAGAAGAAATATATATGTTGTTTTGTTATGTATTTGTGTGTCTATATATAGATTTTGTGAGAGATGCGTAATACAAAGTTTCGTGGAGCTGAAATTCTTCTACAAATTTGTTGAATATCACGTTTTACTTGGGTACGATTCTGATAAGGATTATCTATTATTTTTAAGGGTGCAATCGGTACGTATTTTTACCGTACCGTACCGTTTTGGTCCAATAAACAATGGTTTTTGTTTCATATTATGAAATACCAAAAACCGATTTTACCAAAATCGAAAATATCGTAAAAAATTTGGATGGTTTTAGTTTTTAGATATAAAAAATTGATTTATCGAGGTACCGACTTATCGTACCGAATTTATCGTACCAAAATTATCAAATTACCGTACTTGAATACTGAATTACCGTACAATATTACATAAAAGAAATGCCCCTCATATAAAAGAAAAACGCACATACACGGGGCTCTTCTAAACCTAAACCTAATTCAGCGCCTCACTCCCTCTTCTTCTCCTCAATCTTTCACCCCCGTTAATATGCCATATAGGTACCCAACTGCTCAGAGACGTAAACCTCGGCCAAAGAGATGGCCGAGGTCAAAAGGGCCTTAGATTGGCCCCCAGCGGTCTCGTCCTAAGTAAGGTCGGCCACGGTCGATGTTACTAGTTACCTCAACAGGAGAGGTCTTCATGATCCACAGAGGCAGTTATTCATCAGGTCAGCTAAGGCTGGCAACCTCGGCTGGTCGCAGGCCGAGGTTGCAAGGGACACTCCATCATCGTAACCAGTTTCGGCTGGGAACCAGCCGACGTTCCTGCTACTCCACCATCACCTCGACCAGGATGACATTACAGCTCCACCCGCCTTACCTCGGCTCTCTCACCGAGCCAAGGTCACCACTGATCGAGCAGTTGCCCGACCACACTAACCTCGTCCCCTTCCAGGCCGAGGTTGAGACCAATCACAGATGGCCGAGTCTTCATCAGCACATGTAAGGTTGGGAACACGTGTACACAATCAGTTATAACCGAATCATTCCCATCACGTGAGGGAATATTGAGGTCATCATTATCTATATAAGATCATCCAGGTGTCATTCTCATACTGGTTCGATCCTCATGCACATGCTCATTGCTTGCCTGGGGGGTACATTACACCCCCAAGCACTATATATAGAGGTCATCCTCTACCTTGTAAAGGATCCCGAAATTGGCAACCTTAGCTGAAAATCTGTCCAAATTTACAGTAGAGAGAGAAAGCTTAAGAGATTGTATCCATGGCCATTGGTGCCTTCATCTAGTGATATTACTCACACACACTTATAGTGGACGTAAGCCAGATTGGCTAAACCACTTACATTCAAGTGTTCATCCTCTTCTCCTCACCTCAATCTCTCATATTTAGTATACTCTTGTGCTGCCATTGTTATCACTAGTTCTTACAAACACCTTGGATGGTGGTGTTATTTCCAACATCATCATTTTGGCGCCGTCTGTGGGAACGAGAAGCTATCTCTTCCTCATTCGTTGCTTAACCTCACCGGAGACTCTGGTGGTGAACTAGGCCTCACCCCTTGCGTGGAGCTGTTTCACCATTGAAAGAGGTCCTGTAAGGTATTAAGATCATCTACAATACCAGATCTTTAGTGCTAACACATGGCACCGAAATTACCACCGCCTCTTCCGCCGCCTGGGGCTGGTGGACCTAGCTCCAGCCAGGCACCGCCTCAGTCCGAAATGGCGAAGGTGGCCGCAACCTCGAGGTCTTTGGCTGCAACGCAAAAAGCAATGCAGGAGAAATTTGCACAACTCAGTCAAAACATGATGAAACCACCTGGGGTCTCACCGGAGATGATCACTCCGGCAGCTGTTCAGCCTCATCCTGACGCCATGGGACCACCCCATGCACCACGAAAAGACCAACCTACGCCTTAGCAGAGGAGGGACGTTGCTGACCCTAGACGGTTGCGTCTGGGGAGGCAAGGACACCCTTGCCCTGAGGATAAGTATGATGATTAGGAGGCAGAAGATGCTCCAGAAGATTGTTGGGAGCCATATGAGGTTTCAAATAACACAGCGCATCCTATCCAGCATAGCCGAGGTTATGGAGGTCGAAGAGGTGAAGAAGCCCAACAAAGAGGGTCAGATTTTGACCGATTAAGCAGAGGGTCGGCCTTTGAAAGGCTCGACCCAATGAACGACCTACAACAGAAGTTGTCAAGGTCGAGAAGTGCAGTCGGCTCATAAAGAGAAGATGGTCAATGTCAGCCTCACTAGGGCCGACCCTATATAAGGAGAGGAAGAGACCAGGAAGAGGTCAACAATCGACGTTGTACTGCGACTGGGGAACCCTCAGTCCACCCCTTGGAGGTGGCTTGGGATAACCTCGGCCAGGCCGACGTTGTAAGACCATGGAATGACTCCATCCAATGTCTTGAGGAAAAGATAGGAGACCTCATCAAAAGTCGGGATCCACTACAAAGAGGTTTCTCAGAAGGCTCTCCGTTAATGGCTAAGATAGTGAGCTTCCCTACCCCAACCAAGTTCAAGCCACATACAGTGACTCCTAAGTATGACGGTAGCACCAATCCTGTACATCATATTGAGATGTACCAGTCAGCGACATACGTTTATTTAATACCAGATGAGATGAAATGCCGGGCCTTCTCCGGGACTTTGACGGGAGTTGCACACATCTGGTTTACTTCTCTTCCGAAGAATTCAATTGAGAACTTTAAGGGCTTGGCCGAACGATTCATTCATAATTTATGCTTTGGGGTAAGACCTCAAAAGAATACCACCCATCTATTGTATGTCAAGCAAGGCAAGCACGAGAGCCTAAGAGACTACATCGCCAGGTTCAACAAAGAAAAACTTGAGGTTGAAGATTACAAAGAGAATATTTCCATGATCGCCCTCATAGGAGGTCTTCAGAAAGGGAAGTTATTGTGGAAACTTGCGAAAGACCCTACAAAGTCCATGGCGGAGCTATTGGCAACTGCGGGGAAGGTCATGAACGCTAAAGAGGCCATGGCCGCTAAGTATGAAGACGAGAATGGCGGTAGCAGAGAAAAGTTCCAAAGAAAGAAAGATGGAAAGAAGAGGCCAGTTGATGACAAGTTTGCACGTTATACCCCTCTAACTATGAGCTGCGAACACATCCTCAACGAGATCAAGAATGACCGGTCGCTGAGATGGCCAGAGAAGCTGAAGGCTCCTCCACATAAGAGGAACCAGAACTTATGGTGCGAATTCCACCAAGATCATGGCCATGTAACAGACAAGTGCTTCGCCTTAAAAGATGAGATCAAAAAAATTTTAAAGTCAAGAAAGTTAAGGAAGTACGTTGATAGCAAGGCTCCTAAATGGGGAAGAGATGACCCTAAAAAGACGAGAAACGATAGGTGTCGTAATGATACCCAAGCAAAAAGGGGTGATGGCTCAGATGGAGATGATGAAGATGATCCGGACCTTCCACCAAAAGATGACAACACCCCCGTGAAGAGGGTTGGTATGATCTCCTTTGGTGTTAACACCATATGCGGAGGACTTGCAGGGGGTGGTTCTAAAGTGGCTGATCGAAAAGCTCATGTCGTAGAGGCCAAGTCAGGGGCCAAACTTGAAATGGTAAATCTGACATCTTCCAAGACAATGCAGAAGAGAAAGAAGGTGGACACTCTCATAATCGGGTTCTCCCAACTCGACTTCAAAGGCATCTTAGATCGACATGATGACCCTTTGGTAATCACAACAAGAGTTTATGGATGTGAGGTACAGAGAATTCTTGTAGATGGAGGAAGTTCAGCAGATGTGATGTTTTGGCCCTGCTTCAAAAGCCTAGGCCTTAGCAGAGCTAGGCTGGTACCCTATCATCATCCTTTAATGGGGTTTAGCTATGAAAAGGTCCATCCGTTGGGAAGATATGAGATGGACGTACGAATGGGTGATGAGTGGCCTAAGAGGTTAACTCGGAAGATCAGTTTTTTTGTTATGGACGAAAACGTCTTCTCGGTCTATAACCTCATCATAAGAAGAGTAGCCCTTAAGGAGTTTAAGGCCGTGCCGTTGACGGTCCACCAGATGCTAAAATTCCCAACCCCCTATGGGGTAGGGGAAGTGCAGGGTGACCAAACCATAACACGAGAATGCTACTTCAACTCGGCTGAAGAGAGAGAGGCTCATAAGAGATCAACTACCACATATAACATTAATACACTTGACCCCAGAGATGAAACGAAATTGAAGAAAGGAGAGGCCGCGGAAGAGGTAGAATCCATCGTCCTCAATGAGGACGAGTAAAAAAAACCGTTCAGGTCGGCAAATCCTTAAAGGCAGAAATCAAGGAAGAATTGATAAAATTCCTGAGAAAGGGGCAGAGTGTCTTCGCTTGGAGTCACGCAGACATGCCTGGCATCAGCCCTGAGGTTATGTGCCACAAGCTGAATGTGACTAAGGACACTAGGCCAATCAAACAAAGATGAAGAATCTACTTTAGGGACAAGTACGATGTCATCCGGGAAGAATTCAGAAAGTTAGAAGAAGCAGAGTTTATCAAGGAAGTCATATATCTGGAGTGGCTATCGAATGCAGTCATTGTGCCCAAAGCCAACAGAAAATGGAGAATGTGCCTAGACTTCACCGACCTGAACAAGTCTTGCCTGAAGGACAGCTATCCCTTACCTCGAATTGACCAGATGGTAGATGCAACTGCAGGACATGAGCTCATGAGCTTCATGGATGCGTATTCAGGCTACAACCAGATCTTCATGAATGCCGAAGACTCCGAGAAGACAACCTTCATCACGGATAAAGGGATATATTTCTACAAGGTTATGCCCTTCGGATTGAAAAATGCGAGGGAAACATACCAATGTCTTATGAATAAGATGTTTGAGGCCTAAATAGGCAAGACTATGGAGGTATACGTAGACGATATGGTAACGAAGAGATTAAAGGCATGCACCCACGTGCCAAACCTAGAAAAGACATTCGATACCATGGACCTGTACGAAATGAAACTCAACCCTGCGAAGTGTGTCTTCGGGGTAGGAGCTGGGAAATTTCTTGGTTTCATTGTCAATCAGAGGGGAATAGATGAAAACCCTGAGAAAATTAAAGCTTTGCTCGACATGAAGACACCAAAAAGCATCAAGGACGTTCAGAGACTAACGGGAAGAGTAGCTGCACTCAACAGATTTATTTCAAGTGCGACGGACAAGTGTCTTTCATTCTTTAAGGTGCTCAGAAAGGCCTTTGAGTGGGACAAAGAGTGTGATGAGGCTTTTAATCAGCTCAAGTCCTACCTCGGATCCCCCTTACTCTTATCTCGACCGATAGTAGGAGAGAAATTATATGCTTATCTAGCAGTCTCTGAGTCAGCTATAAGTGAAGCCATAGTACGGGAAGACGTTGGGGTCCAAAGGCCTGTGTATTTCAACAATAAGGTCCTTCAAGGGTCTGAACAAAATTATCCTCGGATGGAAAAGTTAGCCTACGCCCTGATACATGCTTCTGGGAAGATGAAGCCTTACTTTCAACCCATTCCATGGTCATCCTCACCGACTCCCCACTAAGACAGGTCCTCCATAAACCTGAGAAGTCGGGTAGATTGATGACATGGGCCATTGAGTTGGGGGAGTATGACCTTACTTATCAGACTAGGACGGCCATCAAAGGGTAGGCACTTGTAAATTTTGTCACCGAGTTCACATGGGAAGAGGCCGAGGTCAAGAATAATCTAGAGATTATAGAAGGGTCAAATAATAACATCTTTCGAGACCCGAAAGAGGTTATGCCTAAGGGAGCCAAAGATGGAATAGCGGAGAATGAGGAAGACCGGTACCTCTTCAGGCAGGGAATAATATTAGAAGGTGGTTTCTTATCAGATAAAGACATCTGGAACCTCTTTATCGACGGGTCCTCTTGTAAAAGGGGGAGCGGTGCGGGGTTCATACTCTCAGCCCTGGATGGTACTAACGTCGAATATGCCCTAAGATTTAACTTCAAGGCATCAATTAAGTCAGAATATAAGGCCATGGTAGCAGGCCTCTCATTGGTAAAGACCCTTAGGGTAAGACGACTCCTGCTTCATAGTGACTCAATGTTGGTTATTAATCAAGTATTAGGGGTTTATGAGGCCAAGAATGAAAGGATGGCCAAACACCTGAAGAGGATGAGAACGATACTTAAAGGCTTCGAAGAGGTAAAGA
This sequence comes from Sambucus nigra, assembly GCA_949130495.1. Lineage (NCBI taxonomy): Eukaryota > Viridiplantae > Streptophyta > Magnoliopsida > Dipsacales > Adoxaceae > Sambucus > Sambucus nigra. The sequence goes on along the minus strand of OX422215.1, from coordinate 600,302,882 downwards.
TGAAGAGAATACCTCGTCAAAATAATAGTCACACAGACGCACTAGCAAGGTTGGGTTCAGCAACCAGGATAGACATCAGAAGAACATTCCCAGTTGAGATCTTTCCCAAGGCGACTATTGAAGAAGAAGAGGTAAGTAACCCTTGCCTCAATTTGAACCTAGGGGACTCATGGATGGACCCCCTTATCAGATATATCAGAGAGGGAGAGCTATCGAAATCAAAGTTAGAGAGGAGGAAACTGAGGTACAGAGCTAAAAAGTTCTTAGTGGTAGGAGACGTCCTATATAAGAAGGGATTCCTATTACCTCTCCTCAGATGCGTTCATGCCACATAAGTTCCCCGCATCTTACAAAAGGTACACGAAGGTTCTTGCTCCATCCATATAGGAGGAAGACCTTTGGCCAAGAGGATTATTACGCAAGGATACTGGTGGCCGACCCTGGTCAAGGATGCTGTAGCCTACGTAAAAAGGTGCGATAAATGTCAGAGATTCTCCACTATTCCCCATCAACCTCATCAGCCTATGACGTCAATCAGTTCCCCTTGGCCATTCGCAGTATGGGGAATAGACTTAGTGGGTCCCCTGCCAAGGGCTGTAAATAATTATCAAGTTCTGATAGTGGCCATTGATTACTTCTCCAAGTGGGTAGAGGCAGAGTCGATGATCATGATTACAGAGTAGAAGACCTTCCAATTTATTTGGAAAAACATCATATGCAGACATGGCCTCCCAAACACCCTCATTTCGGACAACGGAACCCAGTTCAAGAATTCTTCCCTAGAAAAATACTGCGAAAGAGTTGGGATAAAGCAATTTTTCTCTTCTCCTGGCCGACCTCAAGCAAACGGTCAAATCGAAGTCACAAACAGAACGATCCTTGACGAGATCAAGAAGAGGTTAGAAGAAGCTAAGGGTAGATGGACTAAAGAGGTTTATGCTGTGCTATGGGCCTACAGAACAGCGGTTAGGACACCAACGGGGGTGACCCCATTTATGTTATCACATGGCTTTGAGGCCGTCATACCAACAGAGGTAGGACTCCCTACTCATAGGGTTCAGACCTATGAACCTGAGAAGAATGGGGAGGAGAGAAGACTCGACCTAGACTTGATTGAAGAGAGAAGGGAAGACGCAAAAATCAGGAAATCAACTTACCAACAGGGAACAATAAAGTTCTACAATCAAAGGGTAAAATCAATACCCATAGCTTCTAGAGACCTAGTGCTGAAGAAGACATTACAGAAGGTAAAAAAGCTTCACCCGAATTGGCATGGTCCTTACAAAGTGGTTGAGGAGGTTGTGCCCGGGACCTACAGGCTAGAAAACCTCGAAGGGGAACCTTTTTCCAATCCTTGGAATGCTGATCATCTAAAAAAGTATTACATATAATGTTGGAAGAGCTGTCATATAAATGTATCATCTTATGAAGAGATTATTAATGAGAAGATCAGTTCCTGTGTCAATTCTTGGTTCATTATGCTCGAATGGTAGAATTTGATGAGGATAACATCTTATATGATGACCTCAGACCTTCAAACATCATAATTTGGTGATAAGGTCTGAGGTAGGACATCATACTTTGATGACCTCAAACCCTAACATCATTAATTTGGTGAATAATTATTTATGGGGATAACATCTTATGTGATGACCTCAGACCTTATAACATCATAATTTGGTGAAAAGGTCTGAGGTAGGACATCATGCATTGGATGACCTCAGACCTTAGACATCATTAATTTGGTGAATAATTATTTATGGGGATAACATCTTATGTGATGACCTCAGACCTTATAACATCATAATTTGATGACAAGGTCAGAGGTAGGACATCATACTTGGATGAACTCAGACCTTAGACATTATTAATTTGGTGAATAATTGTTTATGGGGATAACATCTTATGTGATAACCTCAGACCTTATAACATCATAATTTGGTGATAAGGTCTGAGGTAGGACATCATACATTGGATGACCTCAGACCTTAGAGATCATTAATTTGGTGAATAATTATTTATGGGGATAACATCTTATGTGATGACCTCAGACCTTATAACATCATAATTTGGTGAAAAGGTCTGAGGTAGGACATCATACTTGGATGACCTCAGACCTTAGACATCATTAATTTGGTGAATAATTATTTATGGGGATAACATCTTATGTGATGACCTCAGACTTTATAACATCATAATTTGGTGACAAGGTCTGAGGTAGGATATCATACATTGGATGACCTCAGACCTTAGACATCATTAATTTGGTGAATAATTGTTTATGGGGATAACATCTTATGTGATGACCTCAGACCTTATAACATCATAATTTGGTGAAAAAGTATGAGGTAGGACATCATACTTGGATGACCTCAGACCTTATACATCATTAATTTGGTGAATAATTATTTATGGGGATAACATCTTATGTGATGACCTCAGACCTTATAACATCATAATTTGATGACAAGGTCTGAGGTAGGACATCATACTTGGATGACCTCAGACCTTAGACGGTTATATTGAGACTTCAGATATAAAAAATCATTCGATAAACATTCATCAATTAAAGAAGTAAAGCCCTCCTCAGAGGCTGATATAGACTAAAGTTGAGAATTACAAACTACAAGATAGCAGAGTTTGACATCAAAGGTTACAGTTCATGAAAACTAAAATTACAAAAATCTTCATAAAAAAGGTCAAGTATGCACAGCCTCAGGGTTAGTTGCCATGGCTCCGTCTTCCTGGAAGAGGGTGGTCACTTCCACCCCGTCGTCCTTAGCGCCAACATCTTTAGTTCTGGTGTCGTCACGGGGGGAAATCTCGGTAGGTGCAACACCTCCCTCCTCCGCTACCTCTTATAAGGTCTGAGCAAACCGAGGATCGGTATAACCCAAACTGATGAAGTCAGAGGCTGCGAGGCTCCCTGATTCCTTCTCCTTCATGGCAGCCCATTTGCCAGTGGCTTTCACACCCCTCTCCAAGTATTCGAAGCCGAAGCTGACAAACTCATCAGAGATCTTGTACTCCTCAAAGATCTTCTCGGAGGCATCATCCAAGGTAGCCTTCACAACCACATCGACCTTATGTTGGAGGGAGTCATCCTGAGTCTTCAGGGCAGTGCTATGATCCTTCTTCAGCTTGTCCATATCCTTCTCTAACCTTTTCATGTTGGCATCAGACTTCTCCAAAGAAGCCTTTAGATGCTCTACCTCACCATTTAAAGCGGTCTCGGTCTTCTCAGCCTCTTAGCCCTTCTCAATCAGAGGAAGTTTCCCCAAGGTCCAGTTAATAAATTAGTGCATAGTGAGAAGTCCCTGTAGAACATGTGCAGAGATGTCAGTCTATGATCCGGTATAGTTCAAACTGATGTTACACTTGAATGTAATTCAGCAGCAGCGAAAGCAAAAGTTTAAGGTCTTACTTAGATAGAACGATGGAGGGAGAATTCAGCCAACAGAGGCCTATCCAGGGAGCGATAAAAGTGCTTATCAGAGTCGGTCATGGTATCGCCGATGGCATCCAGAGCCTTCAGACTATGGTCGATGAGACTATCACCAATCTTCAGTTGCTCCAAGCGAGCAATCAATGCGTCCTCAAAAGAAATGGGGATGGCATGATCCCTTTTTTGTTTTTTCTTCTTCTGCCTCTGATCTTCAGGGGCAGGGTCGGCAGGTTTCCTATTCTTTGAGGACTCAGCCCTTGAGGTGGTTGGAGGGGGAGGAGGTGAATTAAGGCCTTCCTTCTTCACCAGCTTCGTGAGACTAGGGGCTTCCATCTCCCAAAGGTCATCGAAAATCCCTTTTGGGCGCTCTACAAAACAGAAAAGTCTGAGTTAGAAAATCAGAGATGCATAAACTCAGAGGTATAACTTATTAAAAAAATAAAGTAACTTACGAAGCTCGGTAAAAGGACTCCCCCCAAGGCCAGTCTCGAAGAGATAGTAGGGGGTCATCAAATGCTCATACTTGACTAGCAGACCATTCTCCCCCTGATCCTGAAGGTCTTTGACCTTTTGAAGATTATTTAGGCTTAGCCCAGGGTCGGCCCTAACATCCATTATTACCTTTCCCCATCTCAGGGGTATTCTCGACTCGAGGGAGGAAGAGGGGGCGCAGGGACCAAACTCCCATTGCCCTGAGGCAAAGAAGTAGAGTGGTTTCCAATCATGGTTCGAGGTTTGGGTAACCTGTAACATCTTTTTATTTGACTTCCGAGCTAAAAATGGTAATATCTTGGATGATTCCTGGCAGATGAGGGGACATAGCACCCTGTGAAGACTTGGACGGGAAGGTCTGAATGATGAACTGCCCTCCATAAGACAATAGCTCCAATTATCACCCTCCAGGCATTGGGTGATAACTGGGAAGGATCCAAGTTAATGTAGGATAATATAGCCCCGATGATGGGATGAATGGGCATACAAAATCCTAACTTGAACATCTGCTCGTACAAGCAGATCTCACCGTCTCGACCGCCAAAAGCCCGCTCTTCCCTCAGAGGTATCCTGAGTTTTATGGAAGGACTTATAGAATATAAATGTCTGAAGGCCACAAGGTCGACCTCGCTGACAGTGCTCTCTATCTCGACCGCCTCAGAGGTGTCAACATCGCTCTCAGTACCATCATCTTCATCTGGTTCAACGTCGGTCCGAGCAGACGATGGGGCACCACTTGGGAACCTCTGAGAAAACTCATCCCCTATGACGAACGACAGGGGAATGGCTTCAAGGATTGGTGGAACAGCAATGCTAGGTCCTACAATCTCAACGTCAGAGGAAGAGTGCGATGTGCTTGAACTCTTGTGAGAAGACGCCCGACTAGAAACCTCGACTTGATCAGGGACTTGATCCTGATTAATGGAAAAGTCCATGGCCTCTTGAAAAGAGTTCACAGACATAGGGTCTTAGGTGGACGACTCGGACTCAGACATGGGAATAGGATCAACTGGGACCTCTGCTGACTTAACTGGTTCGGTTGGTTTAGGGTATACGACCTTCAGAGGGGGTGGAAAAATAGGTTTGATGGGAAATGCCTCTGCCCTACGAGCTTCCTCTTGGGCTCGTTCTATTTGTCTAATTTTATCTAAGGTCTTATCCCTAAGAGAGGGTAACTCCTCCAAGAGTTGATAGAGGGGTCTGAGCATATGGGGACGACCCTACACTTGCGACACTAAATCCTAAATAAACAGGATTGGTAATTTTCTCTAAGGATTAAATTGGGTTTTTAAACAAGAACAGACAAGAACAAGAGCTATCGAAAAAATCAAAAAGCTGCCGAAAAACCCAAAAGAACTCACTGGAAAATGAAAAAAGCAGAATTAAAGGCTGAAAGGGAGTGCAGAAAAGAGAAAAGAGGGTGCCTGAAAGAAACCTTGGAAAGGGAGAAGACGATTTGGGGTGAGAAGACCCTTGAAAAGTCCAACTTAGCTCTGGTAGAGAGAGAGAATTACAGAGAAAACCAAAAAGCGAGGAAATGAAGAAATGAAGGAGAAAAACAGGAAATGAGGGTTTAACCCTCAAACAGCCCCAGATGCTTCCCAAGGCCCATCATTGCCTTGGGATCCCAAAAGACTAACATCATTAAGCTTGCCTGGCATGCCACCTACTTCAGCTATTGACAAGTGTCAAAGGAATGTTGGCACAAAAAGAGAAAAACCTCGGAGTTTCACACCCCATAGTCACTTGTTCCCACATGTAACTAAGGGCTATGGGGTGATTTATATGCCATATAGGTACCCAACTGATCAGAGACATAAACCTCAGCCAAGGAGATGGCCGAGGTCAAAAGGGCCTTAGATTGGCCCCTAGCGGTCTCATCCTAAGAAAGGTCGGCCACGACCGATGTTACTAGTTACCTCAGTAGGAGAGGTATTTATGATCCATAGAGGAAGTTATTCATCAGGTCAGCCAAGGCTGGAAACCTCGGCTGGTCGCAGACCGAGGTTGCAAGGGACACTCCATTATCGTAACGAGTTTCAGTTGGGAACCAACCGACGTTCCTGCTAATCCACCATCACCTCGGCCAGGACGACGTTACAGCTCCACCTACCTTACCTCGGCTCTCCTACTGAGCCAAGGTCACCACTGATCGAGTAGTTTCCCGACCACACTAACCTCGTCCCCTTCCAAGCTGAGGTTGAGACCAATCACAGATGGCTGAGTCTTCATCAGCACATGTAAGGTTGGGAACACGTGTACACAATCAGTTATAATCGAATCATTCCCCTCACATGAGGAAATATATAGGTCATCATTATCTACATAAGATCAGTCAGGTGTCATTCTCATACTGGTTTGATCCTCATGCACATGCTCATTGCATGCTTGGGGGGTACATTACACCCCCAAGCACTATATATAGAGTTCATCCTCTACTTTGTAAAGGATTATGAAATTGGCAACCCTAGCTAAAACTCTGTCCAAATATACAGTAAAGAGATAATTCTTGAGAGATTGTATCCATGGCCATTAGTGCCTTCATCCTGTGATATTACTCACACACACTCACGGTGGACGTAGGCCAGATTGGCTGAACCACTTACATTCAAGTGTTCATCCTTTTCTCCTCACCTCAATCTCTTATATTTAGTATACTCTTGTGCTGCCATTGTTATCACTAGTTTGAGCTTACAAACACCTTAACTGGTGGTGCTATTTCCAGCATCATCACCCGTCGCCTCTCACTACCTCAATCCCTCCTCTTTGGCGACGCAGTCCCTCCTCTCCTCCTCTCTCACCCGGTGATGCAACCCAAACAGGTATGTAATTTCCTCTTTTTTTCTGTACGAAGATGAATCATAGATTGGTTATACAAATTTCATCTTTGTTAAATTACAGATTTGTTATATATCTTTGTTAAATTACAGATTATTATTTTTTTACATATTTGATATACTATAACTATTATACAAATTGGTCATTTACTATTTTGTTTTGTAGGTATGTAAGAAACTAAGTTTGTTTGTTGCGATTGCAAAAAATTATTAATGTTAGTTTTTCAGTTCAACGTTATTTAGTAATCTTAGTTTTTTCGATTGATGTTCTGAAATAAATGTTAGTTTTACAGTTTTTAGTTTTTCAGATTCAGTCTCAAATAAATGCACCTTCCTTGCTTTACGAAAAATCCCGATTTACCAAATGGATAAATCGATTTGAAATTCTTTTATTTATCGAGAAAAAACAGAATTGAAACCGAAATTACCGAAACAAAAAAACCCAAAAAATATCAAAAAATCGATCGGTTTGGTTTTGGTTTTTGTTTTGATGTACCGATCGGTAATTCGGTACGGTACGGTTTTACTATTTAGATTGTCGTTTTAGTAATTATAAGGGGTCATTACCGACCATACCGTACCGGTTACACCCCTAGTTATCTTAATTAAATGGTAAGGATATTATTGTATATTTATTTTTCATTCAGATTTCAGTATTCAGATTTTGAGGGTTTTGAACCTCTGAACCATTAAGAGGATAATATTACAATTAATCTATGAAATTTATGAAAAACAAATGTGTATTTATCACCTCTGAAATATGAATGGTTTATATTCAGATTTCAGAGGTGCAAACAAACGGAACCTAAATCACTCTTTTTTATGGGGGCATCCATTGGTCTACAATTGACGTGTCTAAACCATCTAAGTTGATTTTCTTTTAATCTATCTTCTATAGAAGCTGCCTATATGCTGATCTAAGCCGCACAAAATGAATTTCAAACTCAACTCAGATGTAGCTTGTGATATGTAGAGTAACATAGGGTTTGGTGTTGTCTTAAGAGATGCTTAGGGTAAGTTGATTTGGGCATTTTTAAATTTCAGAGTTGGGGTATTCAAGCATCCTAGTTGAGATTCTAGCTTTAAAGGAGGGTATTTCATACTGTCTTAACAAGAATTGGCATAATTTAGAGGTTGAATCTGACTCCCAAATTATGGTGCACCGTATCCCCAGAGCATGGACCTCGCGGATACATCCCTCGTGTGTTATCAGGCCCCATGCATCACGCCTCACACTGAGCCATTGAGTCGGAATCTTACCATCGATTCCAAACGAAAACACATACAACGAATGAGGCTATAAAAAACATCTGGGGGTCACAACCATACCACATCGTACCCACCCAGTCTTCAAACCAATATCTATCCTCACACATGGATAGTGCTTATGTAACCGGATAATTAATCTGACACCTGCTGGTCAACACCAGGGTGGATTGTCCATTATGCACATCCTCCTATGCTAGCACAACCAAGTAGGTGTGTTTAACATAAACAAGTAGCATACACACATACATATGTATATACACGTCAATATAATATGTATACATATAAAGTACCGATCTCGTACGCATATTCCATAACGCACGGTTCACCCAATCCCAAAGTTCGTACCAACTTCCCGATTAAATATCTAAATGGCCACTCACTAGAATTCCTAGTTATCCTTACTCAAACCCATCTATTCGTTGCCCTATCGCATGTATCAAAACCTGGAAAGGATTCCCTAGTAATACCATAGTATCGCGAAATTCCCTACGATCATTCCCCAAGCCCTAACGGGTCAAAACAATACACAAATAAAAACTAGGCAGGCCAGCAAACCAAACCAGTTCGCTCCCCTAGGGAATCGGTTCGGTTTGTTTGGCTGCCTGTTATCCCCGAGGCCTTCTCGATCAAGTTATTTGTTCACTCACATTCCTTTATTCCGGTGACCAATTGAATATGGGAGAAAGTCTTGTTCTATCCAGAGAGAGGGTGGACAACCAAACAATAAAACTGCTTTTCTTTTTCCTCGAATTTTTCTCCTCCAAATGCTCCAATAAAGGTCCCAAACCACCCCCAAACATACAATTGACCTTATACGTCAGTATACTAATGTTCTGCAAGCACCATAACATATAATTAACTCTAAATCCCTTATCACAAACCTAGGATTACAAATCCAACATCCATATTAATTAACTTAGAATTTCCCGAAATTGATTATCATTAATTCTACCTTCCTATCAATGTTCTACATGCTCATCATTATAAACCCATAATTAATTTTGAAATTCTTATATGATTAACCTTAACTAATACCCAATTCAAATCATAGATTAATTTCCAACCTACATCCCTTAATCTATTAATCAAAGTTCTAATTTTTACATGTTTAATCCGTATATTTTAATTATTACCTATGAAAGTGATTAACTACATATAAATGCAATTCTGAATGAGAGATTAGATTCTATTCTCCCTAGTATAATATCTCTTAACCAATATGGATTTGTTGAAGGAATAAGTATTCATGATAACATTCTTTGGCTCAAGAATTAGCTCGGTCTATTGGTAAAAAACTTCGTGGGAATAATGTTATTATTAAATTAGACATGGAAAAGGCATATGATAAAGTTTATTGGCCTTTCCTATGTCAAGTTTTGAGAAAATTTGGGTTTAATGAAATGTTCATTGATATGGTTTGGAGATTGTTTCTTATAATTGGTTCTCTATTTCCATAAATGGCCAAAGTAAAGGTTTCTTCAAATCTTTTAGAGGGCTTAGACAAGGAGATCCTCTATCTCCTTCCTTATTTATTATAGCTTCTGAATGTTTAAGTAGGAATATTAACCATTTATTCTTAAATGATAAAGCTACTCCATTTTCTCATCCTAGGAATTGTAGTTTGATTTCTCATCTAGCTTAAGCCGATGATATTATTATTTTTTCCAATGGGAATAAGAAAAGTTTATCATCTATTACTAAGTTTCTTAAATCTTATGAACAAACTTCAGGTCAGACTACAAACTTTTCTAAAAGCTCTATCTTTGATGATAAAAATATTTCTCCTACTAGAAAACATAATATTGTATCAAATTCAAGTTTGTATATTAAGACACTTCCTATGAAATATTTAGGATGTTTTTATGAATAAGGGGAGAAATAAGTTGTCCCAATTTTCAGATCTCTTGAATAAAATTGGAGAGAAATTAAACTCTTGGTCGGCTAAGTTAACCTCTCAAGCTGGCAGGGCCACTCTGATTAGAAGTGTGCTCTTATCCTTCCCCCAGTTCCTAATATTTATGTTCTAAGTCCTCCTAAAATTATTATTAAAAGATTGAATAATATTTTTTCTAAATTTTATTGGGGAGGGGTCAATAAAGATAATCCATTCCAATGGTCAAAATGGCAAGAGTTGTGTTTTCCTTTTGAAGAAGGTGGGTTAAATTTTAGAAGTTTGGAAGACATTATAAATGCTTCAAGTATGAAATTATATTGGAAATTCTTATTTGATAAAGGTATTTGAGCTTCTTTTATGAGATCTAAATATAATAATAGATTGATTTCAAATGCTGGATCTACAACTTTCAAAAGAATAAAGGCTATATCTGCCTTTGCTGATGAGCATATTGACTTTGAAAATCAAATATGGGTTCCTTACAAAACTGGTGAATTTTCATTAAAAGAAGCATATCAAATATGTAGAAATCATAATCCAACATCTCTTACTTGGAAAATAAATTGGTCCAAAAATTGTCCCATGAAAATTTCAAATTTTATTTAAAAATTATTAAACAACTCTGTGCCTTTTGAGACTGAAATTCAAAAAATTGGTATAAGATTAGCTCCTGTTTGTAGAGAATGTCTTGCCGAAGAGGGTAGTAGTAAGCATGTTTTAATTGATTTTAAAGTAGCTAAGTAATTTTAGAAATACTTTTCTTTTATTTTTAAATTTACTCCTAACCATATCTCTTGCAGGGCTACGCTATTATCTTAGTGGATGATTAATAATAAAAAAGATTTTCAAAGAATTCTATTTTCTATAATTCCTAAAATTATTTTTTGGAAATTGTGGAAGGGTAGAAATAGATTGGTTTTTGAAAATTCTAAATCTTTTGTTAATTATATTATTCATCAAATTATTTTCTTAGCATCATCAGTTCTTCAAAATACAAAACTCTATGATTCTCCAAGTTCTGAAGATCTCCATATTATTAACTGTTTTCAAGTAAAAATTAGACCAAAGGCTGTGCAGATTATCAAATGTTATTGGACTTATCCTCTATGTGAAGTTTTTAAGTTAAACATTAGTGGCGCATCTAAAGGAAATCCAAGACAAAGTGGTATAGGTGGGGTGATTAGAGATTCTAATGGGTTTTTCATAGCAGGTATTGAAAAATCTATTAGAATTCAATCCTCATTTATGACTGAAAGTTTGGATCTTATTGGAGGAATGGAATTGTTACTCAATTAAATATTCAAAAAGTGATTGTAGAGTACGATTGCAAGCTCTTGATTGAAAAGGCCAAACCACCTTGGGAAGCCAAAAATATGCTTCAAGATATCCAATGCTCAGAAAATGTGTCATTCAGTCATGTTTGGAGACAATCAAATTCAGTTGCTGATCATCTAGCTTCTCGAGCTTCTTCTTCCAAAATTGATGATTGGTATTGGAATTTTAACGCGCTCCCTAAATTGGTTAAAGGTTTACTTAAGCTTCACATACTTCACACTACTCAAATTAGACATAGAATAAAAAAGTTGTAATGGGGATATGATAAATCCCCATATTTATTTTCAAGTTATATTTATGTAAATGGGGTTAAGATAAAACCCCATATTTCATTATTTATTTCTAGAGTATTAGGCCCAACCTCTAGAATTTAAGTTTGTATGGGGGTTCCGTCCCTCTTTGCTATAAGAAAAAACTACTTTTCTTTGTGGATTTAATTCGAAGTTCTCTACGTTTGATGATGAGTTGAATTCAGAGATAGCCTCTGTCTTCTCTTCTCCAAGCTCTTCTCTCCTTTTTTTTTTTCTCTTTCTCTTCTCTTGAACACTTTCTAACTCTCAATTGTTTAGAATGTCAACCGTGCACTGCCATCCACACTCAATCTTTAGATACTGAGAGTTCACCAGGGAATCAATGGATTGATTTGTATAATTACTTGCCACACACACACATCTAAACTTCATTAAAATTTTAACCTTTATTTAATCATGGTGTGCATGCGAGTTATGTTCAAAGTCTAATTTAAAATTTTTGTCCAAACATGCAAAAACAATCAAGATGAGGAAAAATCCCTTTCAGGGCAAAAACCTACTATTCAACACTATTGAAAGTTTATGAAATACAGACAACTTACAAAAAACTTAGATACACATAATTGGAGGCGTAGATCTTCAAAAACTCCAACAGATGCAACTCAGATCCAAGGTCGTCCACAGGTAGCGGTTTACCCTTGGTATCGACCGATTCAGCCTTTTTCCTTCATCAGTAGTGAAACCTCGCCTTACAAAAATAGCAGTAGAGAAAAATCTCTACAAAGTGATTTCAATAAGAATCCGTCTTTGATTGATAAAAAGTGATCTTGAATAATTATCGGGAGTGAAGAATATGATTATGAGGAGTTTTGATCACAAAAGAGAACTCAAAAGGTGTTTTTCTTTTTGCAAAAGAGTTATTAGAATATCTGATCCCGTTTAGTCTTTTTATAAGGATGAGAGATAAAAAGGATAAACACAAAAGATTTTAAGAAGATATACTTTAATGAAATGGCAATAAGAATGCTTTGACACCATTTAGAGAGAGTGAAAGACACTTATACCACTATGAGAATGCGAAAAAAAATGTGCACAACGAAGATGGTCACAAACAAAAAAATCAACTTTTATCTTTTTATCCTAAACATACATCTATTTGATAAAACAGATAAAGCAAATCAAGCATTCAAAAAAAGCAAAGTTTCAGGAAAAAATTCCTTCCGGGTATACCTTTCTTCCGCACTTTAGAAATATTACAAGACAATCAACTTACAGAAAACTTGATAACCATCACAAGTATAACACACTAATCTTCGTAAATCTCGAAAGAACAATAATGATCCTCGCAAGAATCATAAGACCGCGGTCTTCCTTCAACTCCAGCCTTCGTCTTTAGCAGTGAACCCCCCAGGCTTCACAAGTCAGCCATGGAGATGCCTTCTCCGCAAAGGTGTATATAAGGATACATAACTATGTAGGGTTTAAACAAATTCACAAGAATAATTTTGCGGATGTATTATTGTAAATTAAAACCTGTTTTAGAACACTAAACAAATAAGAACTTTTGCAAAATGTATGTAGAAACGGATCTGGAGAAAATCTTTGAAAAATTGAATATGAAATAGGTATTTATAGGAAGTTCACAAACTTTGATGCAACAGAATCGTTTGAATGAAATTCAAGGATCATTTGAATGAAAAAAGTAAGTCATTTGAACGAAATAAAATTTCATTTGAACGAAACACCAATCTCATTTGAAATAGCTTTAAACGATCTTTTAACGAGTCAAAATAGTACGCCCTCAATTGATGCTCGTTAAATAAACCTACAAACGATCCTTCTAATGAAAACCCCGTCTTGTTTGAATGAGATTTCCATCTCGTTTGAACAAGGTTTTAAATAAAAAATGTTTATCTTTTTAAAAATAAAAATCTCTGTTCGTTTTTTATAAAAATAAATATCTAAAAACTAAATTCCATGAATTAATTTAGACTTTAAATTGATTTATATCTTTAGGGGATGTCAGGAGGTCTTCAAACTTGGAGATGATCGAGTTCAGTTCATCGTGACGGTGCGTGGCGATTTATAACGGGACACGCTAAACTAACCTAAAATATAAAAACAAACCTATATTATGAATAATATTAAAAAAATGTTCTTACAAACCTCTCCCTTTGGCTATTCCTGTACAAAACAAACAAATATAATCGAACACCAAATTAAAATAAAAAATCTCTTATGAAAAAAATCATAACACCCTTCCTAACCCTAGAACGAAATGGCATAAGTCTCTTTGGCTTCAAACTTCTTCTTCTTCCATTACACAAAATTTGTCCTCATCCGTGTATCTTGATTTTTGCTTTAAGTATCAACACACATGAGATAAAAATATATACTATGACACATCATCGGCTTTGAAATAATGTAAAACTTTGAAATAAATTCTCCCCCATAAATCAAAATCATCAAATCTCAATTTTTAATTTGCTCTCCCCCTTTGTTTTTACACGAAATAGACAAAGAAGTAGAAACATAAACTTTAAACTAGAGCATCACGAATATGAAGAAGATATCTTCACAAAAGATATAAATCAAGCATGTGTAACGACATTCTCAAAGGCAAACACAACTAACTGATTTTTGGAATTTTTTATTTTAAAAAAAAAATAAATTTCACAAATACAACATACAATGCCATATATAATATATGCAAAATATGTCAAAGAAAATTCGGCACATATATATAGGTATAAATGACCACAAAAATATGGCACAAACACATAAGCTTTACACACTAGCATATTATCGATGTGTCTAAACATGTGGGATGGAATGAATGGGCGTGAAATATATACAAATGAATTATGACCTAAACACTCAAATATGTTCAAGAAGTTCTAATTGACAACAAAACTTTATCAAACTAATCTTTAGCCTCAAATGACAAATAAAAATGAACTTAATGACCAAAATAGGCATAATTCACACAAGCCTAGAATAATGATGATTCTACAAATCAATAGTGTCATGACAAAATAAGCATTAACTAGAACTCATTGTGCAAACCTGTTAATCTTAAACTAAACTCCCTCAAAAGATAAACTTATATCATATTTTCTTTTCTTTTCTTTATTCTTTTCTTTTGAAGTTATTTCTTTCTAATGATCAATCAAACTAAACTATGTTGGCCCCCTTTTGGCAAATTTTCCATGTTTTTATTGCTTTAATTTTTCTCGGGCTCTTTTCAAACAATAGCTTTCACGCAAAGCCAACCTATCTTTTGCAGCCCTTTCCCATGTACGCTCATATTATTTCATTCAATACTAAATAAAATCTCACATGCAATGGTTCTTACATGCATAAATCCCCCATAGTCACATAAACATGCAGATGATAAAATTAATGGGAGAACATCTCACCAAGCTAAAATATATACAGTGAAATTAAAATCCAATAAGCTCGTGCATGTGTGTGTGGAGACATATACAAAGTCGAATCCATAAAGCAAATAAATTTCAAAAAAACTCCATAAACATGGTAAAGATCAATCTAAGTATCTAAAGTCATAACAAAATGTCCTATCCACATGGATATTGCGGAGTGAATTAGATTCAAACACACCAATATGCCGCACCAATTGTGTAAAACCAAAATTTACAAAAAACAAAAATCTTTTTGTATTTTTCAAGAATTTTATCAAAATAAAATCTTTTTGTATTTTTTAATATGACTCAATACAAGAAAAATATAATAGTAAAGATATACATGTCATAACACTAGCAAATATATATCATGAAGTACAACTAGATTATGACAAACAAAATCATGCAAGCAATCATCAATAAGATATAACATGTGAAGAATCTTGTGCAAGCATGAGAGAATAGAGCAATTTAATATCTAGCTCTTCCAAAATGGATTTTCTAACCTAAATAGTTGTATACTTAACACGTCGGGATTCGAGAACCAAGGGAACATTAGACTTAAACTTCCTAGGATATCTTATAAGATCATAATAAAAAGACCTAAGATGACCTTTCCTATAACAATGCAAACATGTGTAAACGTAAGGAATTTTACCTAAGGGTTGACCTTTTCTAATGTCCTTGGATTCGGTTGACCCTCTAAAATAAATAACGGTCTTGACTTTGACATTGGAAGCACTCGAAACATGCGAGCCAGTACCATTACTACTAAAAGTACTAGAGTCTTTTACATTATCTTTTCACTTCAAAATTTTAGACTATAGCAAGGAATTTGACATTTCTAATTTGAGGGACTCCTTCGTATGTTTAATCATTATTAGAAGGTTATCTCACTCCCCCTCAATGTGAGCAAGCTTTTCCCTAAGAGTCTTCTCACGAGCCTTAAAATCATTAATCAAAACACTATCCTCTACGGCACAAACATTAACCCTAGAATTTATAAAGTCCTCTAATTCTTTTTCTAAAAATTGGACTCTATCATCATTCTCTTTATTAGACAATTCTAATTTTCTAAAATCACGATCCATGTCCACCAACTTCTCGCGAAAGAAATCTCTTTGATTTTGAACAATTTGCAAAAGATCCATAGCGGATTTAAAACAAATTTTTTCTTTTTTAAGAATCTCTATTGTTTTAGGAAACTTCAAATTCAAATGATTTAAGTCGTCAAAACTATGGGAATCCATTGAGAGACAAACTAAAT
Source organism: Sambucus nigra (assembly GCA_949130495.1). NCBI lineage: Eukaryota > Viridiplantae > Streptophyta > Magnoliopsida > Dipsacales > Adoxaceae > Sambucus > Sambucus nigra. The sequence continues at coordinate 600,286,670 of OX422215.1, read as the reverse complement.
GAAAGGAGATAAAGAAACAACCACCCTAAAAAGCACAAAACAAGGATCTAACATAAAAATTAAGTGCAATATTCTCTTATAACAATTTGAAAAGGCAGCAAGAATGCTCTAACACCACTTAAAGAGAGTGAAAAGCACTGATACCATTATGATAATGTGGAAACAAATATACACAACAAAGGTGGTCATAAAAAAAATCCAATTTTTATCTTAATCAATTTTATCCTTTTATCCTAAACATACATCTATGTGATAAAACAAATAAAGCAAATCAAGAATTCAAAAAAGTCACTTTCAAAAGCTTTATTCAGCACTTTAGAAATATTATAAAATAGTCGACTTACGGACTACTTGATAACTGCCATAAGTATAACACGCTAATATTCGTAAATCTCTAAAGAACAACAATGATCCTCGCAAGAATCATAAGACTGTAGTTTTCTTTCAACCTCAATCTTCATCTTCAGCAGTGAACTCCTCAGGTTTCACAAGTCAGACATGGAGATGCCTTCTCCACAAAGGTGAATTAAAACGTGTTTTAATTCACGTTTATAGGGTTTAAATGAATTCACAAGAATAATTTTCAGGATGTATTATTGTGACTTAAAACGTGTTTTAGAACACTAAACAAATAAGAACTTTTGCAAAATATATGCAGAAATGGATGTGGAAAAAGTCTTTAAAAAACTGAACACAAAATAGGTATTTATAGGACGTTCTCAAATTTCATGGCGACAAACTCGTTTGAACGAAATTCAAGGCTCATTCGGACGAAAAAGGAAGTAATTTGATTGAAAATAAAATCTTATTTGAATGAAACACCAATCTCATTTGAACCAGCTTCAAACAACCTTCTGACGAGTCAAAACAGTACGCCCTCGATTAGTGCTCGTTCGATAAAACTACGAACGACCATTATAACGAAAACCCAATCTCGTTTGAATGAAATTTCCATCTCGTTGGAACATGTTTTTAAAATAAAAAATATTTATCTTTTTAAAATAAGAAGCCCCATTCGTTTTTGATAAAAATAACAATCAAAAAAATAAATTCTGTGAATTAATTTAAACCCTAAATTTCTTTATACCTTTATGGGATATTAGTAAGTTTTCAAACTTGGAGATGCTCGATTTTTGTTTGTCGTGACGGTGTGTGATAATTTGTAATAGGATACACCAAACTAGCCTAAAATATAAAAATGCATATACTATGAACAATATTAGATAAATTGTTCTTACATTTAAAAAATCAAAACAGTGCCCAACCGTTCGACAAAGGGGCAGGTCGTTCGAACAATATTTCCTCTCGTTCGAACGACATTTGAACATAGGCATCTAATGAGATGTCAGTGTTGAATTCTTTGGTATCTTGTTTGAACAACTGTCACCCTCGTTCGAACGGGGTGTCAAATTTTTGAATTTTTTTTCTTAAAAAGTTTTGAGTTCCTTTAAGAAAAACTAGCCTCATAAAATTATACTCAAACCCCAGAAAATATAAAAACCTTTCACCACTCACGATAAAATATTTTTCTCCGCGATTGTCGAGATGACCAAATGTTCCAATCTTTAGTGGTCTTTAACATAGTCTTTAAGTCCCAAGAAGTAGTGACGTTGTCGTGTTTAGGTGTCGTGTTTGTGTAACGGGATATGTAAAACCAAAATAAAATAAAAGTGAGCAATCAAAAATTTTACTCTTACAAATCTCCCCCTTTAAATATTCCGGTACAAAACACAAACCTAAGCCAAATTGAATCATCCTATGACTTAATACTATAATATACCCTCCCAAAATACAAATAAAAATGGAACGTAGAATATGTACACATATTCAATGATGAAACTCGATCTTTCCTTTGGCAAACATTGCCTTAATCCTGTTAGGGTCCAAATGATCATCATCCAAGCGAAAATCCTTTACACATGAGACAAACAAAGATACCATGATGCATATTATTTTAGGCAGAAATAAAAACTCCCCCTCAATTTGTTCTTCACCTTTTTGTCTGTAATTGACAAAGGAGTCAAAACTAAGCATGGAATAAAATCATCACAATAAGAAGTGACGTATCAACATAAGTATAATCAAGTAAGCATAGGTTATGATAATCTCAAAGGCATCTATGAACCACTATTTTTTGAAATTTTGATTTTTTGTAAAAAAATAAAGTATAAAATGATCGATTACAACACACTATGGAATAACACTAAAATATCCGAATTGTGAATGCAGAATGTTGGCGGGTGAACATTTTTCATAGGTAAATCAACATATATAGTCATAACATGTGTGCATGAAGTTTTGAGACACTTCTAACAAAACAACTCAAAGTCTACCTTAGGTGTAAAATTGGTGAACTCAAGTGAAATTGACTCAACTTAATCAACATGTCATGAACATAAATGATTCTCACACTAATGATGCCAAACTATGTATTATTTTTCCCGAGAAATTTTAGTCGTGCAAAACCATTAACCTTCTACTTTAAATCCCTCAAATTCTCACATATATGATGATAAACTCTCAATGATTTTTGAACAAATTAATGCTCATATGTAGCAAAGCATCAATGTATCAAACTTTAGCCCGACACTTCTGTTTTTATGCGCCTCTAATCTTTTTAGGCTCTTTTATTCAAATGGTGGGTTTTAACGCAAATAACATTTTGATCTTTCGTGACCCTTTTCATTACTTAACATAGACCACAGTTTCTCAAAAAACAAACTTAAATCCAGGAAATAGTTCTCACATAGACAACTTTTTCTCTTTTTACATTTTGTTCGTTATAAAGAAAAATTGAAATGAGAACATCGTATTAGACAAGTGACAAGTAAGTGTAATGCATAAATAAGTTCGTGCACGAGTGCATTAAAGGTGACGTAGAAAGTAATCTTCAAAGATCAACGTAATGAATCCATACATTATTAAGCACACAAATGAAATAACGTCATGTCTCAAAATACTATGAAAAAATGACGTGGAAATATGTAATGAATGGGTGATCCAGACATCTTAAATGTCTATCCATATACGGGGAAGAAAAAAATACAAAACTCCTTTTGTCTTTTTCGAAAATTTTATCAAAAATAAAACCTTTTGGCCCTTTTCAGTTTGTTCTTAAAAAAATGAAAATATTTTGTATTTTTCATGAAAACAAAACTATTTTTGGATTTTTTTCCAAAAATAGCAAAATGAAAAATATAAATACAATGATAACACAATGATAGTACAATCTAATAATAGGAATATAAGATATTAACATGAGAATCACCCAGTTCTAGAAACAAGTCTCAACCAGAATCTTTAGGCCTGGGATTTGTCAAAAGGAGAAGTCATCCTATGGAAATCCTCCTTAAATATTATGAAGTTTTGACTAAAATAAACACTCAAAATATATATGATGATGTGCGTGAGCATACGGAGTAACACATGTGGGAGTGTATGCATGAACATGTATATGAACTCGTGTGGGAGCATACCGTGGAGCACACATATGAGAAAGTCTCCCTAGCTTAAAATAAAATTCTTTAAGGTGACCTCTTTATTTGCACTGGGTACAAACATAAATGGTCTTGAGTCCACCTTTTTTAAAACGTCTAGGATGATCTCTCCTAGGTTGTTTAGGATGAGGGCTATAAGGATTCATCACAAACTCGAGAACCGTCTCGGGTGCGGCTTTGGAAGTGGATGCACCATCATAACCTATTCATTTCCTCTCAACATTACCTAATGAAGTACCAAGGAACATATTTTGAACCTTCTTAGATGTGTCCTCTAAAGTGACTTTAACCTCCCGGGCACGTTTGATATTGCTCTCGAGTTGGGACACACGGGCTTCAAGTTTCAAACGACTCTCTAATGAATATTGAAGATCTTTCATAAGACTAGACACAATGTTAGTCAAATCGATTTTTTCCTTACCTAAAATAATCAACTTCTCACACAAGGAATTTTTACCATCTCGAGTTGACTCACCCACGCCTCACACTCTCTCAAGACTTGCACCGCCTTCTTCAAATCACACACCCTAAGAGATAAATCTTTATTTTGCTTTTTTGTTTTTAAATTCTCGGTGTAAAGATCACTAAAGGCCTTTTGAAGATCACCTTCTCCCCCACTACAAAGATCAACCTCACTCTCTCTCTCTCCAGAATGAATCGAAACATCATCGAGTCACTCACATTTAGAAATGTCCTCATCGGCGTAAGACAAACTAGAAGTGCTAATGTGACTAGACACGAACGCAATGCACGGTTCTTGTGCTAACGTGCTAAGAGTGGCCTTATTTGTAACTTTATTTCCCTTTCTCGTAAGCCTAGTGGGACACTTATATGCCTTGTGTCCTTTGCCCTCATATTCAAAGTACTTTATCTCAGATTTCTCACAAACCTTCTTCCCCTCATTCTTGTTTATATATTTCGCAAACGTCTTTTCCTTAGAAGAATTTTCTCTGAAAAATTTGAGATTTTTTTTGATTTTTTTTGCAAAAATGGTTAGTTCATCAAGTTTAAAATCAAAGTCAGGCTCAGGCTCACAATTTTTTTCTTTTTTCTTTTTCTTAGTTTGAGTTTTCAAAGTAATCCCTATTTCCTTAGGTTTAACTATTTGGGGAAACCTATCGATCTCATAAGTCTGAAAATCTCCTACGAGTTCTTCTAACCTATGTAATAACCCTCGCTTCTGAGAACGTATTTTATATTAATTACTAGGTATGGTAATTAGATATAAGTTTTGGATTATGAATTGAGTGCTAATTTAATGAAGAAAAGTTAATATTCACTATGAGTTTGCATATATACCATAACTATGGGTGAATATTGCAATGTTATGCTTATTAATATCATATGAATTAAAATGATATTTGCTTAATAATGAGACCATAACTTAAATTGAATTATAAAATGTCCAAATGATAATTTAGAGGCCGCAGTTGATTCCGGAACGTGCGAGATAGTAAAAAATTGTGCCATTATGTGTTTTGAGATTTTGGGCATTTTTGACTGATTATGCCTTAAATATGCAATTGCGTATTATTTTATCGCAATATCGATCAATTGAGTTGGGATTTTGGCAAAAGGTACGATTTATGTCTTGAGTGAATCACTATTCACCTAATTGTATTTTCTAAACCTAGAGAACTAAAGAGAGAAAGAGAAAGAGTAGAGAGATGAAAGGATATTGAAGACTTGAGAAGGATTCTTGATCCCACACCAAGAAAATCTGCATTTTCTACATTGAGGCAAGTTTCCTACTTGCTATTTATGGTTTAAGTTAAATGATTGGTAGTGATAATGATGTATTGATCATGGTTTGATTAGTTTAGGGTTTTTTGTGTAATTGTTGGTCTTAAAGCATTGAAGAATAATTTGGATGATTATTGATAGTTGGGGTAGTAGTTAATAGCTTTTATGTTGTGTTGGTGACAATACATGAGTTGGTTTGAATGGATTTGAGTTGGGAAGGAAATTGGAGTCCAAGACTCCATAAGCAAAATTAGGAATTTCTGCAGAACCGAATCGATTCGGCCCGGCCGAATCGATTCGCTGCGAGATAGTTTTCAGGGTTGGGTGAACCGAATCGATTCGGCTTGGTCCGAATCGATTCGGCAATTATGCAGAAACCCAATCTTCCTGACCGAATTGATTCGGATGGTCCGAATCGATTCGGCAACTATGCAGAATCTCATATTTTCTGGCCGAATCGATTCAGAAACCCTGCACTTTTTCAATTTCTTTTCTTTTTAAATTTTAACCCTTTTCTCTAGGATTAGTAATTAAGGACCTTCTTGAAGGAAGTAAAAATAGGATCTTAAAGTGTTAGTTGAGTTCGATCGACTCCCTAGACTCGAAGGGGTTCATCTAGGGTTCCTGTCAAGGGGAGGGGGGGGGGGGAAGATTTAAAGTAATGTTTAGGCATTTCTTCTGTCAGGTAGTTCTATAAGAGTTTAGGAAATCTTAAGGTCGAATTTGGAGACTTTAGGAGTAAATGCGAACTAGATCTCATTTGATGGGTTATTATAAAGTCCAAACAAGGACATTTGGGAGAGATATCTTGGGAGTTTAAATATTCTTCAAGGTTATTATGATGATGTGAAGTACACCATAACGCATTTTGATAAAATGTAAAATGGATAAAGTAAAACATAATTTACTGAATCATGAAATGGAAATTAATAAAATGGATGTTACACACCTCTCTAAATACCATCTTAAGGGAAGTCCGTGCGTGAGGTGAAGCCATCTGGCTAATGAATGCAGGGTGGATATAGTCCTAGGCCATATGAGCGCTTGTTTTATATTTTTCTGCGATGGGTAGGAGATTCTGGGTGTGGTCTTGACTACCCTGCAGGCATATGGACGCTTCCCGACGTTGCGATAGGATCCCAGGTTGTCTTAGGTTAGGCCCTGGAAGATGATGGTTATTTAGGGGCGCGCACAGTGGGGAAACCCGGACGGGCGGTCTTAGAATCGTTATACGTATTTATAACTATTCTAGTATCGAGTTGGACTCGATGGAACATTAATGCCATAAAGAGAAAAGTATATGCCACAAAGAGCATACAATTGAGATAAGTGCCATAAAGTGCACATAGTAATAATTGCATTCCTGATAAGGAATGGAAAGACGACTGAAATGAAAATGAGGAAAGATGAAAAGGCTCATAAGTACTTTTATTTCTTTGTATAATTGAATTTCATTTTAATAATCATTTAACTGTCTTAGTTCTTTATGTGATGTTACCATGCTAGAATATCATCCATGCTTACCTGTCCATTATTGTCATACCTGTCATTTATCTAGTGATCATATAAAACTGGCCTCTGACCGGTTCTTCGTTTTCTTGTTGTGTATGTATCTTCTATTTTTCGTTCAGGTGTTCCGCCGCAAGGTCGCCCGTAATGACTTTCTTTTCTTTAAGTCTTTTGAGGAGCCGTGACATTTTGCGGGTATCACGGGATATTTTGTGTAGACGCCTCTATTATTGTTTTCTAGCTAAGATCAGTCTTTATTCGGGCGTGTGGCCCAAATGGTGTAATTGTATAAATGATGTATTATGTAACACATGGAACTTACTGTGTATTGTATGGATTGTATCGACTGATGCTTTATTCGGTCCTTTCTTATCTATTGGATTATATTATATATGTTTGTGGGAGTTTCCACCCTCATTTTCTATTATGGGTTGTTGAAAGTGTTTTCTTTAAATTACCAACTAAAATTTTTGATAACCCATTTTTGGGAATATTGTGTGATTATTCCTGATACTCTGTATGATATTGTGATGCTGACAATGATATCTATCCATGATTCCTGTTTCATCGGGGTATCGGGCTGGCCACCCTTTATTTCGGATAGCGGGTTGTCACAACCTAATAGTATCTAAAATTCTCAACGAATTCAAAACATTTACTTTAGGGATAAAATGGGCTGGCATGGATCTCAAAATTTTCTTAACAACTCTCGTTTTAGGATTTTTCTCACCCATATGAAAACTAAAACTAACTATGTCCGAAAAATGTGCATAAAACTCATCGAAAGACTCGAACTCTATCATAGTAATAGTTGCAAACTGTGTGGTGGGGATTTGTATCTTAGAAGCTTTCAGAGTATTGGTTCTGTCGTGAGTGAGATTGAGGGTTACCAAGCTTCTTTAGGCATGGTGCATATCATAATGCAACGAAATTGGTCAGAGGTGATGACTCCTAAGATGACACTCAAACCCGAGTTAAAATTGCTCCATTTAAATTCTTCATCTGTCCATTGAGAGACAGGTTTAGGACCAATGCCATTATCAACAATTACAGTGGGTGGTGTCCACCCACATTCACAAAGCAACCAAACATGTTCATCAATAGATTTTAAGGCTGACCACATCTTAGCTTTCCAGTAAGCATCTTTTGTACCATAAAAAATGGGCATTCGATTATACAGATTATCTATTAAATTCCAAAATTTTTAAAGATCAATAATTTTTTTGCGAAAAACGATCACACGGTAAATTAGTGCAACTGACTCTGATACTAATTTGAGAGTTAGCTAGGGACTCAATGGATTGATTTGTATAATTGATTGCCACACACAAAAATCCAAACTTTCTTCAAATTTTAACGTTTAATTAATTATGGTGTGCATGCGAGTTATGTACAAATTCTAATTTGCAACTTTTGTAAAAAAATGCAAAAATAATGAAAATGAGGAAAAATCCCAATACAGGGCAAAACCTTTTATTCAAAACTATTGGAAGTTCATAAAATACACAGAAGTTAGAAAATACTGAGCTACACTAAGTTAGATGCGTAGATCTTTAGAAACTCCAACGGATACGACTCATCTCTAGAGTCGTCCACAGGTAGCGGTCTACCCTCGGTATCCCCCGATTCAACCTTTTTTCTTCTTTAGCAATGAATTTTGTTTCATAAAATTAGTAGTAGAGAAAAGTCTCACCAACATCGATTCAACTTTTGAATGAGGCGTCGAATTTTTGAAAATTTCTTCTTAAAAAGTTTTGAGTTCCTTTAAGAAAAAATACCCTCTTAAAATTATACCCAAAGCCCCCAAAATATAAAAACCTTTTACCACTCACGATCACATAATTTTTTCACGATTGCTCAGATGACCAAATCTTCCAATATCTAGAGGTTTTCATCATAGTCTTTGAGTACCGAGTGAAGTACCCTATATCTTTGTACTTGAGTCTATATTATATAGGCGCTCGTCTAGTTTGGAAATAGTGACGAAATTTGAGTCATACCCTAGTCTACGAAAGAATCCCAGACACTACAAGATATTTTCTCCATTAGTCTCAAAGGCATAATACCAACAATGCAGTTAGGATTTCATTTCTATTGTTGCATTTATATCATATTAGGTGTGTGAGTATTAATTCCCATTCTAATAATTTTTGGGATTTTTTAAATAATTTTTAGGAATTTTTAAAACATTTTTTTAACATTTAAAATTGGTTTTAAAATGTTTTGGACTTATTTGTAAATTCTTTTATCTCCTAAAAACTTTGGTTGGGTAGAATTCGAAATCGGCAGAAACATTTGTGGTAACAAATTATATTTTAAAAAGTTTCAAAACAGGCATTTTTTGTTTGATCCCTGCCCTACACATGTTGGCTAGATACCCATCAGATTTGTGTTTTTCTTCGCTCACAAACTTGAGACTCAATCTGAAGCGTTGGATTTATGTTATCGATGGTCTGCATGTCTCTTATCTCAATCCATGTCTTAATATATTGGACCAATCAGATGGACTTTAAAAACAGTTATTTTTCAGCGTTAGGATTTGCTTCGATTTAATAAGAGTTAATCCAAGCCGTTTATTTGGTTTATCCTGCCAGATCCTTCTTTTGGCAGTATAAATGGCGACCAAGTGTTATACGTTTACAATCTTTGGATTAATTGAATTTAAAGAGAAAATAAGAAGAGAGAGATAGAGAGAAAAGAAAGAGAGAGAATATCAAACCCTAAGTCAAACTTTTGTGTTTTTTCTTTCGAAAATACCTTGTGAGTTTGAGTGCGTTCGATCGTGTGTGAAGATCCATCCTCTCTGGTCTTTAATCTCTTGTCCAACTAGTCACGAAGTTTAGAGTTCATTTTCTTTTCATAGAAAGTGTAGACCTGTCCTGTGTGTGATACAAAACACGTATGCATACTTATATTGATTTCTTTCTTCAAGAAATCCATATTTGTCGGTTGTTTTACTTCTAAATGTTTTTGTCAAAACTCTTACTAGCAAATATCTTTTTTTTTTCCCGTTTTGAGAAAAATCAGATTTAGATCTAGTTAAGATCTTGAATGGCGTTTTACACTTTCATATATTTCACAATTTGTGAAATAACTGTGTAGAAAAAATAAAGAGAAAGTGTTTAGGACCTTAGCTCTTTTTGATATCAAGGTTGCCTCGAGATCTGTGGATATAAATAAAGACCAGATTTCTGAGATTTTCAAAAAAACAGAGATTCATAAATCATAGCTGCATTTTAGAACGAAATCTATAATTTGATAGATATATTGTATGTATAAGTGTGTGTATGTGTGTGTGTGTGTGTGTTTCACGCATGTGTTTAGGCACTTGACCACTTACACTATTCACACTACAACACTAAAGAAGTGTTGGTAGGGAGATCATTGACTTTAGAGTCGATTGAAAGCTAAAAAGGAGAAGAAGAGCAAAGCTGGGAGAATAACTTCAACATCAGAGCCTTAAGAGAAGTCTGAATAACCTAACAGAGCTGGTATACTTTGTGGACTTAGAATAGGTTTGATTGTGTGTTTAGTTTGTTATATATCTTGTAACCTATATTCTTATTAGTAGATTTTTGTTTTGAGGTGTAGAGACCTCCGTGGATGTTTCTTTAATTGGGTAGGGTTTTATCGCGTTAAAATATTTTGTTCTTGCATGTTATATCTTCCTCTCATCACCTTCTACTTGTGTGCTGATTTATAATTTATTTAGTTTAGTTTTTCAAAACTTGGGTACTTAATAATTGAAATACCTCTTTCATATTTTTTATACACATCTGTGTTAGTACTTATTTTTCAAAAAAGGGAGTTTCTCAAGAAAACTGTTCGGAGCCATTTAAACTACCTTAAACATTTTAAACAACTTAAGTGGCATTATTATTTTTTCAATTGGTATCAGAGCTTTGGTTTTATAAAATCTTTTTTATCCTGAGTTTCTGATTTTTTTTTTCAAAATAAAACAATGGACGAGAAAGTTGAGAGATTAGGTAACCTATCCAGACCCTCACTCTTTGATGGAACCAACTTCCCTTACTCGAATGTGAGGATGGTTGCTTACATCCAAAGGACATTGGGAGATAATGTTTGGGATGCTATTGAAAATAGTTACACATTCCCTACTAAACTAGTCGCAAAAGGAAGTATTGTGAGGATTAGGAAACTTCTATGTGAATTCACTAAAGAAGAGAAACATACCTCCTTTAATAATGTTTGGGATTCCATATTCATATCTATCTCTAAAGAAGCATGGGACACTCTAGTGACTGCACATGAAGGAAACACACGTGTTAAAGCTGCTAAAACCCAAATGTTAATCCAGTAGTACAACACTTTAGTCATGATTGAGACTGAGTCATTTGATGACTTCTACATTAGGTTGACAAACATAGTGACTGAGTTGCATGCTAATGGTATAATTTATGATAATAAGGAAATTATTTCCGAAATTCTAAGGTTACTTCCAATAAAATTGGACAATAAGAGATATGCCATTGAGGAGATGGATGATCCAAACTTAACACCCTAACTCCTCAGTAGCAAGCTAAGGACAGTGGAAATAGAATTATACTTTAAGAAGTAATTAACTCAGACCCAAAAGAAATAGTCCACTTCTAATCTTGTCTTCACCTCTAAGTTGACCAAACCTGAGTTTAATTTGCCTGGAATTGACTTAAACTTTGATGAGGACTATAACTTAGACAGTTTGGATAATCACATTGCCTTAATGTCAAAATAGTTTAAGAAAATTTGAAAATTTTGAAATGAAGATGACAACAGAGAAGGCAGACCTGCTTATTCAAAGTTCTCTAATAATAGGCCTCATGAGTAGAGACAGGACAAACACCATGCTGATAACCAAAACAAACCTGGAAAAGACCTAAAAATGTTGAGTGTTTTAGATGTGGGAAATTAGGCCATATGGAAAATGATTGTAGAGTCAACTTGAATAAGAATAATAAAAATAATAGGACTAATTTGTGCAATACCTTGGATGACTCAAGTGAATCAAAAAACTGAAGAGCCCGAGTCATCTAATTCTTTTGACCCATGTATGTCATTCTTTGCCAAAATCATACTGAAGAGGCTATAACTAGTACTAAATCTGATAGTAGTATCTCTAACCATGCTATGTTGAATGATATTATTCCTAATGGTTTCTCTTATTTGTTACTGGAGAATGCTACTAGTAGTTCTGATTTCATGTGTGTGAGTCAAAGGGAACATTCTATTAACGATGGAAATGTGTGTGTGAGTCCTAAAAATGAATCACTAGGGGACACTACACACTGTACACTTAGTGACTCCGACAATGAGGACCTCCCAGATATTCACATACTATACACAAAAACCCTCAAGAAGAATACTAAACTTGAAAAAGTAGTTAAGGACCTTAGCCAGAAAATAGAAGCCCTAAGACAAATGATCAAACATGATGCTGAAGAGTACACCTCTCAATGTCTAGATCATGAGAATGAGGTTAAGGTTTTTACTCAAAAAATCAAGGAACTTTCAGAATCAAATGAAACTCTGGAAAATAAATATAAAGGGACGTTGTTAGAATTGGAACAAACTAAAGAGAAGACATCAACAGTCTTAAAAAAAATTTGCAAAATTTTAAAATAAGTCTAAATGTTTTAAAGACTTTTTTGCTAAAAGTAAAACCAATTACGATGATAGAACTGGAATAGTATTTTACCCCAGTACTAACAAACAAACGAAAAATCTTGAAACTATCAAGTTTGAGTCCGGTGGAAAAAGACCTATTGAAACCTGCCCAGATTTTCATGCCTTGAAAAATAACTGTGATTTGAAACAACAAAAGATAGACATTGGTGAGGCCAGTACCTCTAAGCTTAATGTTGAACATAAGGTTAAATATGTTTACCCTCCAATTGGGAAAAGTGATTTTTTTCAACTGGTACCTTTTAGGAATAAGGCTAGAGTTCAATTTTTAGACAAACCTTTGTCTAACAACTTTCCTAAGGATACGCCTCCTAAGAGCAATCTTTATTGCTCATACTGCGATGCCTTTGGACATTCCTTTGATGGATGTTTTCTAAATGTCTATACAAACCTGTTTTTAGTTCACCTGTCTATCATAATTTCAACTACTCTTAGAAAGGCAGAAATAACTATATTCTTCCTAGGCAACCAGATAAGAACTATAACTATTGGGATAGGAAGAAAAGATCTAATACTAAAAGATCATCAACAAGAGGAAATCCTAGATTCATGCCTAAACCAAATGCCCAAAAATTTGAGAAAAATAAATTTGAGCAAAAATATTTTATAGAAAAGGCTAATGCTCGCAAATTTTACCTTATTTGAGCTAATCAGCGCAAACTTTTAAAAACTAGAGCAATTTGGGTTAGTAAAGATAAATTAAGACCCCAAATGAAATGTAATATTGTGATCAGTGCTTTGAAAGCTGAACACACAACATCTTGATGGTATTTAGATTAAGGATATTCCAAACAGATGAGCGGGGATGAAACCAAACTTCTAGATAAAACTAGCTTCTTCGGAGGTAAAGTTTTATTTAGAGATGGGGTATCGACCCAGATCATTAGTAAAGGGACTCTCCATGAACAAGGGTTACCTATCTTAGAATATGTTCTTCTAGTAAAAGGTCTAAAATAAAATTTATTAAGTATATCACAATTTTGTGACTCCATCCATATTGTCACATTTTTAAAGAATCATTGCAAAATTTTAAATGAAAATGGTGACTACATTATTACAGGCCTTTGTACCCCAGATAACTGTTATACAGTTAATCCAAATAACGAGGTTTCTAACATTCCCAGAATGGATGACAATGAGATTTGGCATAATAGGTTGGGTCACATAAATTTTGATAGCTTTGGTAAATTGTGTTCTCAAGAAATAGTTAGAGGTCTTCCTGAAATAAAGCCTATATCAAACATTGTCGGTAGGCCTTGCCTAGAAGTTAAAATGGTTAAGTCTGCCCATAGGAAAGTCAAAGACATTTTGACTACTAAACCTTTAGAACTTATCCATATGGACCTAATGGGTCCTACTAGAACGGTTAGTTTATGTGGAAATAGCTACATCTTAGTGATGGTCGATGATTTTACCCGCTTTACTCGGATAACTTTCCTTAAACAAAAGTCCGACACCTTTTAAGAATTTTAAAAATTCTTCTACGTATTGAGAGCGAAAAGGATAGTCAAGTAAATTGAATTCGTAGTGATCGTGAAGGATAGTTTAAAGACTTAAGAGTAACTGAATATTGTACCTATAATGATTATCAACACGAATTTATCTCTCCTAAAACCTCTTAACAAAACGGTATAGCTAAAAGAAAGAATAAGACTATTTAAGAAATGACACGAGTTATGATTCATGCCAAAAGCCTTCCTAAGTAATTTTGGGTAGAAGCTGTTAGGACTGCCTGCCACATCATAAACCGTGTCTATCTTAGAAAATATACCAAACAGACTCCTTACAAACTTTGGTACGATAAGAAACCCAACCTTAAATATCTTTGAACCTTTGGAAGTACTTATTATGTATGTAAGGACAGAGAACATTTGCCCAAATTCGAAACTAGAGGTGATAAAGCGATCTTCTTAGGCTACTCTCCAAATACTAGAACCTATCATGTCTATAATCTTCGAACCCAAACCCTCATGGAATCCATTAATGTGATTGTTAGTGACACTAATGTTGAGAGTAAACCTACAGGACCAACTATCATAGAAGAGTCTAAAAATATTTTTGACTGTGACTCTCCAGAGATAGATGATCCTTTACCAACTGAGATGCCCGAAGTACCTAACTGGGTTTTTAAGGATCATCCATTAGACAACGTGGTTTGTAATCTTACTGAGCCTGTTCGTACAGGATCCCAACTACATAATTTTGCTCATTATGCATGATTTGTGTCTCTTGTAGAACCAAAGAATGTAAATGAAGCCTTAAGTGACTCCTTGTGGATAAGTGCTATGCATGAGGAACTTCTTTAATTTGTCGCTCATGACGTATGGTATCTTGAACCCGACCAGAAAATAAAAAGGTTATTGGCACACACTGGGGTTTCAAAAATAAAATAGATGAGACTAGGATGGTCATTAGAAATATGGCTAGATTAGTTGCCCAAGGGTACTCTCAGATTGAAGGAATCGATTTCAGGGAAACATTTGCACTAGTAACTCGCCTTAAATCTGTTCGTCTACTCTTAAAAATAGCTTGTCATTTCTAATTCACTATTTACCAAATGGATGTGAAATCTGCATTCCTTTATGGTATTCTAACTGAGGAGGTCTATGTATAACAACGAAAAGGGTTTGTTTACCCTCACCATTCGAGTCACGTTTTTCGGTTGAAAAGGGCCTTATATGGTCTAAAACAAGAACCTCGTGCTTAGTATGATCGATTGGCTACATTTTTATTAAACAATGGCTTTAGGAGAGGTGGTAATGGTCCAACTATATTTGTTAAACATTTTGAAAAAACTGTTGTTATAGCAAAAGTCTACGTAGATGATATAATTTTTGGATCTACATCCTTAACAGAAGTTGAAAATTTCTGCAAAGTTATGTATGGAGAATTTCAAATGTCTCTTATGGGGGTTGCAATTCTTTCTAGGAATTCAACTCAAACGGAATTCAGAAGGTTTATTCATTTCGTAATCCAAATATGCTTTAGAGATTGTTGAGAAATTCGGTCTAGAAAATGCAAACGATGTTAGGACACCTATGAGTACCTCTGTAAAAATGTCTAAGGATGAACATGGTCGTAGTATGATAGGTAGGTTACTATACCATACTGCTTCACACCCTGACGTTATGTATGCTATTTGTGTCTGCGCTAGATATCAGAATGCACCTCAAGAGAGTTATTTTATCCTGCTTTAAGAGAATTATTAAATATGTTAAAGGAACTCTCAATTTAGGACTTTGGTATACCAATGACACATCCACCACTGTAATTGGTTACACCGATGCAGATTGGGTTGGGTGTTCTGATGACAGTAAGAGTACGTTAGGAGCCTATTATTAGATAAGAAATAATTTAGTGGGATGGTCTAGTAAAAAACAGAATTGTACCTCGTTATCCACTGCTGAATCAGTGTACATTGCAGCTGGAAGCTGTTGTTCACAATTACTTTGGATAAAACAGATGTTAAAATATTACGGCATAATTGAAGATAAGTTGCACATCTATTGTGATAATCAAAGTGCAATTAATATTTCCAAAAATCTTGTGCAACACTCTCGCACAAAACACATTAAGATTCGATATCACTTTATCCGTGAATTAGTAGAATCTAAGGAATTGGAAATTATGTATTTGCCCGCGGATCTTTAATGAGTTGATTTGTTCACAAAGCCTTTAGATAATATCATATTTGAGTCTTTAGGTAAATCTATTGGCGTGATATTTCTTGAATAAATGTTTGTTTTCTCATAAAATATCATCCAATCATATTCACGCTCATAATTGATCGATATAGGGCACGGATGTTTCAAAAATGATAAAATACACCTCCTCTATCTGCTTTATGTAAAAGATACTTGATGTGACTTGTTGATGTTTGTGCGTTAATGAATATTTATCTTCTTTATATTTTATTTACTCGTGTATATTTTTTCCTACGCTTTGTCCATTTGAGACAAAATGGGGGAGAAACTTTGAGTCCACTTGGACATTTTTCTGATTACTTCAACTTAAATACTTGAACTTAGTAATCTTATTCTCAAGAAATCAGTAACTCATTTTATCAGAATATTGTTAGGGTATTGGTATGTATTTAGTTGATTAATGTAATTTTCTTGTCTAGGATATGGGGTATATAAAATTTTGTATAGGAATATAATTTTTTTTATTTTCTAGTATCCTTACGAGTTCTCGATGACTCAAAGGAGATTTTTTCTGATATTTTCAGAGGGGGAGATTGAAGCACCCTATATCTTTGACTCACTTGAGTCTATATTATATGGACGCTTGTCTAGTTTGGAAATAGTGACAAAATTTGAGTCATACCCTTGTCTACCAAAGAACCTCAGACTATACATGATATTTCCTCTATTAGTCTCAGAGGTATAATACTAACACTGCACCTAAGATTGCATTTTTTAGGTGCATTCATATCATATTAGGTGTGTGAGTATTAATTCCCAGTGCTTGTCTTGTTTGGAAATAGTTACAAAATTTGAGTTATACCCTAATCTACCAGAAAACCTCTGACTCTACATGATATTTCATCTATTAGTCTCAAAGGTATAATACCAACACTTCACCTAGGATTGCATTTTTTTTTGTATTCATATCATATTAGGTGTGTGAGCATTAATTCCCATTATAATAATTTTTGGAATTTTTTAAATAATTTTTAGGAATTTATAAAACATTTTTTAACAGTTAAAATTGGCTTTAAAATGTTTTGGACTTATTTGTAAATTCTTTTATCTACTAAAAACTTTGGTTGAGTATAAACCGAAACCGACAGAAAGATTTGTGGTAACAAATTGTATTTCAAAAAGTTTCAAAAGACGCATTTTTGGTTTGATCCCTGCCCTACATGTAGTGGTTAGACACCCATCAGATTTGTGTTTTTCCTCTCTCAAAAATTGAGACTCAATCTGAAGCGTTGGATTTATGTTATCGATGGTCTGCATGTCTCTTATCTCAATCCATGTCTTTATATATTGGACCAATTAGATGAACTTTAAAAGCGGTCATTTTATAGCCTTAGGATTTTCTTCGATTTAATAAGAGTTAGTCTAAGCCGTTTATTTGGTTTGTCCTTCCAGAGCCTTCTCTTGGCTGTATAAATAGAGACCAAGTGTTATACTTTTACAATATTTGGATCAATTGAGTTTAAATAGAAAATAAGAAGAGAGAGAGGGATAGAAAAGAAAGAGAGAGAATATCAAACCCTAAATCAAACTCTTGTGTTTTTTCTTTAGAAAATACCTTATGAGTTTAAGTGTGTTCGATCATGTGTGAAGATCCATCCTCTCTGGTCTTTAATCTCTTGTCTAACTAGTCACGAATTTTGGATTTCATTTTCTTTTCATAGAAAGTGTCGATCTGTCCTGTGTGTGATACAAAACACGTATACATATTTAGGTTGATTTCTTTCTTCAAGAAATCCATATTTGTTGGTTGTTTTACTTCTAAATGTTTTTGTCAAAACTCTTACCAAAAAATATATTTTTATTTCTAGTTTTTAGAAAAACAAGATTTAGATCTAGTTAAGATCTTAAATTGCGTTTTACACTTTCATATATTTCACAATTTGTGAAATATCTGTGTAGATCAAATAAAGAGAAAGTATTTAGAACCTCGACTCCTTCTGATAGCAAGGTTGCCTCGAGATTCGTGGATATAAATAAAGATCAGAAGTTTGAGATTTTTAAACAAATTGAGATTCAGATCCTAACTTCGTTTTAGAACGAAATCTGTAATTTGATAGGTATATTGTCTGTATAAGTGTGTGTATGTGTGTGTGTGTGTGTGTGTGTGTGTGTGTTGCACGCATGTGTTTAGGCACTTCACCAGTTACACTATTCACATTACAACACTAAAAAAATGTTGGTAGAGAGATCATGGACTTTAGAGTCGACTGAAAGCTAAAAAGGAGAAGAGGAACAAAGCTAGGAGAAAAAGTTCAACATTAGAGCCTTTAAAGAAGTCAGAATAACCTAACGAAGCTGGTATATTTTCTGGACTTAGAATAGGCCTGATTGTGTGTTTAGTTTGTTATATAGCTTGTAACCTATATTCTTTTTAGTGTATTTTTGTTTTGAGGTGTAGAGACCTTCGTGGATGTTTTCCCAATTGGGTGGGATTTTACCACGTTAAAATCTTGTGTTCTTGCATGTTTCATCTTCCTCTTATCACCTTCTACTTGTGTGCTAATTTAGAATTTATTTAGTTTTATTTTTCAAAACTTGGATACTTGATAACTGAAATATCTCGTTCATAATTTTTTTACACGTCTCGTGTTAGTACTTGTTTCGCAAAAAAACGAGTTTCTCAAACAAACTGTTCGGTGCCATTTAAATTGTCTTAATCCTTTTAAACAACTTAAATGGCATTATTCTTTTTTCCCCGAGAAGTAGTGACGATGATGTGTTTAGGTGTCGTGTTTGTGTAGTGGGATATGCCAAACTAAAATAAAATAAAAGTGAAAAATTATAAATTTGCTTTTACAAATACCTCCTTAATTCACTCGAATCAGGTTTTCCCACTTAACCCTAGGTGTAAGAAGACCTCCTAGCATTATATGGGTTTTTCTAAGTCAAAAAAGTCCCCGGAACCAAACCATAACTCTCGGGTACCTATCTTGAACTATTTTGACCCTCCTCGGATCACCGGTGCACTCAAAATGGTCATCTGAGTCACCCAACTTTCATTATGCTAATATTTCATAAACCGGGTACGACATGTGCGTACCGTGTCGTACCATACGCATCACCCATAAATTATACCGATCCGCTAATATAGCACTCTATCGACATATAATTACAAACCGTCGCTTTCACCCATACACGACATATAATAAATCACATATTGATTTACTTATCACACGTAAGCAAATAATAAGAATGATAAATATTAATCCTTTATCTCGCTAATTAATATTTATCGAAACCTAATTTAATTTCCCCTAATTAAATTAATAATTATAAGCACACATAAATTAAATGATGATAAAAGTACGGGGTATTACATTTTCCCCCTAACAACAAAATTTCGTCTCCAAAATTCGAGCGTACCTACCACAAAGAGCTCTGGATCCTTCTCTCGCATGTCATCCTTATGCTCCCATATAGACTCGGTAACATTGTGATGTCCCCACTATACACGCACTAACGGTACCACCTTTGACCAAAGCTTTCGTTCACTACGGCCCAAATTGGCAACATGTGTCTCCTCATAAGAAATATTCTACTTCAAGTCAATTTCCTCTAACAGTACATGCTGGTAAGCCACGTCATCCTTGATATACCTCCTCAATGATGACACATGAAATTCGCCGTTAATCAGCTGAAAATTCTCCGATAAGGCGAGCCTATATGCAATCGGACCTACCCCCTCGATGATGGAAAAAGGCCCCATATACCTAAGCTCAAACTTCCCCATCTTCCTAAATCGTACCACCTCCTTTATGAGAGATACCCCCAGTAACACCTGATCTCCCACGTCGAACTCCAAGAATCTTCGATTCGCATCGACGTAACTCTTTCGCCTGTCCTGAGCTACCTGAATGTGACTCCTGATTGACTCAATCTTTGCTGACGTATCCAAAATCAAATCCGTCCCAAGAAGTTTATTGTCCCCCACCTCTAACCAAAAATATGGCATACGATAAGGTCTCTGGACAAAGCCTCAAACGGTGTTATGCCAATAGTGAATTGGTATTAGTTATTATACGTAAACTTTATCAAAGTAAATACTGCTCCAAACTACCCATAGAGTCCAGAATACACATCCTTAGCATATCCTCCAACATCTTATTCACCCTTTTCGTCTGCTCATCGGTTTGTGGGTGATATGTCATTCTCAAATGCAACTCTGTCACCATTGCCTCCTGAAAGCTCTACCAGATATGGAACACAAAGATCTTATCCTGATCTGAAACAATATTAAGAGGCACCCTGTGCAATCTTATTATCGTTGCTATGAACATATGTGCATACTACCCCATCGTGTAATCCATCTGAACTGTCAAGAAATGGGTTACCTTGGTCAGTCGATCCACAATAACCCAGATAGAATCATGATCCCTCTGCGATGTCGATATGCCAATGATGAAGTCCATCAAAATACTCTCCCTTTTTCATACCGAAATCTCCAATGGCTGTAGAACCCTTGCTAGACTCTGATGATCAACCTTCACCATCTGACAAGTGGTGCACCTAGAGACAAACTCTTATATGTCCCGCTTCATGCTGATTCATCGATATTGTCGTCTTATATCATGGTACATCTTATCCCCTCTGAGATGCAATGAAAAACATGACCCATGATCATCCTCCATAACTGTGTGCCATAGGTCCTCATCGTCTGGGATAATCAACTCCCCATTGAAGCATAAGCCACCCTCAGAATTGATTGAGTAGGAATCCGATCCACATGCCAATAATCGATAAATCCTCTCCTGACAAGATGACTGTGCCTTCATAACCCTCAAAATGATCTCTAGTGCGATGGTCATTAATGCTATGTAAGCCCGAACTACCTCATCCTCCTAACGAAGCTCAATCCACTTCACCTTCCACATTGCTACCAACTGCCCTGTCGGTATATATCTCAATGCATATGCCACTACATTAGCTTTCCATGGATGATACTGGATGTCAAACTAATAATCCTTAACAAACTCAAGCCACCTATGTTGCCTCATTTTTTATCTCCTTTTGTATGAAAAGTTACTGAAGTGAGTTATGGTCCATGAATAATCGAAACTTCTCCCTCGGTAGATAGTGCCTCCAAATCCACAAGGAAAAAATGAATGCTCCTAACTCAAAATCGTGAGTGGGATAATTCTTCTCATGGGTCTTCAGCTTACGAGATGCATAAGCTATGGTCCGCTCCTCCAACTATAGAACTCCTCGAAGTCCCTGTAAGGATGCATCGATAGAGACAAAGTACCCCACTCCTCACCTAAGTAATGACAGCAGTGGTGCTGAAGCCAATTTGTCCTTTATCTTATCCAAAGCTAATAGAAAGTGATCATCCCATATAAATGGCACTCCCTTATGAGTTAAATTTGTCAAGGGACCCACAATCTTTAAAAATACTCTAATAAATCGAAGGTGGTACCTTACTAACCCTAAAAAACTGCACTCCCTTACCACTAACACCTTACTCGAATTTGTAGAAATCCTCTCTCGAAGACAATGTGACCTAAGAACTGCAGCTCCCGTAACCAGAATCCATATTTCTCAAAATTGGCATAAAACTGGTGGTCTTGCTAAGTCTGAAGAACCATATGTAAATTCTCTGTGTGCTTTCCCTCTATTTGAAAATAAATCAAGACGTCGTCTATGAACACAATGATAAACTGAATAAAAAAATCCCTGAACATCCTGTTCATGAGATCCATGAAAACTACTGGCACTTTGGTTAGCCTGAACGATATAACCTTGAACTCATAAGATCACATCTCATAAAAAATGCGGTCTTAGGGACATCCTACTCCCTGATACGTAACTAATGGTACCTGGAGCACAAATCAATCTTAGAGAAGTAGGCTGATCCTCTCGGCTATTTAAATAAGTCATCGATACGTGAAAATGGATACGTATTTCGAATCGTGACATTGTTCAACTCCTTAGAGTCTATGTACAATCTCAATGACCCATCCTTATTCTTCATAAATAGAACTGGAGAACCCCAAGGCGATGTACTCCTGTGGATAAAACCCTGCCCCAAAAGCTGATAAATTTGATCCTTCAACTACCTCATCTCTAAAGGAGCCATATGATACAGTGCTCGCACTATCGACATAGTCCCCAGTGCTAAGTCGATCACAAACTCAATCTCCCAACTCGACGGTAACCACAGTATCTCCTGAATCACATTAATGTAATCCACAACAATAGGAATCGAATTTAGTGAGATGAAATACCCTTAGAAATCTCCTCCTAAATATAATATAGGTACGTGATTGACTCCCTCAGGATGAGGCGTCGCCACAAGAAAAATGTCCTGCTCTAAAATAGGGAACATGATGGTCCTACTGTAACAGTCCACCATCACTGTATACGTCGCTAACCAATCCATACCCAGAATAAAATCATACTCATCCAAATATAACATGAGAATATCCTCTACTAATCTTAACCTCCCCATGTTCACACCTGCTCCCTTGTAGATGGAATGAATGACAGTTCTACCTCCCAACGGTGAATCTACGATCATAATAATGTTTGAGGATAAATCCGGAAAACTCATCGCACGTGCAGATCTAGTGTAACAAATGAGTGTTATGTTCCCGTGTCAAATAAAACCGTCGCTTGTTCCCATTAATAGAAAATATACCCTCAATCGCTAGTGGCCCTAGCGGTAACACTAGTCCTTGGACGTTATACACATGTCCAAATTACACCTGCACGTAGAGAGGAGGCAACACTAGAACTGTCGGTGGGGTTGGAAGTTGTTGTAACTGTTGCTCTGACTGGGAACCCTGCTCCTGACCTCTAGTCCTATTAGGGCATGTATGCTGCATGTGGCCTTATCTCCACATACAAAATTCCTCCCAATGAATTTGGTATGCCTCTAGCCCTGACGAGGCTACCCATGTCTCTGGCACTGATAACCCCAACCCTACTAATCCCTAGTTTGGTTCCGCTAACCCTACTGTCCATGAGGGGTATGACGCTGGCCCTGATGGACCTGCTTGAAATTACCATAACTCAGCCTGAATATCTTAATAAAGTTTCCCTACGAAACCCTCTCTTGATATCTCCCCTGTTACCACAGTGCCCCGTTAGTACCGTTACCCCTAGTCTTACCCTACTGGTTAGACTCTCCTTTCCTCTTCGCTCGTCTCAAATAGAAGTGATGGCCCTGGTAGTAGATCAATGCGGCGTTAACAACTTCAGTGTAAACTTGAGGACTGGTATTAGATCAATGCGGTTAGTAGATCAATACATTAACAACCTTAGTGTAAACTTGAGGACTGGTAGTAGACCAATGCGGGTTCCCTAATAAGTTCTGGAAAATTATCTAAGTAAGTCCATCAGTAAACTTGAGGACCTTCTTCTCGTCAATGTTGACCTCTTCTGACATAAAGTTCTGTAGAATGGTGAACTCCTCCTGCGAGAGGTCTAAGAATGTCCTCCTCATCTCTGTCTGAACTGCTGATGGAAAGGACTCGCGATTCGAACACACCCAAAATTCATGTATCGTCATTGCATCTCTCTCCTCTACTGTGGTAACCAACTCCCACCATTGAAGTCCTACCCCCTATTAGCTGGAATGTAGATACTATCTTTTTTTAGTGTCACTGCACTCAATCATAAGAAAATGGCTCTAGATATCCTTCTTCCATTGGCTAGCTGCAACCACGTTAGCACTCCCATGAAACTCCGACGAATGGCCCTTCTGAAAGGCCTCTCTCCCAAATTGATTGCACTAGGTGAGTCTGAACTACTGCTGCCACTGGTTGCTATGGTTGTGCCAAAGGAAAATGCTGTCTTGGGGTGGTCATTGCGACATTAATCATCTGTCAGAAAATAGATGCGACCTCTACTGCGGTCATAGTCCCCTGAGTAGGCTGTGGCACCGGATGATCCTCCTCCTTTGCGGCCCTTCTAGCGGTACATGTTAGTCTACCTCTCCTGGTGTTTGGCCTTCGAAACCAGACCAAAATTGTATGAGATTCACTTCAAGCATAAATAATAGCAGAAGAATTTTAATGCGTAATATGAAACAACAGTCCTAAATATAGGGCTCTATATAAAAGTAATGCAACTCTAATAACGTAGCAAATTTTCACAGATTCAAGGGACACTAGAACATGATGCTTTGATACCAACTGTGATAACAACCTGCCTATTCTAATATCGGGTAGCCAATCGTCTGCTAAAATAAAACAAGAATCTCATTATGGTGCCATTCTCAGCATTGCTGCCATAACTAGCAATATAAATAATACGAATAAAACGATACAACAAAATGAATGGAACAATCACCATGCATGAATAGATAATAAAAGAGAATCGAATAAATCATCGATCACCAAATTGTAACATCCACAGAATAAAACTGAATAACAGTTGAGTACTAAAATAATATCTCTCTGGCATAAAATAAACTCTAAACTAACTAAGGGCAGCATGCCCAAAATGAGAGCTGGAATGATAAAGATCATATCTAGAAGGAAATGATCTGAGGCATTTAAATTAATTATGTAATGTCCATAGCTACTGGAACGATAAGAATGGATCTATCCTTATGGTCTTGGTTGCTACTGCACAACTGGGGTTTTGAAAGAAAAATAAGGAAAAATAATTGCCCGCGGGTGAAAGCCCAAAAAGTAGAACATATTTTGTAAGTAATTAATTGTCTTAAATTTCTTAAAATTTCTAGTGTATTACTTTCATAATTAATTGGTTGCATTCACATTAGATAAAACCTCACCTCTCAACTATAGTGCGCACGTAACGTGTTCATTTTATTATCCTCATTAAACTAACCTATCTTACTAGGACATGTAGCTGCTATCCATCCCAAACCTCGCTAATACTCTCTATTAGCTAAGTATAACTACCTTCATTAGGTATATGTTTATGAATAATATTATAGCGACACACTTGCTATAGATATATGTTCATGTAATAAATATAACATAGCTATACTCGTGCTATAAATAGATATATACATTCTATCATATAAATATACATATCTATATATCGCTCGCTATATATGTATTACCGTTGTAACACCCCATAGTTTTGCGCCGATTATTTAAACCGTCGTAATAAAAAGTTGGAAATATATTTTTATTTTAAATTGAATTATTTTTTGCGTCTAAAATGTTGGTTTTATTATTTGAAAATTGGTATTTTAATTTGATTTAAAATCGGTGAAAAAATCAGTTTTTTTTTTGTTTATAAAAATTTTTGGGCCGCCTGGGCACCTGCTCAGAGGTAGGGTAGAATCGATTCACGCCGAGCCGTATAGACAAGTTGATTTCTTTTTAGAGTCGTGGTTAATTAAAACTCTCGAATATCCTATTATAACTTAAACTCGTGGTTAGACTTTTTCAAACACTTTCATATTTATCCGAAGAGCAGTAGGCTCCTATATTTACTTCTCTTATCGTCTACAAAACCTAACCCCATTGAAAAACAAGATTTAGCCCAAGTTTTGAAGAGCCAAACTGGGTTTTCTAAAGATCATTCAAGAATGTGTTTTTGCTATTTTCTCGAGAGGAATGCAACCATCCAATCAAATTTTTTATACAACTCTTTTTAGGGAATGAATACTTCTATTGTTCCCCTTTAGTATTATGCATTTTAAATGACTCCTAAACATTTATAATCATTGTATTCTCAAAATAAACTAGGGACACTAATTAGGGAAAGTGGAATTAAAGTTGGGACTGTTTTTATTCAAATTCTTAATACGAATTAAGACTCAAAACCCTTGCATGTTTAGGTTAGAGGTTGGGCTCTCGTTAAAATATATGGACGTTCGCATGTCAAAATAAATCATTTGAATTTTATAAATGGAAACTAACTCGTAAAATAATGTTATTTATGTGTATCTTGTAAAATATAAGTTTATTTTTGCATGCCCCCGAAATGTGCATGTTAACGAAAATTATATAAGTTGCTGAAAAATAAAATTATTTAATTAATATTATTATTAAACAGATGTAATTGGGTTAAATTGTAACTTTGAAATTTATTTGGAAGAATTGTTGTTATAGATTGATAAAATGCCTTGTGTGATCATTGATTGTAGCAATATTCGATACCGTGAGGACAACGGACTTTTGGAGTAGTCATGCTTTCACCTTACTTTTAGGTTGCTTAGTAGGTATGGGACTGGTAAGTTGGCCTTTGTGGTTGTTATCAATTTATAGGCATGGGACTAGCAAGTGTAGATTTTTACGGATGGAAATTTCTGGGGTGGGGCTAAATAGTACACTTTTTCGTTGTTCCGTTAGCCTAGGTGCGAGACTAGGTAGAAATTTTGATTGGTATCCCACCTAATTGATAGGCCAGGCTAGGGTACGCTTGAGGTTTTGGTGATCTTTCGGCATGGGACTAGGTATGGTTTAGGTTGGATTACCTGAATAATGGGTGGGGCTAATTGAAATAATGAAAAACTTGAGAAAATTGATTATTAATGCCTAAGATAGTAATCTGGTATTAAAATAAATTTGTGTCGCGAGTATGTACAGAACTAACGATCATTGGGTTGTCTGGCTATAGCAATGTGAGTGTGTTGGCATCACGAGTATGTGCGGAGCTAACGAAAATTGGGTCGACAGGCTATAGTGACGTGTCATGAGTGGAACCTCATGAGTATGTGCAGAGCTAACAATATTGGGCTCTCTAACTATAATGAGGGGAATGTGTGTGATGTGTAGAACCTTAAGCACGCCAAGAGTATGTGCAGGACCGATAATTAGGTTGATTGGATATAGTTATGTCGCGCGGCTAAGAATAATTGGATAATTACATTAAGCAAGAATAAGGGCTAAGGTTTCAATTAAATGATTGAAATATCATAATTCGACTTGAACATCGTGGTGGCTTGGTTATATGTGTAGTTGGTGGTAGTTTAATTTTACTTACATGTTAATATATATTTCGTTTATTTTAAAATACTCTATTGTGATGTTTATCATGTATAATGCTAATGTCTGGGTTCACGGACCCTAATTGAGAGGAGTAACTAGTATTCATGCGGTGGGCTTTAACCCATTGCATTGACTAACATTATATGTAGAGTATTGGAGTAGCTGCATGGTGTGGATTGGAGATCTTTGGAGTGGAGCCGAAGTTTATTTTATTTGCTTTTTTTGTTTAACTTATCTTTGCATTCCGCAACTTTTATTAAGAAACTTTCATTTATGGATTTGGTGGGACAATCGGTTCCACAATTCTTTACGATTTCAGTAGGACATTTATAGTTGGATTAGTTCATTGAGTTTTAATAATTTCGAGTTGAATTTATTTTGGAGATAACATGGTGATGGATTTTAATTTGCATGAATGTTTATATTTTTTGGTTAAATTTTAATATTATCTCGTGATTTGTTTTTATTGTGTCATATTTTTGACACATGCTGAGAATGATAACTTATTTAGTGATGTTCGACATAGTTTGGTCGCGACGGCTGGCCACCTCACTTGCCACAATGCGCGGAGTGTTACAAATGGTATCAGAGCATGGTCTTAGGTCTCGTAGGTTGTGATTGTATTTTAGCTTCCACATGGACTATCTTTGATTCCTTTTGAAGATTTGTACTCTTAGTTATTCCGAGTCTGATTGATGTTTGTTTTGTCTTTTTAGATTGCAAACAGTAGGATATCTAGAGATAGGAGAGGGGGTTCGGTTTCTGGTGTCACAATTCAGGATAGGCAGGGCCAGTTTGTTTTTGGTGCCATGGAGTTAGCGGCTATTAGGCATGAGGCCACGACAACCGGTATTAAGATGGATAGACAGAGGTGGGGAAACCAAGAGGTGCAGCTGTATGGTATAACCGTTTGAGTTTGGGATAGGGTGAGGGTTGGTTCTCATAAGGGAAATCCTCCCTCTTTCACAGGGGGGTCTGACCCAACGATTTTTCACCAATGGAGGAGAGATATGGAGAGTCACTTTAGGATGGTGGACTATACAGATGTGCAGAAATACATGTTGGCTACATTTACGCTGACTGGGGACACATTACAGTGGTTGGAGAGTGTCACCACAACTGAGGATCGGGATCGCCTAAACTGTGGAGACTTTTTGGTGAAGTTCAATGAAAAGTATTTTCCTTATTCGATTAGCAGTGCAAAAAGGAGGGAGTTTCTGTATATAGAGTAGGGTTCGAATTCAGTTTTTGAGTATGAGCAGGAGTTCACAAATCTGTCGATGTTTGTACCAGAGGAGGTGAATACCGAGACAAAGAAAATAGAGCGTTTCATCAAGGGTCTATCATGGTCTATTAATCCAAAAGTATTAGGAAATTCCGCGTACACTACTTACACCCAGGTTGTGGACGTCGCGTTATTATTATGGCAACAAGAAGTGAATTATTAGAAGAAGTTAGGGTAAGAGGAATGAGCTGAATAATCAAGGAGGGGAGAACAAGGGTCATAATGACCAGTCATGGAAGAGACAACGCGTTTGACAGATTAAACAGGCCTTTCAAAAAGGCAATGGTGTCTCGCAGGGCCCTCAAGGACTGGGGCAGGGACAACAGGGTGAGTAGGCGCCAAATAGATAATGTGAGCATTTTTTAGGCACATGTTTTAGTTGTGGGGAGGTAGGGCACCGAGCTTCTAGGTGTTAGAGAATGTATGAACAGTAGTGACAAGGCGCACAGGGCCATCAGGGCCAAGGAGCATAGGGCTAAGGGCCTCCAGCACCGGTAGCACCAGGTGCGTAAGGAGCGCCACTAGCACCCATTGTGGGTAGGTGTTATTTACTTAGGAATTGATAACCTCAGGCAGGGCAGGATCAGTAGGAGCCAAAGCGTGGTTAGTGGGATAACATGGTACGCATTTAGTTTGATATATATATATATATATGCCTACCCACAGAATGTCATGATTGGGCGCCCATACACCCAATTTTACACGCACCTCCACGTCAGCAAAAATACGATATATATATATCGTATTTTTGCTGACGTGGAGGTGCGTGTAAAATTGGGTGTATGGGCGCCCAATCATGACATTCTGTGGGTAGGCATATGTAAGGTTATTCAACACGGACGAATGATCCATTTCTGTCCATGATCTCCCATCCAAAAGGCCGACGTGGGCTTTCGAGCCGCATTTGACCCAAAGTCAACTCTCGAACTCGGGAGCGGTCCAAAGGACTCTCAAAGTGTTGATACCAAATTTGATCCGCTGACGTGGACCAATCATAAAAATATATGTGTCCATTTGCATGATGAATATAAAGACTTTGGACGAATAAGGATCGAGCAACTCAAGAGGTCCGAACAACTCAAGTGGCCCAAACAAATCAAGCGAGCCGAGCAACTAAGGCAGTCCGAGCAACTAAGTCAGTCCGAGCAACTCAAATACTTGTGGCATACGCATCAAGAAAACTGAAAGATAACTGTGCATTAAATGCGCATTATTATCGTACAGATGTACATGCCTACTGGACAACTATGCATTATTCTTTAACATGTACAACCTCAAGGCTATAAATACATTGTAATCTCCTCATTAGAAGGACACGCTGAATCTCTTGGTAAAATCACTTATCGAGAATTCCAGTCAAACAAATCAGTAATACAAAAACAGTGGACGTAGGCCATTCTCTCAAGGCTGAACCACTTAAAAAATCTATTGTATTATTTACTTACTCATTTTTATCTGTGATTAAAATAATTAGATCAAATCTAATTTGTTACGTCAACAGATTGACGCCGTCTGTGGGAAACAACTGTAATTAGCGTTTTCATCAAAATAACTCATCATCAATGGCTGATAATTCGGAATCTAGTAATGGAAACACTGGGATTCCCCCGAATCTTTCTGCTCCCCCAAATTTTTCAGATCTGGCTGGTATAATGGCTAATTTGGCTCAAGGGCAAACGACCATGCAAGAAACCATGCGTCAACTCATATAAACCGTTCAAGACGGGGTGCCAGCCCAATCAGGACAGTGAAGTGTTCAGAGAACTACTCGTTTACTATCTTCACGAACTAGGCAAACATTATTCCCAGAGGAGTCTCAGTCCAGACGCACCGATTCATATAGTGCTGAGAGATCTAATGATCCTTCTTATCAGCCTGGGCGGACTTCGTCGGTACGAGCTACAGACACTCAGTAAAACATCATTCTATCTCCAGAAAGGACAAGTGCTCTTGAAAGGTTGAGTAGAGTATCTCCTTTTGATCGTTTGGGTCCTAGGAGGAATAGAAGTCCCCCTAGGATTGTGCCGAGGAACTCTCAACAACCATCTGATTTAAAGGAAGGCTCTGCCCAATCACGACTAGCTGCTCGTCATGAAAAATCCCAAGAGGCAAATTCAACATGATCAGTTGCTCGAACCAATAAGATCGAGGAAGGAAATGATGCATGGAAGGGCTCAATTCAAAGGTTGGAGGATAGATTAAGGGAGATGGTTAAAACTAAGAATCCTTTACAAAGGACTTTTGTTCGAGGAACACCATTCATACAAAAGATTGTGGACTTCCCCACACCGTCCAAATTCAAAGCCTCGATAATAACACCAAAATACGATGGAAAAAATGATCATGTTCTCCATATAGAATAATGCCAAGCAACTGCTGATATCTATGATGTTTCAGACGAGATGCAATGTAGGGCATTTTTAGGAACTCTTACCGGATCTGCTCAGATGTGGTACAATAACCTTCCTCGAGGGAGAATTGCAACCTTCTTTCAGCTAGCAAAACTCTTTATCGGAAATTTTTATTTTGGAGCAAAGCCAGTCAAACGAGTAACACACTTGCTAAGTGTTAGACAAAAGATAAGTGAAAGCACCAGGGATTATATTACTCATTTCAATAACGAGAAACTGGAAGTAATTGATTATGAGGAGAAAATTGTAATTACTGCTTTGATGAGTGGACTGTTGCCCAATAAATTGTACTACACTTTAGCCAAAGATCCACCCAGGACAATGGCAGAACTGATGGCAAAAGCATAAAAAATCATGAATGTCGAGGAAGCCGTGACTGCGAAGAAGAACGCAGACACTAAGGAGACCAAGGTAGAAGACGGTAAAATAAAAAAGAATGATCAAAAGAACAATGGTGGTAACAGGTAATCAAAGGGTAAACAAACATTGGAGCAGATGAAGAAATAAAAAAATTATACTCCCTTGAAGGTGGATATAAATCATATTCTGGAAGATATCAAGAACAACGAGGAGCTATCCTAGCCAGAAAAAATAAAGGCAGATCCTGATAAGAGAGACAAGTCCAAATATTGTGAATTCCACAAAGATCATGGTCACACGACCAAGCGTTGCATAGCTCTTCAGAATGAAATTTAAGCACTCATTAGACAAGGAAAGTTGGCCAAGTATGTTGATCATCAAAACAGTGGTCGAACCAATGAACGAGGAAGGCAAAGGTCTAAATCTCCTCTTTGGGCAAAAGATGACAAAAAAAGGGATCATGAAGATGATCCAGAAGATGACCCCGATCTCCCCAAAAGACCGCGACAACCAGAGCGTGAGGTATTTTTAATTCGTTTTGGATCATTTGATTGCAATGTTATTACAGGTGGAGATGCAGGAGGTGGAGACCTTACTGCAGAGAGGAAAGCTTACCTCAATGAGGCTCAAGCTTGTTCGTACATTCAACGAATAAATCTAGCTGAAGATAATCGCTCGATAAAGGTGAACAAAGATAAACTGGTCATCGGTTTCTCTAAAAACGACCTCGCAGGTGTGCTATATCCTCATGATGACCCATTGGTGATCAAAATGAGGATGAAGGAAGTAGTGATTTCACGAGTATTGGTGGATAATGGAAGCTTAGCGGACATCATGTTCTACTCATGCTTTGACAGCTTAAATTTATAGTTGGCTCAGTTGGAACCTTATCATAGGCCCCTCCTCGGATTTACCGGAGAAAAAGTTTTTCCACTTGGGATGATCAAGTTGGATATGCTTATTGGTACATGGCCTGCTTGTCGAACAGAAAGAGTACACTTTTTTATAATGGATAAAAATGTCCAATCAGCCTACAATATTATCATGGGAAGGGTAGGTCTAAAAAAGTTCAAAGCAGTGCCATCTACTGTACATCAATGCCTAAAATCTCCAACCAATTTTGGAGTAGGAGTTGTGAAAGGCGATCAGAAAGTAGCTCGGGAATGCTATTATTCATCTGCTGAACAGAAAGAAATGGAGGAATCCAGGAAAAAATCTACTACCTATCAAGTGGATAGAGGTGCAGAAATTAAAACATTAGATCCTAGAGATGAGTCGCAGCTTATAAAAGGCCAAGTGGTGGAAGTAACTGAAATGGTCATTCTGGACGATGAGCACCCGGAACGAACAACTCAAATCGGTGCGTCATTTGGATACTTCACTAAAATAGGAATTGATAGCTTTTCTAAGAAGCAGAAAACAAATTTTTGCATGGAGCCACGAAGACATGTTAGGGATAGACCCAGCCTTCCTATATCACTAGCTTAATGTGAACAAGGAAATCAAGCCAGTGAAGCAAAGAAGAAGAGTGTTCAGCCCTGAAAAGAACCAAGCTATACAAGAAGAGGTCGAGAAGCTTCAAAAAGCCTATTTTATTGAAGACGTCAAATATCCGGACTGGTTAGCAAATGTGGTGATGGTGAAGAAGAAGAAGAATAAGTGGAGGATGTGTGTTGATTTCACTGATCTTAATAAAGCCTGCCCAAAAGATCATTTTCCTTTGCCTTGAATCGATCAGTTGGTGGATGCTTATTCTGATTACAACCAGATTAAAATGAAGCCTGAAGACAGGGAGAGTACCTCTTTTATCACCCCCAGGGGAACTTATTGTTATAATGTTATTCCTTTTGGATTGAAAAATACAGGTGTAACATATCAGCGGCTGATGAATAAGGTGTTTGCAGAGCAGATCGGTCATAACATGGAAGTGTACGTTGATGATATGCTAACGAAGAGCAAGAAAGTTGTTGACCATCTAGTTGATCTAGGTCAAACCTTTGATCAACTAGAGAAATATCAAATGAAGCTGAATCCCACCAAATGCATATTCGGAGTACGAGAAGGCATGTTTCTCCGATACATTGTTAATCAACGAGGGATTGAGGCGAACCCTGAAAACATCAAGGCTCTATTAGAGCTACGATCTCCAACCACGAAGAAGGAAGTGCAAAGTCTCACAGGAAGAGTTACTGTACTTAATAGATTTGTGTCACGAGCAACTGATAGATGCCTCCCATTCTTCAAAACACTCCGAAAA
Source organism: Sambucus nigra (assembly GCA_949130495.1). Lineage (NCBI taxonomy): Eukaryota > Viridiplantae > Streptophyta > Magnoliopsida > Dipsacales > Adoxaceae > Sambucus > Sambucus nigra. The sequence continues at coordinate 600,253,312 of OX422215.1, read as the reverse complement.
ACTTTTGAGTGGAATGATGAATGCGAGGAGGATTTTCAAGAATTGAAAAAATATCTAGGGACACCACTACTGTTGTCCAGGCCAGTGACGGGAGAAAGACTATACTCATATCTAGTAGTCTCAGAGAATGCTGTTAGTTCGGCATTAGTAAGAGTGGAGGATGGAGTGCAGAAACCAGTCGACTACACTAGGAAGGCTTTCCGAGGAGCAAAAATCAGATATCCAAGGCTGGAGAAGTTGTCATTTGCGCTGATTGAATCCAGCAGAAGAATGAGACCATACTTCCATGCCCATACTATAGTTATGTACACTGTTATGCCATTAAGGCAAGCTCTACATAAACCGAAGAAATCGGGAAGATTGATGTACTGGGCAGTAGAGCTCGGTGAATATGACATAATTTATGAACCTAGGTCGTCGCTCAAAGGGCAAGCAGTAGCAGATTTTATCGCAGAGTTTACTCAAGAAAATGCCGCCAAAGAACAGGATTTGAAAACTGATCAACCTGTAGATTTTACAGGATTATCAAAATTAAACCCCGACCAACTTACTTCGATAGGCGAGGAAGGAAAGATGATTGACGAGCAGAGAGAAGTATTGGAGGAGGATAAAAGGAAGCATTAGATATTTCACCGAGGAACTCTCTCGGATCAAAATTTTGATGATCAGTCACCCATATGGAATTTATATGTGGATGGCTCTTTGTGCACTGTAGGCAGTGGAGCAGGGATTGTCTTAAAAATTCCAGATGAGATCGATATGGATTATGCTCTGCGCTTTCAATTTAAAGCTTCTAATAATGAGGCCTGTAGTGACAATTACTGTTGGTGACAATTATTGTGCAACAAAAATAAATATGAGAGAAGTAATGACCAAGAAAGAACAAATAAAACGCCAGTCACACAACAACAGGTGTACGTGGTTCAGCAAAGATGTGCCTACGTCCACGGTGGTGCAGTCAGTATTATTTCTCTATATTCTGAAGAATAGGTACAGAGAATACAGCTTGTCCTTTGCCCTGGACCTAGGGTTTAATTTATACATGTGTATGCTAGTTAGTGGAGATGATGGGTTCCTTCATATTAGCCATCTTCCCTATAACTTCTCTTCATGGGATCGTGGGGAGAGACCGGGTCAATAAGAAAGATAGAGGGCCTGGATTTTGGGCCGCCAGAACTGGGCTACTCGTCCAGGCCCATGGTTCTCAATTCTGGGTACCTACAATTGCCCCTAAATTCGTTGGGCCATGTTTATGGGTCCAATGAATTTAAATGATCAGCCATTACGGCTGATTTGTGATTCTTTAAAAACTGTGAAGTTGCTTTGGCGGCACCCGCTTCGCTATCCGTGCGCTATGATTAGAATTGAAGGCTTGTTGGAATAAGGCACATTTCTTTTCGTCGCTTCAGCTTTTCTAGAAATCTTCTATCTTCTGAGAACTCTTACGCTTTGTACCTTCTGCTTTCGATCTCTACTCTCGTTGCTTCTTCGCCATTTAACCTGATCTTCTGTCTTGTAAGTCTCTCGTGCTCTTTGCATTTTCTCTTTGGTTTGTAGTTTTTCTTGTATTTTCCAATGGCGAAGATTGGAAATAGGTCAGTCGCGGAGTTTAGGAAATTCTATAACATTCCTGAGTGGGTAGAGATTGAGTGTTGTGCCTCGCCTCCTAGGAACGTTAGGGATATAGAGGATGCACATTGGATTCATGTTTTGTTGCTCTCCCAGGGGGGACTTACCTTTCCCCATAATGATCTGTTTCTGCATTTCTTTAGCTATTTTAGTATTGTACCTGCACAATGTTCGCCCAACGTATGGAAAATAGTGAACGGTGTGCATAGGATAAATCAATTGTACGGCACAAGGTTAGGGCTTGCCGAGGTCTTCTTTTGTTACTCCTTCTCTCGAACGAGTTCAGGTGTCCTGTACCTTAAGGCTAGGAGCCCTGATAGGGTATTGGTAGTAAATTTACCTGATTCCCATAAGGACTACTGGCAAGAAGGTTTTCTTGTTAGGAATTGACAGTTCTCCCCCCAATCTGAAGGGTCGAGGTCTGAGAGGTTCACTGTTCCCTTTTATGGGGAGGAATATATCGGTAGATGTTATATTATTATTTCAACCTTTGTTGACTTGTGATTTTTCTAACCTCTCTTTGCTTTTTCTTTCACAGCGAGGACAAAGAATTTGGAGCCTGCTCTCAGCGAGGTTCGTATCTCGGAACTAGTGAAAGCTTGGAATATTAGGGAGCCTCTGGGTGACGGCGAGCATCCTAGGTCTGCTTCTTTTTTGCTCGAGTACAAGAACACAGGCTCCAGCTTCATAGCACGACCTGTGGATTGTGTTCCAGAGTTTGACTCTTTCGGAGAGATTGCGGTTGAGCCCATCCAGTTGGACGAGGAGGAGAGCAACTCGGAGAGTGAGCCTGCAGGCGCTGTGAGTAATTTGGGTGTGAGGAGTGATGACAGTAGCAGTTCTTCTGAAGAGGATTCCAAAGCTCAAGACTCGTCGAGCACTACCAGCAGTTCAGGCGGAAAGATGCCTCCAAGGAAGAACCTTATCAGAGATGATGACGATGACGACCATGTGCTCCTTGCACAAAGGTCGAAGAAGCAGAAGACTGCATCTGGGGTTGTGGTCACATCTTCTTGGCCTTCCTCTCAGGAGCAAGAGAGGAAGAAGAGAGAAGAAGATCAGGTGAAGGAGAGGGAGAGAAAGAAGGAGGAGCAGAAGAAGGTGGAAGAAAGGAAAAGGGTCGAGGAGAGGAGGAAGAGAGAGAGAGAGAAGGAGGAGGAGAAGAGAAGAGTTGAGGCAAGGACGAAGGCCGGCCAGGCCTTAGTTCCAGTGTCTGCTCTGCCTGAGGGAGCTTCTGTGGCGACCTCCCCTTAGCTAGCTCTGGCCCTGCTTGAGAGAGCTGTCCTCCCGGCTGATCGCCAAAGGGCAACAAGTTCGGAGCATCTGGCCCTTCAGGCTAGTCAGAGGCTTTCTCTGGTACGGTTTATTTTCTTCTCGTGTTTTGCTGACTTATTTTGCTTTCCTATTTTTATATCTTTTTCTTTTTTGTAGTTTGTTACCGACTTCGCTGTGCTGTATCGCTCACGCGACGAGCTGGTGAAGAAAAATAGTGAACTGGAGCAAGAAAACTCTGCCCTGAAGCTGAAGGGTAAAGAGCTCAAGGCCAGTTTCAAGGCTGTCGATGCTGCTCGGATCTCGTCTGATTTGTTCCTTGCCACCTCCGCTCGCGAGAGGGATGATGCGGTCAGGGAGCTGGGCGTGCTGAGGAAGGCTTATGATCTGGTATGTGCGAGCAAGCTGGACCTTGAAGAGAAGAGCAGAGTTCTGTCCGAGCAAATGGAGGCGGAGAAGGCCCAGGCAGCCACCATTAAGGAGGACTCATACAACTCTGGGTGGGCTGCTGCTTATGATGATGCTGAAGTTCAGATTGACTACATCAACCGTCTGAATTTCAAGAAGGGCTGGAACAAAGCTCTTCTAGTTGCTGGTGTGGATGCTGAGTCTCCCTTGTTTGACGAGCACGACCCGGGTCCCAAGCCAACTGTGGACGAAGAAGCTCCTGCTCCAACCATCGGGGGTGTTGATCTTCCCTCGGATACAGTTCCTGCTGAGGGGGGTACTTCTGTTGCGGCTGATAAGGAGAAGCAGCCAGACACTGCTGGGAAGCCTGAGGTTGCTAGTTGATTTGTTCTTAGGGTTTTCTTCTGTACTTTTTTCTTGTAATTTCCCATGTTTTTTCTGCTCGGTGTACTCGATCTTTACTAATGAATGATAAGATTCTCCTTTTGTTTACGCTGATCCCTTTCTCTTTTCTATCTTTCTTTTATCTGTAGTTGGTTGATGTGGATGACTATATTCCTGTTACCTCCGAACTAGGTAGGACTCTTGATCCTAATGCAAGCCCTGCAGTTTTCCAGGCCTTTGCTAGACTTTGCAGGTTTGCTAAGTCAAGGAACCAAAAACATAAGGATCAGTCCGAGCTAGTGGCCAAGTTGAAGGACAGGCTCCAGGAGATGGAAGAAATCGGTGCTTCAGTGCAAGAAGAAGTCAGTGCACTGAGAGCAAGGTTGCTGGAGGCCACCGAGATTAACCAGGTCGGGGAGTTCCTGCAGCAGGAGAATGAAGACTTGAGGAGGAAAGTCCTAAGGCTTAAGGAGCATCCGCCGAGCATCGCTTCGGCAGTCCTACAAGGTTCTTCTTCATCGCGAGCTGCTCGGCCTTCCCTCCCGCGTGATGGTAGGAGTGCCAAGGGTAGGAACAGGGAAGTCGAGGAACAGCATGAGAGGGAGATGGAGGAGCTGCGCGGTGACGTTCGGCGAGCTTATGTGACTGCTGCAGGGCTCCAGAGGGATGTCACCCGACTACGGCATTTGTTTAAGAACGGTCCTCGACAAGTGTGGTCCGATGGCTACGATCAAGGTTGGCTGGATGCTCCGACGAGACTATCAGAGTTCGAGGAGCTCTCCTTCATTAGAGGGTGGTTGAGTGCCCTCAAAGAGCTGCAGGTCCCGAGGAACTCGACGTTGTGGTATCGACACGAGATGTCCTCCTCCACTCTGATGCCCATTCCATTCAGGCGGGATGATCGATGGATCCCCATTGATGCCATTCCCCGACAACTATTGGAATTGGACCCAAATGAGGTCGTGGAGGAGCTCGCCCCTGCTCCTGATGATGGAAGGAGAGCTAAAGTTGCTGATTATCTTGCTCGGAGGCTTCCACCTCCTTGAGATTTTGTTACTCTTTTTCTTTTTGATAATTGTAAATGCTTTGGGCGAGCTTCGCTGACTAAACATGTATTATCATTGTTTGTAAATATAAAAGATTAATGAAAAGTTTGAGTTTTGGGCAATTTTGCCGACTAAACGTGTTCATCCAATCCTTTTATATTTTGCTGCTTCACAATCCTTTTTATTTTGTCATTTGAGTGTCCACCCAGTCCAGTGTAAGAATACCATTGTGCCCTCACTTTACCTTTTAGGTTGTGTCGTCATACTCCCTTAGGCCTAAGTAGGGCAATTGGCGAGGACACACATGGTATTGGATGTCATCATCCGATCAGGATTTTGTTCAAGCAAAGTAGGTTTGATGCCTAAGAATACTCTGTAGGGCTTCATATATTGCCAGGGGCAATGCTAAGAGGTCTGTCGTGCTTTATGACGATGACCTGAGGAGGGGTGTTCCCCTGCTATGTCGACCATTGTGCCTGTGATTTGGAAAGGATGCGCAATAAAATATGACCGTTACTAATCAGAGAGTGATTAACTGAGAGATTTTCATTAGTGAAATGAGAAATGAACTGTCCTTTCTCATAACGAATACAATAAAAGATTTAACAACAGAATTCCTAAAAATAGAACTTCTTGAGATTAGCTGCGTTCCATGCTCGTGGTATCTCCCTGCCCTCCATTGTTTCCAAATGATAGGTCGTCTCTAATTATCTTATAAGGTCCTTCCCAGTTTGGGCCCAGTTTACCGTCTGATGGCTTCACTGTGTTGCCCAGGACCTTTCTTAGGACATAGTCCCCAACTCTGAATCTCCTCGGGTTGACCCTCTTGCTGTAGTGCTTCGCGAGCTATTGCTGATAGCTTGCAGGTTTCACTAGGGCAAGTTCCCTGCGCTCGTCGGCTAGGTCGAGTTCAGCGAGCAAAGCTTCATCGTTCTGGCCTTGTTCGACAAGGTCGGATCTCATTGTTGGCAATCCCGCCTCTAGTGGGATGATTGCCTCCATACCATATGTTAGTGAGAATGGCGTTTCTCCTGTTGCTCGCCTAGGAGTCATTCTGTATGCCCATAGGATATGCGGTAGCTCGGTTGCCCATGCGCCTTTGGCTCGCTCTAACCGTTTCTTCAATCCAGCGATCACTGTTTTGTTGGAAGCTTCTGCTTGTCCATTGCTTTGAGGGTAAGCTACCGAGCTGAAATGGTGCCTGATCCCGTGTTCGTTGCAGAAGTCTTGAAAAGGGCCACTCTCGAACTGTGTTCCATTATCAGAGATGATGGTCCTGGGGATTCCAAATCGAGTGATTATATTCCTCCATACGAACCTCATCATGTCAGCATCTCGGATGTTCGCCAGTGGTTCTGCCTCGATCCACTTGGTAAAGTAGTCAGTTGCAACCAACAGATATTTGCGGTTGCCGGCAGCGGTGGGCAGTGGTCCCACGATGTCCATCCCCCATTGGGCGAAAGGCCAGGGATTTTAATTCGCTGGCGGGCTGGTGGACCATAGGAACGTGAAGTTGGCATTTCAGGCATTTGCGGACATATACTGCGGAGTCCTTTTGCATGTATGGCCACCAATAGCCTTCCTTAATTGTTCGGAAGGCTAGAGACCTTCCTCCAACATGACTTCCACAAATTCCTTCGTGAAGCTCGTGAAGCACTGCCTTGACAAGCCATCCCCTGCCGAGGATGGCCTGATATGGTGAATCGATGTCGACCACCAAGAATTCGATCATCTTGGAAACATTTCCAGCGCGCACTGGCAGTACTATTTTGCCCAAAGGCATGGTCATCTTCCCAGCAAAGTCGACCAGAGGGACAGTGGTTCCCTTTAGGTCGGCGATGTTCAACTTCAATTTCCGGAATAGGTCGATGTACATTACTTCGGATGAGCTTCCTTGATCGACGAGCAGCCTGTTGATGTCAAAGTTGGCTATCCTGAGTGTAATGACTAAGGCATCATGATGTGGGGTCCTTACTCCCACAAGATCTTCATCCGTGAAAACAATATGCTTGTTGTAGTTGATATCCTCTGCTCGTCGACGTTTTCCTGACTGTGATTTTGCTGGGTCAATCTGAAAAGCTTGCATTACCGCTGTCAGTTTCTTTACCTCCATTCGAGCTGAGTTACCTTGGATTTTCTTGACGTCAGATACTCCGTGGATTACTGCGAATTCGTGTCCGGCGTCATCTTCCAATACGTTGTCGGGTTTCGTCTCTTTGTGGGCAGCCACTTTCTCTACCTTCTTTTCCACAAAGTCATTCAAATGTCCGGACTGGGCCAACTCCTCGAGGTGGGACTTAAGAGCCTTGCAGTGCTCGGTCTTATGCCCTCCCTCTTTGTGGAAAGTGCATCTTAATGCATTGTTTCTTTTCGAGGGGTCTCCTCCCATTTTCCGGGGCCATTTGATGAACGGCTCATCCTTGATCTTCGCGAGAATTTTGTAAATTGGCTCTTTGAAGACGGTGTTGACCACGATTTTGTAACGTCAATGCTCCCTCCGTTTTTGGAGCCATTCTTGCCCCCACTTTTTCCTCCTTTTTTCTGGTTCTCAACTTTCTCACTTCCCTTGGTAGTGAGCTTGGCTCGACCGTTTTCTCCTACATTAAGGCGGGTGACATCTTCCACCTTTGCGTATTTCTCAATCCGGGCCATCAGGTCGTCAATGGTCGTAGCTTCCTTCTTTGTCAAGGACTGGTAAAGGAGGGAAGAGCTAGGTAGCCCAATTTTGAATGAAGCCACTGCCACCTCTTCCGCGCAGTCCTCGACCTCGTTGAATAACTCCCAGTATCTCTTCGCGTAGTCTCGGAGTGTCTCCTAAGGCGTTTTCTTCATTGTTAATAGAGCATCCATCCTTTTGGGATGGGAGTTGCTGGTGATGAACCGGGCCGTAAAGAGCTCGGACAGGGATTTGAAATTCCTGATGGATCGGTGAGGGAGTTTCTCGAACCATTTCTAGGCCACGTCATGGACGCTCGAGGGGAAAATACGGCACATCAGTGCATCCCGGTGATTCCAGAGGGTCATGGCCTGCCAGTACTGCCTGACATGATCAATGGGATCAGTCTTCCCGTCGTAAATCTTGAACCTTGGAATGGCAAACTTCTTGGGAGCCTCTTCCTCTTCAATTTCCCTCGTGAAGGGTGACTTCATCTGGGTCTTGAGGGCTCTTTTGGCGAGTTCTCTGGTTGACCTGGTGCCGCGGTGAGCTGGATGTTGGTCCATTTCTCTGCGGACCAGGTTCCGTATGTTGTCGTTGCTGCGAGCAGGGCTCTGGTAGCGACGAGCTTTTCTTAGTTGTTCGCAGAGGTCGTCGTCTGAGTCGCCACCTTCGTCCCCTGGATATTGCCGCCTAGGGCTCCTTCCTCGGCTGCGAGATTTGCTCGCCTGAGGGCTAGGAGTGCGATAGGGGTATCTCTTGGTATCAGGACGTAGTTCCTTTTCCAGTCTTTCCAGTTTTCTTTTCAAGCGAGCATTCTCAGTGTCATATCTGCGAGAAGACTCCCTCTGCTCGTGGAGCCTTGCCTCGTATGCATCGATCAATCTGGATATCTGCGTGGACCTTGCTGGTCCTTAACTTTCTTCTGAGGCTGGCCTTTCTAAGCGAGCCCCTCGATCTGAACGTCGGGCTTCAAACCTAATCCTGCGAGGAGTAGGTGGCTCTTGAATGTCTCCTGCTTGAGGAGCGTTGCTACTGTGACCAGACATCTTAGATTTTTTCTTGGCGTGGGCTCTTCTCAGGGAAAGATGAACGCTTCCCACTGACGGCGCCAATTGTAGTGACAATTACTGTTGGTGATAATTATTGTGCAACACAAATAAATATGAGAGAAGTAATGACCAAGAAAGAACAAATAAAACGCCAGTCACACAACAACAGGTGTACGTGGTTCAGCAAAGATGTGCCTACGTCCACGGTGGTGCAGTCAGTATTATTTCTCTATATTCTGAAGAATAGGTACAGAGAATACAACTTGTCCTTTGCCCCGGACCTAGGGTTTAATTTATACATGTGTATGTTAGTTAGTGGAGATGATGGGTTCCTTCATATTAGCCATCTTCCCTATAACTTCTCTTCATGGGATCGTGGGGAGAGACCGGGTCAATATGAAAGATAGAGGGCCTGGATTTTGGGCCGCCAGAACTGGGCTACTCGTCCAGGCCCATGGTTCTCAATTCTGGGTACCTACAAGGCCGGATATAAAGCAATGATTATAGGTTTAAGTCTAGACAGATCAATGAAAGCAAAGAAGATTGTTGTATTCAGAGATTCACAGTTAATCGTAAATAAGATTCTTGGAGTATATGCAGCAAAGGGAGAGTTAATGCTAAATTACCACATAAAATCAATGGAGTTGGTATCAAGTTTTATTGCTATTCGGTTGGTTAGAGTACCAAGATTGGAGAATGCAAAGGAAGACGCCCTAGCCCGATTAGCATCAGCCACCCCCACCGAGCTACGAAGAACAATCCCAACAGAGATTCTAGTTGGTCGGAGCATAGATAAAAACCTGATCATGAACTTCATTGCACTTGATTTGGGACCTTCTTGGATGGATCCCATCAGGGCCTATATTGAAGAGGGAACTTTGCCAATTGATAAACTAGCCGCTAAGAAATTAAAGTTCAAAGCTGCTCGTTATGTATTAACCAATGGTATTTTATACAGACGAGGAGTTATAGTAGCACTACAAAGATGTGTTCATCCCTAAGTGAAGAACTTGATCGAAGAGGTTCACGAAGGGTCTTGTGGAGACCATGTAGCTGGTCGGACGCTTTTGCAGAGAATAACAACACAGGGGTACTACTGGCCAACAATGAGAGCTGATTGTATGGCTTATACCAAGAAATGCGATAAGTGTCAACGCTTTTTCTCTGTCCGAAGAACTCCCCAAGAATTTCTAACACCCATCACGTCCCCTTGGCCATTCTCTATATGGGGAATAGATTTTGTCGGACCACTACCAACGACTAAAGGAAGATTTAAATACTTAGTGGTCACAGTGGATTATTTTACTAAATGGGTGGAAGCTGAGTCTCTCATTGATATGACATACAACAAAGTCTATCAATTTATTTGGAAAAATATAATTTGCAGATACGGCCTCCCACATGCGTTCATTACTAACCATGGAACCCAGTTTGACAATGAAGAATTCGCTGCATATTATCATCAATCGAATGTACTGACGGTCCATTCTGCACCAGGCCATCCCCAAAGCAATGGATAAACTGAGGTGACAAACAGAACGTTGTTAAATGGTTTGAAAAAATAACTGGATGATGCAAAGGCAAATTGTATTAATGAGCTACAGTCTGTGCTTTGGTCATATCACACCACACCACGAACAGTAACTGGAGAGTCCCCATACATGCTGCATTTGGGAGTGAAGCTGTCATACCTGTTGAATTAGGTCTACCTACACATAGGGTACTTAATTTCAATTCTCCCATTAGTGATTTGATGAGAAGATTAGATCTGGATATGCTAGAAGAAGTCAGAGAAGAAGCAGTTATAAGAAATGTCGCGTATCAACAACGAATAGCTTCGTTCTATAATAAAAGAGTCAAGAAATGTGATTTAAAGGAAGGGGATTATGTGCTGAAGAAAGTCATCCAAAAGCATAATAAACTAGAAGCCAACTGGCACGGACCCTACAGAGTGACAGAAGTTGTTCGTCCAGGGACATACAGGATTGAAACCTTGGAAGGAGAAGAATTCAAGAATCCATGGAATGCATGGAATGCAGAGCATCTACGAAAGTATTATCAGTAGTTGAAATTTCTACGTAATACAATTTCTTCAATATGAATAAAGTGATGTTACCCCCATTTTTCTTTATTCGTTGAATTTTTTTTGAAATATTAGTGCTACACACTATATAATTCATTTACCACCAACTCCGGTTGGTCGGGAACTCAATTACCACCAACTCCGATTGGTCGGGAACTTTATACGACCAACTCCAATAGATCGGCAATATAATTACCACCAACTCCGGTTGGTCGGGAAGCAAATTACCACCAACTCCGGTTGGTCGGGAAGTAAATACCACTAACTCCGATTGGTCGGGAACTTTATACGACCAACTCCGGTTGATCGACAATATAATTACCACCAACTATGGTTGGTCGGGAAGCAAATTACCACCAACTCCGGCTGGTCGGGAAGTAAATACCACCAACTCCGGTTGGTCGTCAATTCAATTATCACCAACTTCGATTGGTCGGGAACTTTATACGACCAACTCCGGTTGATCGGCAATTCAATTACCACCAACTCCGGTTGGTTGGGAAGAAAATGCCACCAACTACGGTTGGTCGGCAATTCAATTACCATCAACTCTGGTTGGTTGGGAACTTTATATCACCAACTCCGGTTAGTCGGCAGTTTAAAAACCAAACAGGACATGTTTGTCTTTTTACAGATATACCTATATGTTCATCCGTAAATAAAATAGATATTTCATAAAATATTTTCAAACCAATGACAATTAAATTGCGAAGAAAACTAAAAATTTCTTCATTAAAACTTGAACAAATTACATATGATATAAATCGCAGATTACATGCAATATGAATGAAGTTCATTACATAAACAAATCCTATTCTATAGGTTTCTTTCCCTCTGTCTTTGACACAGGATCTACCCCAGCTGGAGGATCATCAAGACTATAAGGGGAATTTATGAAGTTCAGATCTTGCAGCATTCTGACGTTCATTATAGATGGACGATCAAGCAGGTGTTCTGGGCGAGATATTTTAAAATTTGAATGAAGACTATAATCATCAAGATACTTGGAGATTAGAACGCGAGGAATGGCTAGGGCTGGAATCCAACTAAGGTCAAGCTTGAAAGGGGGGTAAGGTAGATCAAGAACTCCAGGAGTATAGTAATCCCACAAGAAATGACCTCTCTCTAATTTTATAATACAAAGAGCATTCAACCATCCCTATTTATACCCTTCGTTGTTCGATTGTTCTAAACGAGCATCAAGATGACAAAGTGCTTCGTTATACCCAGCCATCCATAATTCTCTGGGCTGCTTATGGAATTGATAGGTTAATCTCTCAAGTTGCTCATTGAGCTTCTTCACCAAAATCTCTTTACTCTCTAGAGCAGAAGCTTGTTTGGAAAGTTTCTCAGAAAGGCTTAGAATTTCTTTACACATATCCTCCAGGGCTCGATTCTTCGCCACCAACTGGAATGCTTGGTTCTCCAAGGCTGATTGAGTCCTTGCCTCTTCAATTGAAATTCGAACAGCCCTTGCTCGTCCCCGAGAATAAGACCTTGCTCGTCCATGAGTATACGAGGAGGGCCCAGTCTTTTTAAAAGTCTCCAACTCGTCTCGAAGTTTGGCATTTTCTATCTCCAAAAAATAAAAACCTTCGTCGTTAACAGGAACTAAAGCACCTAAAGAAGAGGTAGTGGAATTGAGTTGCTTTATTTCTTCCTGCAAAAGAATGTTCTCCTGCTCCAACAGCTTGGCAATATTCCTATTCTCCTCTTTTTAAAGCTTCATAATACTTTCCTTCTTCTCATAGGTCAAGATGAATTGGTTGTACCCTTTGTCAGCACTTAATTGTTGATATTTTTTCTCATATCCTAGATGAAGAAGAGTTGCAGATTCTTTATATTGCTGATGGAGGTCATCAATCATCTCATAATATGCCACTTATTTGCGACGACACGATCAAGTAAGAACTTCAGGTACTGGTAAGCTTCAATTGCTTGGTCAGAAGCACCTGATCCAAGGATGTCAATTATCTGAGCTTCACTAAGAGCTGCATGACCAACTTAAAAATAATCGTTGCATTTTTTTCATTAACTCTGTGTCATGAGCCGATAGGAACTCCATCCTGGCCATAAACTAGCAAAGAGAAAGAAATAAAAAGAATCAATGATGATACAAACAGAGTAAGGACAAGGGAAAGTCAAGATGAACAACCAAAGTTCAAATTTTATTTCATCACAAGAAGAAGTACATAACCCAAAATTACATTCAATAAAAAGGCAAAAAGAAAGATCCGAACAACTCTACACCTTCTCCTTGCTTCCTAAGACTTCCTCAAAAGGCTTGAATGAAGTGGTTAGTTGCTCGGAGGGTAAGGAAAGCTGCTCAACAAAAATTTTTGCTGATTGGGGCTGCTCGGAGCAAGGTTCAATAGCAGGGAACTAGTCTCGAATTATCATGAAAGATTCTTCTGAGGCAGCTTCGTCCTCTTCTTCTTCTCCGGGAGAGGGAGGAGGGCCATGAATGTGTCACTGGAATAGTTCAGAATTCTCAACGATTTTTAGCTCCTGCAGGGCTGCAACCCATCCATACCTGAAATTTTTAAGGCTGGCAAACTCCATTTGAGAGGACATGGAAGCTAGGCCTTTGTTCCATCCTTTGTCCCAACCAGCGCTGAAGAACTTTTTAACTGTAATTTTTCTTTTTGCCTTCTCTAGGGAAGTCCTCTCAATAAGAAGTTCCACGGCAGCTTTTAACTTCCCTTCCACCTCCTTTTTCTGGCGATCAACCTCATGAAGTCTACCAACTTCCTCTTCAGCAGTTTTGAGCTTATGCTCAAGCTCTTCAGCATTCTTGAGCTTCTCCTCGCGCTCTTTATTGTTCTTCTCAAACTCTTTCAATTTCTTCTCCAACTCCTTGGAGGCTTCCAAAGCTCGATCTCTCTCTTGCTCAACGATACTTAACCTGCTTCTCCCAAGCAATTTTATTTTCCTCATACTTCTGATGAGAGTCTTTCAAAGACTGGGTTAATCCAGTAAAAGCCTTTTCCACTCCATCCGAGGAACTGGAGGCCTTGATGGCTTCATCCATTTTTATAATGCTGTTGAAATACGTTACCAGCTGAAAAAAGAAATAATTCTAAGTCAATGTACGAACATAGTATTAAAAAGTAGAAGGTTCAGATCAATAATACTTACTGAGGTAATGTGTTGAGCAACCAGAGCAGTAACTCTCTCACGAGTGAGAGTGTTTTCAATGTCATGGACTTCTGGAAGAGTCCAAGATTTTACTAAGCCCACAGCGGAGCTCGGAGGAATGAAGGTTGGAACACTACTTTCAACATTGGAAGATTGAAAGATAGGTTCAACAGGTTTCTCAGAAAAACCCTTTTTTAATCTCCTTAGAGGAGCAGGAGCATCCTCAATCAATGATGCTGTCTTTGTGGGGGAAATGACAACGACATCACTTGAAGGGATGACAACAATAACCTTGCTCGGGACTACAGGGGGATTTTCAATGATCTTGCTCGGAGCCACAGGGGGCTTCTCACTAAATTTCTTGGCAGCATCAGAATGGGGTACCTCTACAGTCTTTATCCCCTCTTTTGGGATATATTTTTTACTTCTCTTTGCCTCTACAGCAGGAGAGGTAGACTTGTCGAAAGAGGAAGGGGCTTTTCTTCACTTCATTATATCGCCGATAGGGATATTTGATTCAGAAGAAGAACCTTCCACACTAGTATCAGCAGCTGGTACTTGGTCAAGGTCAACTATCACAGGACGAGCAATGAAAGATGAGCTCGAAGTTCTGTATTACAGCAAATAAGATGCAGACCTAATAAGCTCTCCAGCAACAGATTGATGCAAACTCCAGATAAGTTTTAAGCTTTTTATATTGACATCAATCTCTTTTGGGGGTTTCCTTTTACTATCAACTGTAACAAACAAAATCAAATGTCAGTGAAGCATTTTATCAAACACAAAGAAAACATAATTTCAAAAATAAAATAAAAATAAAAACAACCTATCCCATTGCCATACGGTGGACACTTGGGACCTTGGTACACATCATTTCCATCAAGTGAAGGGTGTTTCCAATTTTTCACCACTACCCCATGATCAAAATAGTCTTTGTTGGTATTAGGGAGATTGACCACTAAAGCTCTATTTAAAAATCTAGTTTTTAAATAAAAATTACTATCGCTAGTGGCCCATCTATAGCAATACATAATTTCTGGGATTCCTAAGTGAGTCCCATGGATTTAATTTAATCTATGTACATCGTTAACTACCCTCCATGTATTTGGAGCTACTTTTGCAGGTACAATATCGAAATATTGGCAAAACTCCAAACACATTGGATTTAGCGGGAAATAAAAGCCACATTCGGCTATAAAGATACTTGGGAACCTGTGTCCCTCAGCCAAGGAAAATAAATCAGAAGGACCAGATAATTCTTCCAAAATAACCCATGAAGGGATTGAAAAATCAGATCAAGATTTTTCCAATGACTCAACAGGATAAACCATGGCGAATAAATAAAATTAAAGAAGAAGGAAGCAAAACTTACAGAGGAAATAAAGATCAGGTTTCAATAAACGATGGAAAGAATGAAGGCACAAGACAGAGAGAAAGTGAAGAGTTCAAAGAGGCAAATTTGAAAAAGTGAAAGACTATAGGATTTTCTGTAGCGCTTAAATACCTTACCTTGGGAATGGAGAAAAGTAATGATTACAGAGAAAGACGTTTGCGTTACCGGCGGCTAAAAGGAGAAAAAGGGGCACGAAAACCGAAGTAGCTGGAAAAATTCAAAATATTTATGAAGTCTGATTCTATGAATTAGGAATTAAATACAAGGAAAACACTCCTACAATTCAGGATAACTATTTAATCTCATCATATTTCGAGAAGAATGTTCCACCCTCCTCCTCAACCTCGAACTGTGAAACATTGGGGGTTCTATTGATACCAAATTTGATCTGCTGACGTAGACCAATCATAAAAATACATGTGTCCATTTGCATGATGAATATAAAGACTTTGGACGAATAAGGACCGAGCAACTCAAGAGGTTCGAACAACTCAAGTAGTCCGAACAACTCAAGAGATCCAAGCAACTAAAGCGGTCTGAGCAACTAAGTCGGTCCGAGCAACTCAAATACTTGTGGTGTACGCATCAAGAAAACCGAAAGATAATCCGCATTAAATGCGCATTATTATCGTACAGATGTACATGCCTACTGGACAACTATGCATTATTCTTTCACATGTACAGCCTCAAGGCTATAAATACATTGTAATCTCCTCATTAGAAGGACACGCTGAATCTCTTGGTAAAATCACTTATCGAGAATTCCAGGCAAACAAATCAGTAATACAAAAACAGTGGACGTAGGCCATTCTCTTAAGGCTGAACCACTTTAAAAATCTATTGTATTATTTACTTACTCATTTTTATCTGTGATTAAAATAATTAGATCAAATCTAATTTGTTACGTCAACACAAAGGTATCTCAAGTAACTTGCTAATGGTACGCCTCATGCGCAATTTAGATCAAAGTTTTTTGTGCTACGGTCATTTTATTAGAAAAGTCCGCACGGGACTGTCAATTGGCAGGTCCTGAACCATGCCTATCGGTATAGTGTCAAGGGTTACATGTCGATAGGCACACCTTGAGGTAGGCCGATCGGCACCCCCTTTTGACCTATAAATAGGGGCCGTGACCTCACTTCCAAAGGGAGAAGAAATACATCAGCATTAGTGATCTCAATAACATTTTCTCGAAATCAGCAAAGTTCCATGTGACAAGTTCCTTTCAAGCCTAAATTTCCATTCTTTTCACACCCAATTTCGCAAAGATCCTTCTCTCTCATCAACGTTCATCAACATTCAAAGGAGTTCATCCAAGATCCAAGCTCAGGCTCCAAGGAAGGTCCAATTCCTTCTCCCTCTCTTTTAATATCTTGTTTTTGCATAAGTTACATTAGATTCAAAATCTAGTTTAACTTTAGTTCATATATATTAACATCCATACTTTTATTAGTATATTGCACATACTTTATTTTTATGAAAAATCCAAAAACAAATAAAAGAGGGTTACACTTTTATTAGTATATTGCACATACTTTATTTTTATGAAAAATCCAAAAACAAATAAAAGAGGGTTACACTAGTAAATTCCGAACGGAGTTATCCATCACACTTTTTCCAAAACGAAAAACACATTTTCTACACGTACACACATAATAAAATTCCGTTAGAATCTATGGGATAAATCCAACCCCTATTATACATTGAACTACTTGGACTTTGATGCCTTTATAGGCTACGTATCCAAGACTCGAGTCCAATTTTCCAATTTTCCTCATTTTCTAAATTTCCTAAATTCCTTCATTTTCATAATCATACATATACATATATCATGCATGTTTGTGTTTCGTCCAACACGTGTTGTTTTCCAATAACGGTCAATATCGCGATGAACGCTCATATTAAATCTTTTACATTTATTATTATTTTAGGAATATTCCTGTGGATGATCTCACCCTGCATTTTCCATGGTATGGGTCGAACGATTCCAATCTCCATTATATAAACACGTACACACACTTCACGGGGATAAAGGAAAATATTAACATTTGCCCATGAGAGACCGAAAGGGAGGGATGGGTGCTTAACACCTTTCCATTCCGTAAGTTATCCCTCGGACCTCCGATGTTTTGGTTTTGTACGCATCAGTTTTGTCCTTGATGCCGCTCTCTCGAAGTGGCAATATGTTCTTTTGCCTGTTTTGTGAAAACTAGGCCGGCGACTCCATCT
The DNA here is from genome assembly GCA_949130495.1 of Sambucus nigra. NCBI lineage: Eukaryota > Viridiplantae > Streptophyta > Magnoliopsida > Dipsacales > Adoxaceae > Sambucus > Sambucus nigra. The sequence goes on along the minus strand of OX422215.1, from coordinate 600,236,022 downwards.
CTTTGCATTCACCCCATACCGAAGACTGCCGAAGCACCTTTCGAAGAGAAGGGTGTGAGACCGGGATGCAAATCTTTCTCGAGGAATCCTCCTCCTCCCCCCGAACGAACGCTGCGCCCGGGATGGCCACAGTGGCGAATCCATTGGGGACTTTTATTTTAAAGAGGGCTAGACTCTGTTTGCATGGGTGTTTTCTTTTCTTATATATCCCCCTATTATCATGTTCCCCTTTATTATTCATATGTACCTCGTGCTTATGCTACTATTCACACACTTGTAGAAGGCTCTCCATGTACACTTCACACCACGTACACCTAGGATCACGTATATCCACATGTTGCACACATCACTTATAAATCCATGCTTAGGTGTCACTAGCACACACCTCCACTTGTATATATCCATGCTCACTTATCACACACTCACTTGTAGATAATTACACATCACTTATCCATGCTTAGTATAGCTTTACTATTTATACTTGTACCTTGCTCCTTGTTTGGCATGATCAAGGAAAAAAAATACTCTCTCCATAAGATACTAATAAAAGAATCATGCACGATTCACACGACATCACCAAAAATCATTGCTATTGAACAAATTTTCTCCCATAATTGGGGAGTCACTTCTTGATGTGCGCTAGTCCAGCAGGTCGTAGTTAACCTAAACTATATGACTCTCACCTTCCTTTGGCTAAGCATCTTCGACGTACATCGAACGGTTCCCCCGTATTGTACCACTTGACTGATGTCATGACGAGAGGTATATCATAGGTAACTTATTCACGTATGTCGAGTATATCAAATTCATTCTCATACATACCGTCCCGACGAGGTATATAGTGAGGCAATTTAAGTACACTCGGGTATATCAAATGGCTTGTCCACACGTACCGGTTGCCCTCCAAAGCAAGACGTATATCGTGGAAGTCACACCAAAGGGGGGAGCCCTTTCCAATTAACCCAACCAACTACATAACTGCATATAGGTGTCAAGCCTAGGACACACACATTAGATTGGCGGTTTCGACCTGAAACTCTGCCAAAATTACGAGTTGGCCTGCAGCCCAAATTTTTGCGCAGTTTTTAAAACGGGACCCTGCTCGTGAGACTAGTTACAAGTCCAAGTGTAGATTTACATATATTGCAAACCCAATTTTTCCAAGCTCAGGTCCCGTCTGCCATTTCATTTTGTATTTAGGTTAACTTAATACAAGTGAGAACCTAATAAACATAATAAACATGTTGGGACCCGTCTCTCGTATTTTCCCCTCTCTTTACAAAAGTGTCCAAAAACATTTCTCCATCTTTTATCAAAAATACCAAAAATATTTTTCCTCCATTTCCCTTTAAACAAAAAAAAACATTTTTGTCCTCATCTTTTCCAAAAATGTCAAAAATATTTTCCTCCTTTTTCAAAAATAACAAATTTCACTTTTTCTTTTTCGAAAATAAATTCCATTTTTTTCCTTCTTAGGTCAATCACATACCCTTGTCCTGGCTCTCTATTGGCTTCGGTCACCTCCCCGAAGTTCTGTCATCCCCTTAATTCCTCCGAGTCTGAGACTCACCCACCTTCCATGGAGAATACGGATCAAGTGCCGAATGTACAGCCAGATTTGTTGACGGTTCTGGCTCAACTCACTGCCAAATTTGACAACCTTCAAAATGAGGTTCTTGAGATGCAAAAAAACTAAGTCCCTGTCCCTGAAGATTTCGAGGTCATTTTTCCATGCGCCATGGGTTCGCCTACACCCAAGCCTATCTGTGTCCTTGGAGAATACCATCATGCTCCACGTGCTCCTCCTGCTAATGGGCTGACACCAGCCCAGCTTTCCATGCCAAACCTAACTTAGACCGGGGATAATTTACCTGTAACTATTGATCTGAAAGAGGAAGAATTGAATAAGGATAAGGAAAACCTGAAGTTGCTAACCAAGAAATTCGACCAAGTCAGAATCTCTGGGAATTACATGGACTATACCCACATGTCTCCCTATCCTAAATTCAAGTTACCACAAAAATTCAAGATGCCCAATATCGATACGTTTGGAGGTAGTAGACCCCTAATGGTTCATCTCCATATCTATCACCGAGCCATGACTCTCTTAGGTGATTCCAAAGAAATAATGGCTCAGATGTTCAACCAGACTTTGAAAGATAGCACCCTCCGTTGGTTCCTATCCCTTGAAAAATCTAAAATCCACAATTGGGAAGATGTTGGCCGTGAGTTCATGTCACAGTACAAGTACAACTAGGAGATTAAGGCTACCCACCGCGACTTATATCTACTTAAACAGAACTCTGGGGAATTAGTCAACAACATCATAGCAATATGGAGAGAAAAAGCATCTTCCATGACCAATCGGCCTTCTGAAGAAAAACAACTCAGCATTATGAAGAAGAACTTCCTACCTCATGTTCGAGCAACAATGGGAGGATAGTACGACCCTCAATTTTGAGCCCTCTGAGAAGCAGGAGTAGAAATCAAAGAAGGTCTTGCTAAGACGCAAGTTGAATCGAAGAAGACCTCCAGAAAGTTTGCTCCTGGAAAGTTTGAAAATCCTTGTAGTACCACAATCTCTACAATCAACAACATCTCTCAACCTGACACTTCGTGGGCACCAGAAAGTCGACCAAACTCAATTCGGAAGGAATATATCGAGCTTCATGCTCCTCTCTTCAAAGTCTATCGGGATCTCTTGAACCCAAACCTGATCATACCTTTGGACCCTCGTCCGTTACCAAATACACTTCTGAAAAACATCAAACCTGATGCCCGTTGTGACTTTCACCAAATAACTGGCCATACCACCGACCATTGTTTCCATATTCAAAACACAATCCAAAGCCTAATTGATCGGGGTATCATCGTCCCACCAGCTAATCCTAAACCAAACACTACCCATAATCCACTATCGAATCTTACAAATGCCATCTTCCTAAAAGAAGAATCAGAACTCGACCCATCAACCCAAATCATGGAAAGTAAATCACCAGTCATACCCATATACTTTCGAAAGCCACTCCAAACATGCCTGTATATCCTCTTTCACACTACCATCTTTTTCGATCAAACCTCATCACTCCTCACCAGAGCATGCATTGTTGTCCGTACCCATTCTGGAGGTAATGATATGGAATTATTAGCAGTACTAAACCAACGCCTAGAGTTCGGGCTGAAATTGCCCTCTCGGATGACCACCGACTGTTATAGATTCAATGGGTTGTTCTTATAAGCTCAAAAATGGGCCTGAGATTCAGATAACTGGGTGGTGACAACCCAAGAAGTCAGTCTAGATTACTTTATCCAGATCACGGCAGATTTGTTTCAACTGACGGGGGATATTTATAGCATATCCGAGCTGCTCAACGCTTTGAAATTACAAGGGCACCTGGTCCCCTCAGTCCTGCATTTCCCTACCAAATGGGAAGAATTATATGAAAAGGCCATAGAAGTTGTAGAGTGTATTGACTTTACATAGAAAAATAATATCGTTACCACCGGATGGGGGGACGATTCCGAGGATTCGGATGAAAACCTATACGGAGTGATATCATTCGAAGAGCTGCTAGCAGAGATCAACCAGGTAGCTAAACAACCCGATATCGATGAATAAATGGGGTTTCTATTTTTTCCCTCTTTTGTGAACCATATGACCAGGTCGAGGAGACATTACCAGAACCCAAACTTATAACCATCAGCAAGCGATTCAGGTAAAGGTGTTGAGAATCTCCCTATACCATAAATGACTCTTAAAGAAAGTAAGGTCCTTGATCAAATGAAGAAAACTCAATATAACTTCACTATATGGGGATTTTTTATGTCTTCCCAATTGCACCGAAATACCCTAATCAAGCTACTCACAGGACCCACAATCTCGCCCTCAACAATGACAAAAGAAGCAGTGAACCTAGTTATATCTTTGACCTCTACTCGAATACTCTCCTTTTATGAAGAGGAAATCCTTAAGACTGGTCCCAACCACAATCATGCTCTTAATATCTCTATCAAAGTCATTGGAAAAACCGTTCCCCTGCCTCTTGTCGATAATGGATCAGCTATGAATGTGTGCCCACTAAGAACTCCAAACTGTCTAGGATTGAAAGTGAGTGACCTTACTCTAAACTCTGTTATCGTACGTGCCTACGATAACACCCGATGAGAAGTAATAGGATCAATCAAGCTTACAATAGGGGCTGGCCCTATAAATCCTATTATTGAATTCTAAGTCATTGACATCCCAGACTGCTTCAATATGCTGCTCGAACGACCATAGCTCCACAACATCAAAGGGGTGTCTTTTCCCATCATTAGGAATTCAAATTCTTTACCAGTGGGCAATTTATCACCATCTTGGGGGACAGTTACAACACCAAGAATGCAAGCACCAGTAATCTAGTACTTGAGATACAACACGGGGTGAATGATATGGTACTATCAGGCTTTCAAGTTGAACCACTCTTACTCCTAGCAGGGGACGACTTCAAAGATAGGGTTTGTCTAGAATATGATCTCCATGGAAACATAAAGGTAATCCAAATGTTCAAGAACATGCACTTCATGCTCAGACTGGGATAGGGTAAAGACAAAAAGGGATAACTAAACCTATTATGTTGAAGGAGGCCTTTCCTCCCTGTGGCTTGGGCTATCAACCATCAGAAGAAGAACTCAAATTAATCCATCAGCCTCGACTGAAGAGAAAGTTAGAATGTGCCAGAACTATCACGAGAGATTCCCTAAATGGAAGATTCATCAGAGAGGGTGAAGATATCCCCTTCTTTGACTTCCCTAAACCTTGGTATGACCATGTAGACAAGGGGATGAAACCAAGAATGTTGATCTTTTTTTAAGACAGCTACCCAAGGACCAAAAGTTCCCAGCACTGTGTACAACCACTCACTAAAGAGACCATAGCTGATGCCAGGGATTCTGAGGGCAGTGACTTTGAGGATTCTTTCAACTTGCAGACACTGGGGCTAGCACTCTGTATGATCCACTGAGGGATTACATCATTCGATCCATCCTACCTTATCAAAGATGTTGATGCACCCTTTTTTAACTGGCATGCTACACCTGTGCCACCTGCTGATATTCAACCTAACCCTGATGTTTACCCCCTTTCCCCTTTAGTTGTTTCCTCTCACTCTGATGTAATCGATACCTCCTTTGATGAGGTTCTCAATGCTGTTTTTCCTATCAATGAAATAAACAAAGATTTTGAGTATCTTGTTGGGCCTTATATTAATTGCCTTGATTCTAATCAAACTCTTGATGATGATGACTTTGCAAATGAACAATTCTTAACTAATCTAAATAAGGTTAATAACGAACAACATAACTGGATTCAAGTTAATGAAGATGAAAATGTTATTATTTATCTCGGTTCTAGTAGCTAAATTCCCCATATAAGGATAAGGGCTACCCTTGATGAGTACAAGTGCACGCAACTTAAAGAACTACTGATGGAATTCGTGGATATCTTCGCATGGTACTACGATGATATGCCTGGCATTGACCCAGAGATAGCACAACATGAGATTACAACTCTCTCAGAATGTGAACCAGTCAAACAAAAGCTGCAAAAGCTCTGCACCGAATGGTCACTCAAAGTAAAAAAAGAAGTAGTCAAGTAATTGAATGTGGGTTCATTAGAGTAACTGAATATCCCACATGGCTAGCCAATATCGTACCCATCCTAAAATCACGTGGGAAGGTCCGCATGTGTGTCGACTATGGAGACTTGAATAAGGCCTCTCCGAAGGATGATTACCCACTACCTAACATTGATATGATTATGGAAAATAAAACCAGTCTTACCATCAAGTCATCTAATGATGGGTTTGTCAGATATAACCAGATGAAGAAGCACCCTGATCATCAAGAGAAAATCGTATTTATCACCGATTGAGGAACCTTTTGCTACATTGTTATGCCATTTGGTCTAAAAAACACAGGGGCTACCTATCAAAGGGATGCCTTAACCATTCTGCATGATCTGATACACAAGGAAGTCGAGGTCTATATAGATGACATGGTTATCGAGTCCAAGACTAGAGAAGGTCATGTTCCCAATCTCTAAAAATTCTTTGAACGACTGCGACAGTATCAAATGCGGCTTAACCCATAGAAATGTGTCTTCGGCGTTACCAAAGGAAAACTCTTGGGATTCATGGTCAGTGAGAAAGGGATAGAAGAAGATCCTGCTAAGATTAAAGTCATACTTGAGATGCCAACTCCTCGAACGGAGAAAGAAGTTCGAGGATTCCTTGGGAAATTACAGTACATCAGTTGATTCATCAGCCAATTGACTTCCATCTATGAATTCATCTTCAAACTCCTTCGAAAAGATTCAACCAAAGTCTAGAACGAAGCTTTCTAAGAATCCTTTGATCGAATTAAAGAATACCTAACCCAACCTTCGATGCTCATGCCACCACAACCTGGTCTTCCCTTACTCCTATACCTAATCGTGACCGATATTACAACCGGGGCTTTGCTAGCCCAATACCTTGAAGAAACTCGCAAGGAGAAACAATCCCATTATGCCAGTAAAAAATTTGTCGGTTTCGAAGTTAACTACACCACCTTGGAAAAAGCATGTGTCGTTCTTGTCTAGGTTACCCAAAAGTTACGGCACTAAATGCTCGCCTTCTTCAAAAGACTCGTATCCCAAATGGACCCCATCAGGTACCTACTCAAGAAGCTCGCCCTACCAGCCGAATAGCCTATTGGTTGATGCTTATAGGTAAGTTTGATATCACCAATATCACACAAAAATCCATAAAAGTAAGAGCCATCTCTGACTACCTTGTTAACTACCCGATGAAAGAGGCCAATGTCTGGATTTCTGAATTCCCAGACGAGAATATCCTTTGCACCTCCTAAAAAGATCTTCAATGGCAAATGTTCTTTGACAGCGTTGCCAACAAAAAAGGATATGGCATTGGGATCCTCCTAATTACCCCTTATGACTCCCACACTCCCATTGCCATCAAATTGGATTTACCTTGCACTAATAACATGACTGAATATGAGGCATGCGAGGTAGGCCTCAAAGTTTCCCTCCAGAACGGAATCTAATACCTTGATGTCTATAGGGATTCAACCCTCATCATCGGATAAGTACTCAGAAAATGGAAAGTCAAGGATGAGAAACTCTTACCCTTCCATGCCCACCTTGAAGAACTAGCTTCCTAATTCCAAGAAATCACCTTCCACTAACTGCCTCAAGCAAAAAATAACCTAGTTGACGCCCTTACCACCTTAGCCTCCATGATTGACATGCCTGAAGGAATAACCATGCCCCCTTTACTTGTTTAGAAACAAGACAAGCTAACCCACTACTACCACATCGATCATAGCATGGAGGAAGAACCCGAAATAGCCGATTATTGGTACTATGATATTTGGCGCCTCCTAAAATATGGTAGGTATCCCCATGGATCTGATAAAAAAGATCGAGAAACTCTCCACAGACTGGCCGCCCGGTACATTCTCTGTGATAAAGCACTATTTAAGAGAAACTTTGATGGAACCCATTTACACTGCATCGCAGGGGCTGACATTGAAAAAATGATGCAAAAAAGAAACAGCGGGGATTGCGAACCCCACATAAATGGCCATATGCTCGCCAAAAAGATCGTCCGATAAGAAACTACCATGGTTCAGGACTGTACAACTTACGTTTGAAGATGCCTCAAATGCCAACAGTTCTCCAACCTATAATACTTGCCTTCGCGAGAATTATACAACATGACTTATCCTTGGCCATTTTCCACATGGGGCAGCAACATCATTGGGAAAGTTACACTAAAAGCATCTAATGGGCATAAGTTCATCATAGTCGCTATTGACTACTTCACCATGCCAAGAAAGTGGCCAAATTCATCAAGAAAAACATCATCTACCGATATGGGGTACCACATGAGCTGGTATCAGACAATGGGTTACACTTTGAAGCAGAGGTTACAGAGGTGGTCGAAGAGTATGGAATGTAACACCCCGTAATTCTGAGTACTTAGAATTTAATTATTTTCGAGAGAAATAGAACTTAATTGATTTGGAGAATTCAAATTTATGAATTGGAGAATTTATCTAAGTCGGAGGAATTATTTAAATTGGTGAATTGACATTTAATTAATTGAGAGCATCCTTGGATTTTGCATTTGTCGCATTTTGAGGTTTAAATTAGAGAATATTATAAAGTATTTCAGATGTCAATTCTGAGTGCACGATTGAGTTCGAATAGGTCAAATAAGTCAAAAAAGTGTACCCTAGGGTGGTAAATGGGTCACAAGGTATTTTTATGCATGATCGGGCTCACACGGTAATATTTGGGCTATTTTAATTAGGCCCATAAGAGCAAAATTGGGATTAACACTTTATAACCTAAAAGTGAGAGTTGGGGGCATCCATAACTCATTTTAGAATACCTAAATCTGTAGAGGGGAGAAAATGGATAATTAGAGGAGCTTTAGGGGAGCCGATTTGGAGGAAGATTTGGGTGCTTGTGTTAAACCTATCATCTTCATCATAGGATTCAGACTCTAAGAATTTATAAGGCAAGTGGTTGAATTGCTTCAATGTAGATTGGTGATATTCAATTCATATCATAGTAGGTGTTATACAAATGATTTTTTGATTGGGTTAATACAAATTGGGTTTTGATTTGGGGGAGTTACGAATCAAGTTTTTGCGACTGTTATGATAAGGGCTACTGAATTATATCCTGTGAAGAAATTATAAGTCAATTAGAGAAATTTATTAATTGCAAGTTGGGGAACAATCGTATGTACTCATATCTTTATTATCAATTGAAGATAGAAATTGGTAATTAAGATATTGGGACTTATTTTGATTCGTAAGAATTACTGTGTAGGTAAAAAGATTCACAAAAGCTATTAATAGCGATTCTATTTGCGTTTCCCTGTAGAAAATAGCATTTTCTAACATTTGTTCTCTAATACGTTTTTTCCAAAACGGCCCTAAAATGCCCCAAAACGACATTTTAAAAATCTGGGCAGATTGGATAAATTGAAAACCTTAGATTAATAATTGTGAAAAAATTATTGAGGAGAATTTCGAATAATTAATTGGGGATATTGTATTATGGAACAAGGGGGCGTCCGTATATTTTGGTTAAGTGATGCCATGATAATAGATTAATTAATGGGGGACTAATTAATTAAAGTTTATAGCTGGAATAATTTATTATAGGATGACATAATAAATTGTTAAATATTTATTTAATTAAAAGCGTTATCTTTATAATGGAATTTTGAGGAGTACATTCTAAGAGATGGAAATTCAAGCCAGGTGAGCGAGTCCGGGTACATTGGTTGTGTGACACCAGGGAGATATTAAATTAATAATTGAGTATATTAATTAAAATAGAGTCGGACCATAGACTCAAGGAGATAATAAGTTAATTCGTGGGCATGTTAATTAAATTAGAGTCGGACCATAGACTCGGGGAGATATTAAGTTAATTAATGGGCATATTAATTAAATTAGAGTCGGACCATAGACTCGGAGAGATATTAAATTAATTAATGGGTAAATTAATTAAATTAGAGTCAGACCATAGACTCGGAAATATGTTGGCTAGTGTTATGAACTTTGTACACGGTAAATCCGGGATTTATATATATATATATACACACGTTAGTGTGATAGTATATATATAATGTGTGCTCATAAATACTGGTGGCTAGGTATTTATTTAGAATTATATGCTCTAGTGCTATTGGGGGAGATTGCGCGATGTGGGTGAATCCCCTAGCTTGAGGAGCTGGGAGAGTATATCCCCAAGTCATAGCGTCCAAATAGAGGTGGGCATTGAGATGATTGTCTTCACACTCAGGGGAATATGACCACCTCTAATACGTTTACATTTCTTTGTATAGATTCGGCAGTGGCTAGCTATCTCAGAAACTAGGTGGGACTGAGTAGACCTGGGATGATATCACTTTAGAGAATGCATCCGGTGAGGTATTACTTGGAAGGATAGTTTTAATTATATTCAACATATGTGTAATTAAATACATGAAGTGAATTTGTATTACTTATATAACTAGTGAATGTTATATGTCTTTTAAGAGCGGTTTTATTTATATTCAACATATGTATAATTGTGGAATATAGTTTTATGTAAGTAATGGAGTAGATAATTACATACGGGTAATTAAATACATGAAGAGAATTTGTATTACTTATATAACTAGTGAATGTTATATGGATTTTAATAAAATTATTAATTAAGTTAATGCGATAAATAACTTACGAAGTAAAGATACAAATTACTCGGGTTAGAGTAGAGTTCAAGGAGTTTCATGACATAGTTAGATGGGGTAGTGTAACTAGGAGGGTCAGGAAGAAAGCGTTAGGTGTGCATTTTAGAGTAGGGTTGTGATGTATCTCAAGGGAGTGCGACACTAACTTAAATATGAAGAGCATTAATATATTTTACTTGTTGCATTTTAATTCAGTTGCAAAATATTTTCAAAAGGACTTTGGGCTCTGACCTGTACTTGCAAAATATATTCTAAACCTTTTAGGTATCCAGCTACAGGAATGCCAAACTTGAAGATCTATTCTAGGGATGCGTAGCTGCAACAGGTGTGGATGTTGCAGGATTTGGATATAGACGCTTCAGTCATTTCATTCCTAGAGTAGGGTGCAGCTTGGTATTTCTTTCGGGCATGTTGCCCCAACTATTTTAATTTCAGTCGAACTTTGTACTGGTTACTATTCTTTGTTGGATTATATTAGTGGATGTTGGTTTTCTGCCGATGGTTTATTTGGCCGGTCATTTATTGATTTATTCAGTATTGGTTTAGATTCATGGTTTGTGTGAATGGTTCGTATTGATATTTATATGGTTGTTAAATAAAAAGATTAAAATTTTGACATCATCTTTTGAATACTAGGTGGTTAGTAAGTTTTCGACAGTGATGCTAAGAATGAACCAGATGAGATTCCTGTTTTAATTTTATATAGGACTGATCACTCGATATTTTATTAGGGGGTGTCACATGGAATTCAGAGACACAAACCCTCTCCATACCGACCTCAAACCAACGGAGTAGTCGAAGCAGTCAATAAGAATCTCAAAGCCATCAATAGCAAGATATCCGGGAGTTATTGAGATTGGGCCGACATGATCCCTTACGCCCTCTGGGGCTGTCGTACTTTAGTACGAACCTCTACTAGGGATACCCCTTACTCTCTAGTATATGGCATAGAAGAATTCCTACCCGTTGAGCTGGAAATACCTTTGTTGCACGTCATGCTTGAAGGCAAGGTCAGCGAAGAAGACTGGTACCAGAGCCGTCTTGACTAGTTGTCCCTCCTAGACGAAAGGAGGCCGAAAGCTCTTTATCACATACAAGGGTACCATCTCCGTATAATGCGATAATTCAATAAGAGAATCAAGGACCGCGGTATTCGATAAAGGGGATTTATCCCTCAAATAAATAGTAGATCCCATCTTGGACCCCAGAGGTAAATTCAAGCCTAATTGGAGCGACCCATACATTGTGGAGAAGATCCTGTTTGGGGGGGCCATTGTGCTCACCGATCTCGATGGAGAAGAAATGGCACGTTCGATCAACCTGGACCGCCTCAAGAAATTCTACCCCTAGTCCAAAATCTCGACGCGCTACGACTGTTCTCATCTCCCTTCTACTCTTAAAAAAAATCTCTTCATTTCCCCCTACCCAGAACTACGTGGGCCTGATCCTCTGAAAACATTTTCAAAAATGAAATTTAAATTTTTTTCAAAACTCTTAGAGGCACGCAGGCAGCTCATCACTTCACATGAGTGCGGCTCCCTACTTTTCAAAAAATACTATCCTTTCTTATCCTCGAGAATGACAGTTCAATTTAACATGTACGTGAACAAAAGGATTATGTATGCCTTAGCGATGAGTATAGATAGTTCAAAATGCAAAAAGTCATCAAGTGGCACAACTAGATGATCAAAAAATTATTTATTTCATTATTTGAAATTTCGGTACAATTACATCAGCGTAAGGAGTCAAATGACTTCCCTCTCCATCCTACACCTACTTTACCAAAAACAAACCACCACTACCCCTAAACAACCCACACAGTACCAATAACCACAAACAAAACCAAACACTATACAAAAGCTTCACAAAGTCTACCCACAGCTGCCAGAAGAATTTCCTCCATCTCCCAAATCTTGGGGTCCCCAGACCTCCCCTGACTGGAGGGAATGCCGTTGACGCTCAATTTAGCGATAAGACCGTACTAGCCTTGGAAAAACCATAATACCTCCTTCCAATGTGTCAAATTAGGCGAGCCATATTTGACCGGTCTCCACAACCAGCATCTTGGCGACCACTTTCCTCCATAACTATTTCATGCAGTCCCCTGAGATATGCCAAACTCGCCTAACAGATTGAGAGGGACGAGTCAACGGATGTCGATTCTTCCACAAAGAGTGCAGCTTCATGCGCATACGCTCCGTTAGGTTCTCCACATGAAAGAAATCTAGTGTCTGCGGTGGCAGAATTTACTCCCAACCATATTTGCGCAAAAGTCGCTAGGGAAAGTAAAAAGAGGTCTGCCTGAGGCCAACCAGTCGGACGTACTGATACTCTTCGAGATCCAGAATGGGCAACAGTTCTCCCCACCACGGCACAAACTAACGCAAACCTAAATCTCCTTGTTCTACAAATCAGTTCCCCCGACTCTCAATTTCCAGGACTATGATAACAAAATAGCGCGAGAAAAAGTTTGGAACCGCCAGAAAAATGTACCCATATGGCACTACCATGCGGATTCTCTCATAGAACTACATAAACAACATCACGGGGCTCCCTCTCAGAAAGTCAGAACGACCCTCCCGCCAGGCATCCAAGCCATTCAAGGTCTTCGCCAGTATCACCGTCACAGGATTGTGATGGTATGACATCCAAGAAATGATAACAACCGGTTGGGGGTCCACCAGAGTCTCCACAGTCACCAACAGAACTTTTGAAACAAGGCCCAGAATGACGGCCACCGCAGCACTGCCGGAAGAGAAATCATTCCTCCCATAGCCAATGACCGAGCCATCAAGGCCTTCCTTCACTCAAAAATTTAAAAAAACTCACTTTTCCTACTTTTTCTCAAAATAAATCCTTTAAAAAGGAATTTTTTTTCAACCTATCCATCGAGGCCATTTTCTACTCAAACATATTCAAAAATTTCCAAAAATGCACTCTTTTTACTATGTCTCAAAATAAAAACTCAGTAGCAAAATAAAAGTACAAGTAGAGTACGCCAATAAATCAAGATAATAAAACAAAATGATCGTATCTTTTTGCATTTTTTAGCCTCTTTTCAAGTGCAAGGCCGTTACATCAAGCATGCAAATGCTAAGCTCTCACAGTCAACAATGAATCTGCAAGAAATCCTGAAGAGAAAGAACCAAAATTAGATGTCACCTCATCTGCCCCATCAGCCTCTCTCCTAGGTAGCTAACGAACCCAAACTCATGCGCCATTAACTGTCACAGCTGCACATTCCGCCCACTTAACCCAGTGTGCTAGATGGCCATCCCTAGGGATAAATGGGTCACCTACAAATTCCCCAGCAAGAGCATAAGGAAAAATGGCCTCAAGGAAAAAAGAATTTCCCTTGTTGCCCGTCATTCTCATTGACCCTCCACCTGCTAGAGGTAACCCAAAAGACCTTGCCACTGCCGATTGGCAAACCTCCATCCATGCCGATCGGCATACCCTTTAAATTTCATACAAAAAGTCCAAAAAAATACCAGAAAATCTCGAACAATTCTTAGAAAATTCCTAAAATTTCCAAATCCATTCTAGCACCTTGTTCACCAAGGAAATCATTTTTTCACACCCAGCGGAATTATAGAGAATCATTATCCCCAATAACATCTCCAAAGGACACTCTTAATTTTCCCCAGCTAGAAAATCCTCGAATCACTCACTCTTTCTCAATATCCAAGGAAAACAAATCATCCCCAGTGGACTCCCCAAATTTCTCAAAGGAAAAATACACCTATTTTATGTCAGAATTGACCTCGGTCTTGTATCGTCCCCTCAGTTAGGTCAAAATTGACCTCGATCCTCATTCGTCACCCCTTTTAGGTCAGAATTGGCCTCAATATTAGATCGCCACCTCAATTAGGTCAAAATTGGCCTCGTTCCTTTTTCATCACCTCTTATAGGTCAAAATTAGCCTCGGTCCTTGGTCATCACCTCTTATAGGTCAGAATTCACCTCGATCTTGGATCGTCACCTCAGTTAGGTTAGAATTGGCCTCGATCCTAGGTCGTTACCTCTTTCATGTCAGAATTGACTTCGGTCTTGGATCGTCACCTCAGTTAGGTCAAAATTAACCTCGGTCCTCAGTCATCAACTATTTTAGGTCAGAATTGACCTTAATCTTGGATTATCACCTGAGTTAGGTTAGAATTGACCTCGGTCCTCGGTTGTCACCTATTTTAGGTCAGAATTGACCATGGTATTGGATCGTCACGTTAGTTAGATCAGAATTGACCTCGGTCCTCGGTCGTCACCTCTTTTAGGTCAGAATTGACCTCACTCTTGGATTGTCACCTCATTTGGGTTAGAAATGACCTAAGTCCTCAGTTGTCACCTCTGTTAGGTCAAAATCGACCCTAACCCTCTGAATCGGTCATCCACACCCCTTAGATCCACATAACTGATTTCACTCCATCATGTGGTGTCCATTCGACGGCCATCACTTATTCCAAGATCACTCATCTAGGTTCTCTATAAACACCACATTATAGGACCCCCTAAGTCTCTCCTTAGACCCCTAACACTTCCCTTTTCCACCATAAACCTAGGTCAGCCCTCCGAGTACCCATCTAGAGGCCATCGGGTGCCCCCAAGCTCGATTTGACTGTGGTAAACTCTACAATCATAGAAAGAGCTATTTGAATCCATAAAGGGATCCAAATACCCTTTCCAATGGTCTTTCCTGTGTTCAAATCTGCATAACTGTTCGAACGAATGGACCATTTCACAATTGAAAATTTATTCAGAGTCCACCGGGCACTCTCAGGCCTCGAGTTGACCTCAATCAACTTCACCATCTGAGAGAAAGCTCTTTGAATCTTCGAAGGGCACTGAAACCCCTTTCCAACGGTTTGCCCCATGTGCAAAAAAGAATAACCGTTTAGACGAGCGATCAGTTTTCCCCAAAAAATCGTTCCAAGGGCCACCGGGCGCTCCCAGACTCCGTTTGACCAAAGTCAACTATTCCTCTCAAATGAGACTGAATGAATCTTTGAAGGGAACTGAATACCCTTTCTAACGACCCACCTCGTGCGTGATTCTAACCTACAGTACGAACGAATGATCCGTTTTACTCTGAGAGGTCACCAGACGCTTTGGGGCCCCAGTTGACCAAGGTCAACATTCCGAACGAAGAAAAAATCTTTGGAATGTAATTACATATCCTAACCTTTCCAACGATACACCCCGTATACGATTCTGACTTACCACACGAATGAACGATCTGTTTCCGTCCAACGATCTCCTATCTAAAAGATCGATGTGCGCTTCTGAGCCATATTTGACCCAAAGTCAACTCCCAGACCCGAGAGAGATCCAAGGACTCTAAAAGGTCTCTAGATTACCTTTCTAATGGTATACCCCATGCATGATTTTAATCAAAGATTTGTGCGCTACGATCCTTTTTCTAGAAATGTCCGTACGAGACTGCCAATTGGCAAGTCCGAAACCCTGCCTATCAGCACAGTGTCAAGGGTTACCTGCCGATAGGCACACCATGGGCTAGGTCGATCGACACCACCCTTTTTTCCCCATATATAGTAGCCATTACCTCACTCCCAAGGGGAGAAGAAATCCATTAGCATCAGTGATCTCAGCAACATTCCACCGAAATCAGCGAAGTTCCATATGTGAAGTTCCATTCAAGCTTAAATACCCATCCTTTTCACACCCAATTTGGAAAATATCCTTCTCTCTCATTAACATTCATCAACATTCAAAGTAGTTCATCCAAGATCCAAGCTCAAGCTCTAAGGAAGGTCCAATTCCTTCTCCCTCTCTTTTAATCTCTTGTTTTTGCATAAGTTACATTAGATTCATAATGTAGTTTCACTTTAGTTCATACATATTAACATCCACACTTTTATTATTATATTTTACATACATTATTTTTTATAAAAAAACCAAAAATAACTAAAAGAGGGTTACACTCGTAAATCTCGAACGGAATTATCCATCACACCTTTTTCAAAACCAAAAACACATTTTCTACACGTACACACATATTAAAGTTTTGTTCGAATCTATGGGATAAACCTCACCCCTATTCTACATTTGAACTACATGGACTTTGATTTGTTTATAGGCTACGTAGGCGTCTTGAATTAAAATTCGAGACTCGAGTCCAATTTTCCTCATTTTTTAAATTTCTTAAAATCCTTCATTTTCATAATTATCATACATACATATATATCATGCTTATTTTCTTTTCATCCAACACATATTATCGTTTCCCAATAACGATCAATATCGCGATGAACCCTCATATTCTATCGTCTACATTTATTATTATTTTGGGAATAGTCCTGTGGATGACCTCAGCCTTCCTTTTCCATGGCATGGGTCGAACGATTTGAGTCTCCATTATATAAACACATACACACGCTTCACGGGGATAAAGTAAAATATTAACATTTTCCCATGAGAGACCGAAAGGGTGGGATGGGTGCCTAACACCTTCCCATTCCGTAACATAGCCCCCGGACATCTGATCTATTGGTTTCGTATGCATCATTTTTATCCTTGATGCTGCTCTCTCCAAGTGGCAACATGTTCTTTTGCCTATTTTGTGCAAAATAGGCTGGCGACTCCATCTCTTTACATTCACCCCACACCAACAACGACCGAAGCACCTTTCGAAGAGAAGGGTGTGAGACCGCAGTGCAGTTCTTTCTCGAGGGATCCTCCTCCCCCCCCCCCCCCAAACGAACGTCGCGCCCGGGATGGCCACAGGGGGAAAAATCAAGTTTTTATTAACTTATAAATATTTTTGGGCCGCCTGGGCATTTTCTCAAGGGAAAATTGATTCGGCCCTAGGTGCGAATCGATTCGCGCCAGGCAGTGCCGACGGGTTGATTTCTTTTTAGAGTTGTGGTTAATTAAGACTCTCTAGTCTCCTATTATAAATTATACTTTGGGTTGGACTTTTTCAAACACTTTCATATGAACCCTAAGAGTAGTAGCCTCCTATATTTTCGTCTCCTCTCATATACAAAACTTAACCCCATTGAAAAACAAGATTTAACCCACGTTTTGAAGCGCCAAATCGGGTTTTCTCAATATCGTTTAAGATTGTGTTTTTGATGTTTTCTCAAGAGGAACGCAACCATCCAATCAGATTTTTTAAACGAGTATTTTACATGCATGAATACTTCTATTGTTCCCCTTTAGTATTGCGCATTTTAAATGTTGCCTAAACACTAACAATCATTGTTTTCTTAAAATAAATTAGAGACACTAATTAGGAAAAGTGAAGTTAAAGTGGGGACGGTTTTTATTCAAATCTATAATACGAATCAAGACAAAAATCCTTGCATGCTTAGGTTAAAGGTTGGGCTCTCGTTAAAATATATGGAAGTTCTCATGTTAAAATAAATTGTTTGAATTTTATATATGGAACCTGATTTGTAAAATCATGTTATTTATATTTAGTTTGTAAAATATAAGTTTATTGTCGTATGCCCCCGAAATATGCATGTTAAAAGAATTATATAAGTTGCTGAAAAATAAAATTGTTTAATTTATATTATGATTAAACAAATGTAATTGGGTTAAATTGTAACTTTGTAATTTATTTTGAAGAATTGTTGTTATAGATTGATAAAATGCCTTGTGTGATCATTAATTGTGGTAATATTCGATACCGTGGGGACAACGGGACTTTTGGAGTAGTCATGCTTTCACCTTACTTTTAGGTTGCTTGCTAGCGCTGGGACTAGTAGGCCGGCCTTTGTGGTTGTTATCACTTTCTTGGTATAGGACTAGCGAGTGTAGATTTTTACAGATGGATATTGCCACGGTGGGGCTAAACAGAGAACTTTTATGTTGTTCCGTTAGCCTAAGTGCGAGACTAGGTAGAAATTTTTATAGGCGTCCCTCCTGATTGATAGGCTAGGGTATGTTTGAGCTTTTAGTGATCTCTAGGTATGGGATTGGGGATGGTTTAGGTTGGATTACCCTAATAATGGGTGGGGCTAATTGAAATAGTGAAAAACTTGAGAAAATTGATTATTAATGCCTAAGACAATTATCGGGTATTAAAATAAATTTGTGTTGCGAGTATGTGTAGAACTAACGATGATTGGGTTGACTGGCTATAGCGACGTGAGTGTGTGTTGGCATCATGAGTATGTACGGGGCTAATGAAAATTGGGTCGACTGGATATAGTGACGTGTCATGCGTGGAACCTCACGAGTATGTGCAGAGCTAACAATATTGGGTTGACTCTCTACAGTGAGGGGAATGGGTATGATGAGTAAAACCTTAAGCGCACCAGGAGTACGTGCTAGACCGATAATTAGGTTGACTGGCTAAAGTTGTGTCACGTGAATAAGAATAATTGGGTAATTAAATTAAGCAAGAATAAGAGCTAAGGATTAAACTAAATGATTGAAATATCATATTTTGGACTTGGACATTGGGACAACTTGGTTATGTGGGCTGATGGTGGTATTTAATTTTACTCGCATGTTAATATATATTTCTTTTAATTTAAAATACTCTATTGTGATGTTTATCATGTATAATGCTAATGTTTGGGTTCACGGACCCTAATTGGGTGGAGCAACCAATGTTCATATGGTGGGATCTAACCCATTGCATTGACTAACATTTCAGGTATAGTGCTGGAGTAGCTGCATGGTGTGGATTGGAGATCTTTGGAGTGGAGATGGAGTTTATTCTATTTGATTTATTAGTTTAGCTTATCTTTACATTCTGTCGCTTTTATGATGAGACTTTCATTTATTGATTTGGTGGGCCAATCGGTTTCACAGTTATTTACGGTTTCTCTCGGATATTTATAGTTGGATTATTTCATTGAGTTATAATAATTTGGAGTAAAATATATTTTGGGGATAGTATGGTGATGGATTTTAATTTGCATGAATGTTTATATTTTTTTGGTAGATTTGAATATTATCTGGTGAATTTTTTTTTAATGTCTCATATTATGTCACATGCTAAGAATGATAACTTATTTATTGATGCCCGACATAGTCTGGCAGCAGCGACTGGCTACCTTACTTGCCGGAATACGCAGATTGTACAACTGTATACCTAGAGCATGGACCTCGTGGCTACATCCCTCGTGTGCTATTAGGCCCCAGGCATCATGCATCACATTGAGCCACCGGGTTTGAATCTCACCATCGATCCCAAACGATAGCACATATAATAGAGGTTGTCATAGGCATATGTATGGGAATCACAAACATACCACATCGCATCTAACCGATCTCCAAACCAATATCTATCCTCACATATGGATAGTGGTCATGCAATAGTCCTTTGACCCATGGAATAAATCCGACACCTGCTGGTCGACGCTAGGGCAAACTGCCCACTACGTCCAACCTCCTACGATAGCACTATCGAGTAGGTATGATCAATATAAACAAGTTGCATACGTAATTACATATATATACATCACTATAATATGTGTGTGTATATATATATATATATCAAACTCGTACGCATATCCCACAGCGCGCAGTTCACCCAATCCCAAAGTTTGAACTAACTTCCCGATTAAATATCTAAATGGTCACTATCTTGAATTTTTGTTTCTCTTTACTCGAACCCATCGATTCGTTGGCCTATCACATGGACAATACCCTGGAAGCCCCTACTGTTATTCCCTAAGCCCTAACAAGTTAAAAAAAATACATGAAGCAAAACTGGGCAGGACAGCAAATGGAACTAGTTTACTGGCAGCCCGAATTGATTCGCTCTCCAAGTTAACAAGTTATGTTAAGTTTTATTCTGATCATGGTACCCACCAACTATGTTCCTTTCCTTGTCATAGTCTCTTCGTTCCAAGTCAATAAACTAAGTCTATTATACTGGACTAGCTTCAATATCCGGATACGTCTAGATTGTTACAGGAACTCTTTCTCAATTCTCATCACACTCGAAGGCCGATGTGGCGCCCCTTGCCTATTTTTTGAGACACCTTGTGGCAGGAGCAATGCCCTTTGACTATTTTTAAAACACCCGGTGACAGGCGCAAAACATATCTTAAGGGGAATGCCCTAGTATAAGAGTTGTGATTGTCCGCTAAAATCTAGGAATTGTTAAAGTTGTCCTAGATCATATATAAAATGTCACATCTTGCTACAATGGCACGTATACATGAGTTCCCATGACGTCCACTATTCGAATCATTGGCAATGTGCTCATCATCATGCACCCATCATCTTCAACGTGCGTCGTTCAACTTTAATCTTCCTCCATTACTTTAATACGTTAGTGGTATTATTTTATTTTGAGTTCTTAATATTTGCATTTATATTTGGGAGATTTTTATTTCGATTTAACAACTGGTTTTATTTTATCATAAACAAGGCCGACATTTAAATAAAATTAATTTTCGCCACCAGTCGTTCAAACGACATGGATATGCCGTTCAAAAGGTCGTTTGATGCCCCTGGTCGAATATGGATCAAACGAACCAGTAATGCTTTGGTTTTCATCTGGTTGTTTCTTAGGTCGTTCGATACATCTTTAAACGACATCTTGATGTCATTTTAATGACCCTCAAAAGTCATTCGAATGACATGCCTCCGCCTTAATTTTTTTATTTTCTTATAAATACCTGCTCTCATTAGGTATTTCGTAAGACTTTTTAACTCTGCCTTTTGCAGACCTGCTGCACTTTAGGTCTTCACTTTTTAAGGCCTAAAACACTTTTGATTCACTCAAACCTCCCTTATCATATATGTGAATCATTAAGAAACCCTTATAATCATATTACCCATTCTTGGAGTGATACTTTTGGAGAAGAGAAGTTATATCCACTATTGTTCTTAGAGTTCTCGTGGGAGCTCTTGATGAAGACAACGACCCGAGGCCTGCAGGTATTCATCTGTCAAAATGTTTGTATTTCTCTATGTATATGTAAGTCGAGGTTTACATAAGATTGTAAAATAGAAAGGTTTTGCCCCGTTCGGGGATTTTCCCTGAAATTTCTTTTGTGATTGTTGGATTGCATGCTAGATAGATTTATTTCTTTCAATGACTTGCATGTTTAGGGCTTAATTAAAATTGATTATAAAATTAGAGTTTAATTAAATAAGTTGGGCCATTGAACCAAAGAGCACTCTCAAATTGGTATCAGAGCCATTTACACAATTCTACAGTGTAATTTTTTTGCAAAATTTTTCTGGATATTAATTTTCGGAGAAAAAAATGATTTTTGAAAAAGCTAAATTCAATGGATAACTTATATAATCGAATGTCAGTTTTTATGGTAAAAACTATGCCTATTGGAAAACCAGCATGAAATCAACTTTAAAGTCTATTGGTGAACGTGTCTGGTTAATTTCTGAAAGAGGATGGAATCCTCCCACTATCACCGTAGATAATGTGACCAATCCAAAACCTCTGTCTAACTAGACTGAGGATGAATTTAAATGAAGCACTTATAATTGACGTGGCCTTAGTGCAATTTTTGGAGCCATCTCTCCCGAAGGGTTTCGACGTATAATGATGTACACCACGTCAAAAAAGGCATGGGATATCCTGCAGCTTACACGCGAGGACACAAATGTTGTTGAGGTATATAAACTTCAAAAATTTAACTACTCAGTTTGAAATTATAACCATCCTTGAGTCTGAAAGTTTTGATGAAATTTATGCATATCTGTGAGATATTGTTAATACTAGCTTTAATCTTGGTGAAAAAATTCCTGACACAAGAGTAGTTAAAAAGATATTAAGATAATTGCCAGCCCGTTGTTTCCCGAAAGTCACTGTGCTAAATTCTTTTAGAATGTTAGATTCTCTTAGGTTAGAAGAGCTTATTGGAGACCTTTAGAGTTACGAAATCGACATGTTTTCTAAAATAATGAAACCAAAAGAGAAAGGGATCGCACTTAAGTCCTAGTCTAGAAGGAGTGAGGAGTCTTCTAGGAGGAGAGAGATGTCGTCAAAAAGGAGAGAGAAAGTGACGTCAGATTCTGAGTACAACTTTAATTTAGATGATTTATCCCTTTTTGCTAAAAATTTCAAGAAATTTCTCAAACTAAAAAGTAATGAAAATTTTAAAGATAAAAAGAGTTTTGAGAAAAATAAAAAAGGGATTTTTTTTTAAAAAGATAAAAAGGACACCCCGAAGAGAGAGAGAGAGAGGTGTTACGAGTGTGATGGAAGATGTCACAAAGAATATGAGTGCCTAACTAAGTTAAAGTGTCAAGGCAGGGGAAAAGTCACCTTAAATGCCACCCTTAGTGACAAGAGTGAGCTCGCGTCGATGGATTCAGGATAAGAATCATTGCATGAATGTAACTTCACAGCATTCATGGCTAGTTATGTGAGTACTTCTAGTGCACCTCATTATGATGAGGAAGATACTTCATAGGGAAATGATGTGAGTGAGGGTGGGAATGCTCTAAGTTAGAACGAGTGTGACCTATAGTGCACCTATGCCAAGTTATACGCTAAGTCCTTTAAAATAAAAGATCAAAACGAAAGTTTTGCAACTAGGATTATTGCACTAGAGAAGGATTTAGGAGAGACAAGAGAGAGAGTCCTCCATTAGCATGTGTTTAAGAGAGAGAGAGAGAGAGAGAGAGTAGTTTTGATAAAGAAAAAGGGTATTTGACCAAATAAGTGGCAAGTCTTACAAGTGAGCTCCTTGCATCCGTGGAGATTCGAAAGAAACTTTAAGCCCTTGTAGCCCAACTCACTCATGATCTTAAAAGAGCCCGAGAGGTCATGGTAAAGATTAAGGACACATATAGGAAGATGGGAAAGATGTTTCTCAGCCCCGTATTAGGGTTTGGTGAGAGGCATGGAATAGGTTACAACGATGCTTCCATGTCACATATCGCACCGAAACTGATTCCTGAATTCATTGTGAATCCTTATAGCCCTCAACCAAAAGCCTAAAGGAAAGTTTTGCCAAGAAAAGAGAACCATGGTCGACCTAAGATTGTTTATTTCTGCACTTATTGTAAAATAAAGGCCACCTTACGGAGTTTTGCTATAGTTTGGGTCGTAATCGACGCACACATACTCCATCGCACCACTTTAGCGATTTTACTAGCCTTAAAGAGAAGGTTGAGTGTCTTGTCGCCACTTCTCTCAATTTTACGAAAGTGTTCCAACGAATATCTTTGTCGTTAGTGGATAATTCTAACATCTCGACTAGAGCCAACAACAACAAGGGTAAATAAAAGGTCACTATTACTTGGGTGCATAAGCATGAAGAGAAAGTCCTTATTGTCCATGTAGCTGTTAAGGCTCATTATACCTCCCAATGGTATTTTGACAGTGGTTTCTCCGGGCATATGACTGATGACGTCTCATTTTTTACTAACCTTGAGGATCGTAAGGATGGTAAAGTCACCTTTGGATATGGGAGTAAATATAGCATTATAGGACAAGGTATAGTAGAGATTCCCGCTTTTCCTAAGCTAGATAATGTTTTGTACGTCAAAGTTTTGAAATCAAACCTTATCAGCATTAACCATCTATGTGATGTAAACTTTGGTATAAAGTTTAACCGCAACTAGTGTAATGTTTATGATCAAGCCGGTAAACTTCTACTGCAAGGGGTGAGGACAGAAGATAACCGTTATAGGATTGTGCCTAAGTCCTCATTTTTGTGTGACAATGCCATGGTCTTTTCTATGAATCTATGCCATCATCATATAGGTCACATTAATTTAGATATTTAGAGCGTTTAGCAAAGAAAGACCTAGTGCATGGCTTTTCGTCACATGGAAAGCCAACTTCCACGATTTGTGGTCCTTGTCAGCTAGGACAACAAGTCCGTAGTCCCCATCGGAAGTTAAATTCCATTACCACTTCATGTGTTCTTGAGTTAATTCACATCGATCTTATGGTCCTACTCGTACTGAGAGTTTGGGTGGTAAAATTTATATCCTCGTGATGGTAGATGATTTCTCTCGTTATTCGATAGTTAGTTTCCCAAGAGAGAAATCCGATGCTTTAGAGTTTCTTACGACCAAGTGTCGTGTCCTACAAAATCAATACGGTGTCACTATCAACATAATGCGTAGTGACAATGTCATAGAATTTAAAGAAGTAAAAGTGGATCATTACTATGATAGCCTCGAAATTAAACATAAATTTTTTACCGTAAAAACTCCTCAGCAAAATGGAATTATTGAGAGGAAGAAATGGACGATTCAGGAAATGGTTAGATCTATGCTTCTAGGTAGTAGGATTTCTAGGAGGTTTTGGGCAGAGGCGATGTCTATCGCATGCCACACGGTAATTAGGGTATATCTTTGTCCACACACACTTTAGATGCAATATGAATTGTGGATGGGGAAAAAGCCCAACCTTTCATATTTTTGTGTCTTTGGGAGTAAATGCTACATCCTGAAGGATATAGAGTAATTAGGAAAGTTCGAATCTCGGAGTGAAGAGGGAATTTTGTTGGGATATTCTTCGACGAGCAGATCTTACTGGGTTTTAAGCTGAACAGTTCTAAGGTTGGGGAATCAATAAACGTCACTGTTAAAGATTACGAACCACCGATGTTTGTTAATCCTGACCATTTTTGTGAGGATGATGTACCCCTAGTGACGATACCATTATTCCTCACACACTTAGGACGGACCTTAATTCGAACTTAGGGGATACACCTGCTTGGGTTCACAAGAGTCACGACCCTTTTTCCATTTTAGGAGATCCCACCTTAGGGGTCAAGACTCATGCTCAGCTAAAGAACATTGTTAACTTTCTATGCTACACGTAAAAAGTCAGAGTCCAGGAATATCAAACAAGTACTCAAAGATGAACATTGGATCTCCGATATACAGGAAGAGTTACTTCAGTTTAGAAAGAATAATGTCTGAGAACTTGTCCCCCTACCTAAAGAGAAGAATAAGATTGGTACTAAGTGGATCTTCAAGAATAAGATGGATGAGAATGGTACCATTGTACATAATAAGGCTAGGTTGGTCGCTCAGGGCTACACTTAATTGAGGGTGTAGATTTTGAGGAGACATTTACTCCTGTTACGAGTCTTGAGTCCATCTGCTACTAATCGCCATACCATGACATATGGGCTTCAATTTATATTAGATGGATGTCAAGACTACCTTTTTGAATGGCATTCTATAGAAGGAGGTTTACGCGGAATAACTAAAAGGGTTTGAATACCTTAAGAACCCCGAACACGTCTATTATCTGAGGAAAGCCCTATATGGTTTGAAGTAAGCACCCCGTGGTTGGTATGATAGGCATACTTCTTATCTCTTAGCCTGTGGCTTTAAAAGAGGGGGAGTAGATAAGATGTTATATGTTATGAGAGAATAAGGTTCTATTTTAGTTGCCCGGGTCTATGTGGACGACATAGCCTTTGGATCCACGTGCTCCTGCCATGCTCATGACTTTTAGGAGGAGATGAAGAGTGAGTTCAAGATGAACATGGTTAGCGAGATTACATTCTTGCTTGGTCTCCAGGTTCGTCAGTTAGAGGATGGGATGTTCATCTCCCAATCCAAGCATGCAAGAGACCTCGTGAAGAAGTTCGGGTTACATTTCGCTAAGCATTCATGCACCCCCATGAGTACCTCGACGAAGCTTATCGTGGACACTTTAGGCAAGGATGTAGCGCAAACCTTGTATTGGAGTATGATAGGTAGTCTTCTATCCTTGACTTCCAATCGTCCTGATATAGCCTTTAGTGTTGGAGTCTGTATAAGATATCAGGTGTCCCTCAAAGAGTCACAATTACATTCTCTTAAATGCATTATTAAATACATTACTAGGACTCTGTCATAGGACATTTGGTAGTCCTTTAATACCGATGACTGTTTATTCGCCTATTCAGATGTAGATTGGGTCGGGGATGCAAATGGATGTAGGAGCACTTCAGGTCGGTGTTTTTTTGGGTAATTCTCTTGTCTCTTGGATGATCAAGAAATAGAACTCCATCTCTTTGTCCACCGTGGAAGCTAAGTACATCATCCCCAGGAGTTATTTCACACAACTCTTGAGGATGAAGCAGATGCTGGAGGATTATGGAATATCAAAGGACACTATGACTATTTTCTATGATAACATAAGCGCAATTCACATATCCCGCAATCTAGTCCAGCATTCATGCACCAAACACATTAGGATACGCGAGCATTTTATCCGAGACCTAATAGAGGAGAAGGTCGTATCCTAGAGCTTTATGACCACTGACCGCCAGTTAGATGATATCTTCACGAAACCTTTAGATGCCCCTAGATTTGAGAGTCTTAGGAAGTCTTTAGGTATTTGCACAATTGATTGAGGGTTTGTTACTTTGTCTAGTATAGGATGATTTTTCACGTGCATATTCTTGGTTCCTATTGCTAGACTGTATCATTTGTATTATTTTTTTCTTTTTTCATATTTTAGAAAAATCCAAAAAAGATTTTGTTTTTGTAGAAAAATTGAAAATATACAAAAAGATTTTTATTTTTTTAAGAAAAGAGAAAAATACAAAAATATTTTCTTTTTTTAAGAAAAATGAAAAAGACAAAAAGATTTTGTTTTTATAAAATTTTTGAAAAACACAAAAAGATTTGTGTAGATTGTTTACACCTTTTATGGATGCACATTTAGGATGGCCAAGTCACTACATCATTCAATTATCCACATGACTATTTAGTAGTGTTTTGAGATACAACTTTATTTCATCCATGTGCTCTGTAATTTTTGGAGTCAATGAGATGTAATCAGTAATTAATTTCTAGTTGTTTGACCCGTTGTCTCCTTTAATGCACACGTGCACGAATTTATTTGATTTTTGTACTTGTCTATCCCACGTTGGTCAAAATGTTTTCATCTCAATCTTGTCCGAACCAAATGAGATAAAGCGTGTCAATGAAAATAGTTCATGTAAGAACCGTTGCCCGTGAGAGTTTAATTAATGTTGAAAAAAATAATGAGTGAACACGGGAAATGGCTGCAAGAGGCATGTGAACTCATCGTGAAAGACACCTTTTAACAAGAGCCAAAGAAAAAATAAAGGCAATAAAAAGAAAAATATACCAAAATGGGACCAATAGGAAATCTCTTAAAAAGATTAGCACCTCACTAGAAAAATAAAAAGAATTATTATTTATGAGGGAGTTTGGTTGGAAATCAATAGGTTTGCACGTCCTGATAGAGTCTTAAAAAAGCATTACATATTTTAGACGTTATTGGTGTGGAAATCATTTTAGACTTTGATATGTCGATTAGATTGAGTCAATTTCATATAAATTTACCTTTTAACACCTAAGGAAGATTTTGAGTTCATTCGTTAGGAGTGTGCAAAATTCATCGCGCACATATGATTATGAATGTTTGAGTTGATTTTCCTATTGAATTTGTTTCTCACCCCTACACTTACGCTTTCATCGACTTGGTTCTCTTAGTGTAAATTCATGGTGTGATTTTTGTTGTATATTTGTTTTAAGAAAAATTTAAGAGAAGTGTTTATTTTGTCACACACTCCATATTTATTATTTATATTTTCTTTCCTTATCTATTTGGGACATCATAAAAGGGGGGGGGGGGGGGGGGGACGAATTATGGGGGAGTGGGAAAGTTTGATCATTTCGTGATTTGCTTGTGCTTAATTAATTTATCATTATGCTTATCATTTTATTTCAAACTTTTTCACATCACGGGTATTTGTTTCTTGTCTCATGTGTGTAGGTACAATTTGAAGATCATATATTTGGTACACCCTGATGATGACAAAGAAACTTTGGAGATTTGAAGTTTTGTAAATTATTTCAAGTCATGTATTTTGATATTTCCATTTGAGGGTTTTGGGGGATATTAGATTGTATGTCTTAGGGATGTATTTTGATATTACCATTTGAGGGATTTTAGGGATATTAGCTTGTATGTGTTACTGATTTTTTTTGGTTTGATAATTCAAATATTTTTATGAATTTACCAGCATAGACATAGGGGGAGATTTGTAAGGACATAATCTCGTGATTGTCTGCCACAATACAGAAATTGTCGGAGTTGTCCTAGATAACATATGATATGTTGTATCTTTCTACATTGGCAAGTCTATACATGATCATCCATGACATCCACTATCCGAATCATTGGAAACGTCCTCATCACCATGCACCCATCATCTTCAACGTGCTTCGTTCAACTTCAATCGGTCTCCACTACTCCAATACGTTAATGGTATTATTTTATTTGGAGTTCTTAATATTCGCATTTATATTTGGGAGATTTTTATTTCGATTTAACAATTGATTTTACTATATCAAAACCGATGCTAGCATTCAAATAAAATTAATTTTCACCAATAGTCATTCAAAGGACATGGATATGTCATTCAAATGACATGCACACGTCATTCGAAAGATCGTTTTATGACCCTGATCGAATATGGATCAAAGGAACTCGTATTGTTTTTGTTTTCATTTGGTCATTTCTTAGGTCGTTCAATCCATCTTCGAACGACATCTTGATGTCATTCTAACGACCCCGAGAAGTCGTTTTAATGACATGCTACCACCTTGAATTTTTTATTTTCCTATAAATACCTGCTCTCATTAGGTATTTCGTAAGACATTTTAACTTTGCCTTTTGCAGACCTGCTGCACTTTAAGTCTTCACTTTTTAAGGCCTAAAACACTTTTGATTCACTTAAACCTCCCTTATCATATATGTGAATCATTGAGAAACCCTTATAATCATATTACCCATTCTTAGAGTGATACTTGTGGAGAAGAGAAGTTGTCTCCACTGCTGTTCTTGGAGTTCTCATAAGAGCTCTTACTGAAGACAAGGAACGGAGGCCTGCGGGTATTCGTCTGTCAAAATGTCTGTATTTATCTATGTATATGTAAGTCGAGATTTACATACAATTATGAAATAAAAAGGTTTTGCCCCTTTAGGGGATTTTTCCTAAAATTGCTTTTGTGATTGTTGGACTGCATGTTAGATAGATTTATCGCTTTCAATCACTTAGTTGCATATTTAGGGCTTAATTAAAACTCGTTATAAAATTGAAGTTTAATTAGATAAGTTGAGCCATTGAACCAAAGGGTACTCTCAGTTTCATAATCTATATACATTATCTTTATTTATAGCTGTTGTAACCAGCATGAGTGGAACTGAAAGTTTGATAAACTATCAGTAGAAATACGCCCGAAATTCAGTTTAGAAAGTTCCTAAACTGGTGATGCTAGAATTTGGACATCACAACGTAAATAAAATGTAGTAGAAAATAAACAAAAGGACACACAATTTAAGGATATCAGATATGGCTTGTTAAAAATGTGAACTTTGACGTAATTGTTGGCATTTATGGTATTAAATTAGTTAATAAAAATGGTATTTTGGTCAATTTTAGGGTCAAATTAATATGGACCCACACGTCTTTCAAAATATTTTGATGTGGCAATGTGTTTTCCTCCGTGAGGAGTATAACGTGGTATACTCACATGTGTAAAATCATAAATTAATGAAAGAGAAATTATAGCTCAAAGTACCCACTTGGAACATTGAATTTGGTTAAAGTGTTATGATAAAGCCAAAGTCACACATAGATAAAACATAATAAATGAGTGTAGTGTATGAGGACCCATTTTGGCTTACGGGTTTGGTGACCTCAGAGTATCCTAACTCTTTGAAGAAGGAAGGACCAATATGGGCATGGATTAACTTCCATACACGTCGTCCACACGTGACCCGGTTCGGCTTCGGCATAATATAAATTTTTTTGGTCAAATTTTAATTTTAATTTTTAATAATTTGTTTCTCCAACTGTTATAACAGTTATGGACAGTTTAACAGTTTTTTAACCGTCATTTGAGTAAGTATTAATAGGCTTCTTGTGTTTTGCTTTTTCTGTTGAGTTAGTCCTATTTTCGTGGCCATAAAAAGAGAGTTTCTTCCATTATTGGTTAGATTATAACTTGAAATTTGGAGTGATACTATTACAAGTCATGATTATTGTATCCCGGGAGACGATTATCGTTGAGTGCACAGAGCACCATTGTGGTGCAAATATCTTCTTAAGGACAGAGTGTTCATTACTTGCCACAATCGTTTAACTTTGTATTATTGTCCCTCTAAGTTTGTTCATGTTTATTTCATATTATTAAGAATGTATTAATCAGTGTTTATATATTCTGTAAATTAATTAAAAATCATTTTGGATGACAATAATATGCATATTCTAAAAGAAAATAATCACTTGAATATCCAACTACATCAATTTGCAAAAAATAAAAAAGTAAAATTGTTATAAGTATATCTCCCACTGTGAATGTAATTTTCTTTTACAATTCAAAGATTGTATGCTTTGGAACATGAAGTGAGTGTGTATTTCCCAACTATTAAAACTTTAAAATTATTACACAAAACTACCACTTATATATGACTAGAAGTTGGACGGAAAATAAATATACGTGGCTGACTAAAAGTAATGCAAAAGATAAGTGACGGTGTGTACTAAATTTGTTATTTACTAAATGAGGGATGATTTAATGTCATACTCATGTGAAAACTATGAGCTTAAGAAAAAAATTATAATAGGAAACACATTTAACAAGTGAATATAAGACTAGATACAATAATAAAAAAAATGAAAAATGAAACGCACTTCACCTCAGTTCTTAGCCTCTAAAAGACGAGGTTTTAGGCCAAGTTATTTCCTTATCCATACCACAAACAATTCCCACGAATGCAACGAATAACTTGTAACTAGACCTTCTCACCTCCTTTCCTCTAACTATTAAACTTCAAATTCTTAGCATTGAGTACCGAACACATTTTATATTATAAATTTAAAGTTCATGATAACTTAAAAAATAAATCCAATTGTGATATAATTTATGCTGGTATTTTATATGTACTAAATTGGTGAGACCTTGAGGGGAAATATTTTCCATAGAAAAAATGATTATTCTTCTATTATTATCTCCATGAGATATATTAGCAGAAATTTGAAGATATATCATAAGAAAGGACCGAAAGACAAGGAGTTTGAAATTAAACTCACGAAATAACAAATACATCTTAACTTTCATGTTCTAAATACATGTTACACCAAAGAAGAATGAAAATTGGCAAGAAGATTAAAGCGGTAGAAGGAGATAATGATAGGTAGAAACCAGGAGTGAGAGGGAGAAGGAGAGAAAGAGAAATCGGGAAGGTAAGAGATTAACGGTCCGTTGAGTGAAAGAAATAATCGAAAGAAATATGAGAAGTCTAATAGGTAAATGCTGAATTGCAATTGGAATCTAGGAGTTTTAAGGCTTGGTTATGGTTGGTCCCCATTTTAGCCCCATATGTTGAATTAAGGACTCCCGTTTTCCTCTCATGTAAACAACCCCATTGTCTTATAAAAAAAATTCTAGGGGATCCTTTTTTCGGCGTCGAAGCTTCTCAATCAATTTAAAGATTATTTTGCCTTTCGTTTTCTTGTTTGTATTCGTCAATACTCTATATGAGTGATTTCTTCAAAGTGAATCAATCAAAATATATCAATTTGATATACAATTTCTTATGACCTATCGAAGGTGACTTTCGTATCCAATTGGTGTTTATTTGTATAATTTGTAACTCAGTGTTGATTTTTTATTTGATTTGCAATTTTGATAATTTTTTCCGTATGTAATTATCCTTTAGGATAATATGCGATTGGTATAAGATGTAACTCAAACTTAGTGATTGAATATTTATTGTGATTCAATATATTTTTAGGTTAATATATGATTCATATAAGCCATAATTGATTGTGATAAAAAAATTTATTGTGATTTTATATTGTGTAGTGGTGATATAGTAGTAATTTATTTGTTTGTTAGGATTTCGTTATTTTTGTTCATATGATCGAATTAGCTATAAAATATTGAATTTATCTATTTTTATTTTTCTTAGAATCATCTACTATTTATTTTTTTTGCTTTTTTTTTGGTTTTAATGAATTAGTTTTTTATTATCATTTTTATATGAATATTTATTGATTCTAATGTAAGAAACATATAAATTTTATCTGTCTTGTTTTATGGAAAAAATTGAAATTTTTGTGACATTTATTAGTTAGATCTTTAATTACAGTTGTATATTCTTTTGTATGATTGAATAAGTTATTTATTTTGATTAAATTTATCAGTTGGATCTTTAATTACAATTGTATGCTCTTTAGTTTTATTCATAAAGTTATTTGTTTGGATTTTTATGTGAAAAATTATTGGTACTAGTGTAAGAAACAAATATATTTAATCTCTTTTTTTCATTATTTTTTAAAATTTAAATGATAGTTATCTGTTGGATATTTAATTATAGTTGTTCTAGATTCTTATACTTTTATGTATATGATTGTATATATATATAATTTTGTGATGGGGATTGTGAATTCATTTGTTATATTGATGATTAGTGAGAAGAGTTGTCTAATGAAGTGCGGGTCTAGTACATAATTTGAAGATTTAGTTGAATATATATGTTTAAAATGAAAGGAGTTTTCATTTGATTTTGTTACTTTGTCACATTTTTTTCTCGGGAATTAATTTTGTGCACTTGGCCATGAAGGTGATTTAGAGAATTTATTTTCTATTGTGAGTGCTATTTTGTTCATAGTATTGATGATTTCGTTATGAAGAAGATAATTATTGATGGCTGTGATGAATTGGAGTTGGGGGAATGTTCGATATTATGTTAAAAGTGATATAGATTATGAAGTTTGTTAGGCACATTCCTTTCCCACTTATGGAGATAACGTGTTAATTTCTGTTGGTTGGTTAAGAGGATTTTTAATTTTAGTCAGAAGAAGGAGGTGCGAGCGAGTTTCAGAAAGTGTTACTTATGTTTTCAATTGAGGTTGGATTTAAGTTTGGGTAAAGTGAGGATTACAAGTGAATGTCTTTCTAAGGGCAACACTGGTTGTGCATGGTATGTACATGATCGAGTTAAAATAATGAATTATTTCTTCTATATAAAATATCTTATCAATGAACATTCACGTGCTTCTGAATATAAGGCTATAAAACAACCAAGAATGAGTTCTGAGGTTGTATCTTCTTTATTATACATCAAATTTAGGAGGAACCACTGACACTTCTTTTTAACATGATTAACCATTTAAGTAGTAGCTATGGGTTGATTATTAGTTACTACCTATATTGGTGGGCTGTTGAGAGAGAAAAATAACAAATTTATAGGGATCAATCGTTGTCATTTAACAGGCTTCATTGGCATAAAAAAGATTTGATGACCTTAAATCATGATAGTCATCTTAAGATTGATTTTTTATGCTAATAGTGTTTGTTTTAAGAGGTTGTGTGTTTCCTTTTATGCACGCATTGAAGGGTTTAATTACTGTCAACCTCTATAATTTCTTGATGGTACATTCTTGAAGTCTTAAATATAGAGAAATGCTTCTTGCTACAACTGGAAAGAATGGAAATCAGGGTGTAATTGTAGTTGTTTTCTATAACAGATAATTTATATGTTATTTTATAGTTATATTACTTATTGTATTTTGTTTAATTTGTTTGAAGAAAGATATTTCCTTTAGCCTTTGCGGTTGTCGGCTATAAAGCAGAAGCTAATTAGGAATGGTTGCTAGAACATTTATCACATTTTGTTATTTTTCTCCATGATATAACATATATAATATTAAAACAAGGGCTTGTTAAAGTCTATTCCCAAAGTGTTTCCCACTTCTCATCACTTTTATTGTTTGCTTACAACACTTGAAAAATAAACCCTATAGGCCATCTGATAGGGTTATTTTCAAGGACAACAAGGGAGAAAATCGTGAAAATGTTTATGAATTATGCGTATCCGTTAAGCCATATTAAGTTCCAACATAAATTGAATATGTTGCATACAGAAGAAGCTGATCCATTTCATAGCTTTGTTAACAGTTTGGGAAA
Source organism: Sambucus nigra (assembly GCA_949130495.1). Taxonomy (NCBI): domain Eukaryota; kingdom Viridiplantae; phylum Streptophyta; class Magnoliopsida; order Dipsacales; family Adoxaceae; genus Sambucus; species Sambucus nigra. The sequence goes on along the minus strand of OX422215.1, from coordinate 600,201,862 downwards.
GGATCATTAGAGTAATACTTACTTTGGGGGTTATGAGTATCGAAATATGTAATCAAAATTTCATAATCATTCAATTCATGAATTTGCGAGGCTCTTCATTTACCGATCATGGATCTTGTTAATCAAATTTTGAATAAATCATGAAGATGTTAGTTGAGCAAACGAAGATGAAAAGTTTGTGGAATAGTAGTTTGTGTCCTCCGACTGGGTAATTTGTTAAGTGAGGGAAGAAGTGGACAATTAATAAAGCATCCGATTTTGTATTATGGTCCATTCAGAACATAATGTAACGGTTGATTTGTTAAAAAATAATTTCTCATGTTGTGAGTGGAAAGTTAATGGGTTTTTTTGTGCTCATGCAGCTGTTGCAATTTAGAAGTCAAGGAAGGATTTGAATGCATATGTTGACAAGTATTTCAATACATAAAATTTTTTGAATTCTTGCACTTAGGTGCTTTATCTAATACCAACATTTGGTAGAGACGAGGAATCTGATTCTGAAATTGTGGCTAGCCCTCTTCCTACTAAGCATGTGGCTGGGAGGCCAAAAAAGAAGAAAATAACTTCCTTGGTCGAAAGTAAGAGGTAGTTCAGCTGTGTGATATGTCTAAAGGTTGGAAAGAAGCCCTAATGTTTTGTATCTTTAGAGTACTAAACCTAAATAACTTTCGCAAAATGGATTTGAATGCATTGTTTTTGAAAAAAAATCCACAATTGAAATGTTAATATGGTAGTAGTTTGTTTATCACTAGTTATATTTAAATATTTGAAGGTAAAAACAAATATATTTTATTCAAAAGCTAAGATACTAGTTTATGTCACATGTACTGTATCTTAAACTGGGAATTTATCCTAGTTATCATTGGTCATCATACTGTACAACTCATGTTAAACAAGCATACTATAATTTTTGAATTTTATAGAGATGGAAGTTAACAAGTGTTTATTTCAGGTTTTAATAGGATTGGCTTGTTTATTGTATCAAAGTTAACTTTTTTTTCTAAGAAATAATATTAGTGTACAACTCATGTTTCTTTAAAAATGATTTATATAAAAATTGAACTGATTTAAGTTTGGATGGTTGATCAAAACCACAATCAACTACTAGGAAAGTAGTCTATGATGGGTTTAGGCGTGGAATTGCTGTGTTTCAATATTTTTTTTCGAAAGAAAAATCTCCAACACTAATTCTGGACCAATTGATGGGTTCACTCCGGGTCGGTTTGATTATTCCCAAAATTGTGAATTAACCCATTTAATATGGGTTCATTCCCGAATTGTATTTCTAGTATTGTAAACTACAATTAGTTGTAGTCAATAGGCATTTAGTTTTTAATTACAAAAAAAAATATCTGTAATACTCCATTATTTTGAGAGATTATTTAGAATATTATTTCAGATTAAAAAAATTTATTTTAGTTTGAAATCGAATCAAACATTTAAAATTAAATTTAAATAGCTTTTGGATATTTCATAATGATTTAAATATGTAAAGTAGATAATTTTAAATTAAAAGGCAATATGGTAATATGCGCTAGCTTAGTCTCCAAGCTAGGATTGAGAGAGGGGATATATAAGGAATATTATGGCTGATTATAAAGAAAGGAAGATAAAAAAAAAAAGAGGCCAAGAACAAAATTTAAAGAGGCAAACACGAGAGGAATAGAAAGAGTTAGTTTATAGTGTTTTATATCTTCTTTTTAAGTGCCTTTGGAAGAGATTTGAGAAAATCGCAAAACATATACCTGACTCAATTTTTTGTGTAGAATCCAAATATGTATTCGGATAGGTGATTTGGATGATTTTGAATCTTATTTTTCTGGATTTTTAAAATAAGCCTACAATTGTGGATTTAATTCTCTTGAGGTAGTTTCAATCTCCCGTGGTTAATTTATTGTGCTACACCTATTCAACCTTGATTATATAGTTATATTCATGCTATCTTTTGCATTTATATCTATTACATGCTTGTATACTATATTCGTTGTTGCACTCATTGTGTATTTGTTATTTTAATACCGTGTAGTTAGGGGCAACGAAACTAGTTGATTTTGCAAGTATGTTGGGTTATAGAAATTAGGTAGAATACATGTACACTTAATTTATGGGAATTGAATGTGAAGTTTATTTTGATTGAGAAACTGATATTATGATTATTATTACTGGAGAATGCATAGGCATTCCTTACCCATATCATCTGCTAGACAAGGTGTGCTGTCGGCTACGATTTTGTTTATTATCCAAAGATTAGGCCATGGACTCTGGTTGGCTAGTATGCCAAATGCTATTATGGTGGTGATGCCAAGATTTTATGGAAGTGATACCAGGTTATGATGGGACGTGTTCCCTAGTTATGTTATTTATTTTGGGGGCCATTAGATTGTTCAGAGGATAATTGACAGGTTAGTGGACGGTAGTCCATACCACACAGTGGGAAGTGCGGCGGGAATTTTGATATGGGATCTTGGGTTGTGTAGTGAACGTGGTGAGATCCTAGGTAATGATTATATTATTGGAATTTTAGTTTGAGTGTTCATATTGCGTACACTCTTGTATATTTTGCACGCACACACAAGTATGTGTAGTTACACTTGGAGTATTTATACAAGCTACTGAATTTTTCGCTCACCTCTCATAGTTTGTTGTATTTAAGATTTGATGCGAGATGATATTTATGGCATCATTGGAATTGGGAAATTCGTTAGAGGCTCCGGATATTTATTTTCAAAATTTATATGTACCGCTTTGTTTATTGTAAATTGTTTTGTAAAAGTACATTTGAGATTTAATAAAATTGAGGCACTATATTCTGTTGATTTATAGATTTATGCTTCCATAAATTTATGCTCAGTCTAAATGGTATTTTTTTATAAAAATAAATTCTCTAATTTATCAATATTTTTCAGTAGCACCTCTCGGGGAGCTACAAAGTGGTTTCAGAGCATAATTTATTTGTATTCTTCAGCTTTGGGTTATTTGTTCATTATGTTGTCCATTGACAGAGATTTTATTCATGTTGTCTCGTATTTGAGTGATGTTAAACTTTCTGTTTGAATTTAATGGAAGAAAATTTTGGGCGAATTTCGAGGACGAAAATCCTTTTGTAAGGGGAAGAATGTAATACCCCGTTATTTTGAGGGATTATTTAAGAATGTTATTTAAGATTAAAAACAATTTGTTTTAGTTTGAAGTCGAAGTAAACATTAAAAATTAAATTTAAATGGTTTTTGGATATTCCATAATGATTTAAATATGTAAAGTAGACAGTTTTGAATTAAAGGGCTATATAGTAATATGCATTAGCTTTGGATCCAAGCTAGGATTTGAGAGAGGGGGATATATAAGGAATATTATGGATGATTATAAGGAAAGGAAGTTGTAAAAAAAGGCCAAGAATGAAATTTAAAGAGGCAAAACCGAGACAAATAGAAAGAGTTAGTTTGGAGTGTTTTAGATATTCTTTTTGAGTGTTTTCGGAAGAGATTTGAGAAAATCTCAAACATATACTTAACTCAATTTTTTATGTAGAATCCAAATCTGAAGTGGGATCAGTGATTTGGATAATTTTTTAATCTTATTTTTCTAGGTTTTCAAAATAGGCCTACAATTATAGATTTTGACTCTCTTAAGGTAGTTTCAATCTCCCGTGGTTAATTTAGCATGCTACACCTATTAAAACTTGATTGTATAGTTATATTCATTCTATATGTTGCATTTATATGTATTACATGCTGGTATACTATATTCGTTGTTGCACCCATTGTGAATTTATTATTTTTAATGTCGTGTAGTTAAGGGCAACAAAACTAATTGATTTTGCGAGCATGTTAGGTTATAAAAATTGGGTAGAATACATGTACACTTAATTTATGGAAATTTAATATGAAGTTTATTTTAATTGAGAAAATGATATTATGATGATTATTATTGGAGAATACATAGGCATTCCTTATCCAAATCACCTACGAGATGTGCTGTCGGCAACGATTTTGTTTATTATCCAAAGACTAGGCCACGGACTTCGATTGGCTAGTATGCCAAATGTTATTATGGCGGTGATGGAAAGATTTTATGGTGGTGATGTCAGGTTTTGATGAGTCATATGTCAAGATTTTATGGCAGTACGGCCAAAATTTTGATGCGGGATCTTAGGTTGTTTAGTGATTGTGGTGAGATCATTGGTAATGATTATATTATTGGAATTTTAGTTTGAGTGTTGATATTGCATACACTCTTATATATAATGAACGCACATGAGTATGTGTAGTTACACTGAGAGCATTATTACGAGCTACTAAGTTTCTTGCTCGCCCCCATAGTTTTTTATATTTCAGGTTTGATGCGAGATGATATTTATGGCATCGTTGGGATTGAGATCATCATTACAGGCTTTAGATATTTATTTTCAAAATTTAAATGTACCGCTTTGTTTATTGTAAATTGTTTTGTAAAAGGACATTTGAGATTTAACAAAATTGAGAAATTTTATTCTGTTGATATATGTATGTATGCTTCCGTAAATTTATGGTCAATCTAAATGGTATTTTTTTTTATAAAAATAAATTCTCCAATTTATCAATATTTTTCAGTAGCGCATCTCGGGGTGTTACAACATCACACTTGTTGATCAATAAGCATGTATTTTTTAAGTACACCAAAAACATTAACCTTGTTCAGTGCTTGAACATAGAAATAAATCTTTTTTATTCAATAGTAAATGTAGTAGTTTGTGTAGCATGTACTCTGTTTTAATATTTGAATTTATTTGAATTATTATTTCATGTAAATGATATCATGTTATGAAACTTACTCAATAAATTTGGTGAAAGAGACAAATTTTTATGCTTGGGATTTATTTTTAAGGATGAAGATTTTGAACCATGAAGAAAATCCATTGGATCATCCATGACATTATTTTTTCAGTATATCAGGGAATTTAAATTTTTTTTTATTAAAGTCCATTAAACACCGTTCGTGTTGGGACAGTTTATCATGTTTTTGATAGATGATATGATGGGTAATTATCAATATGCCATTGATGAAATTATAACAAGATCCTCAAACTATAACTAGTTAAAGTCAATAAACACCTAGTATTGTATAAAACCAAAACATCAAACTTGTTTATGAATCACCATCTATTTTTCAATTACACCAAAACATCATACATTAAATTAATTCAATAAGAATATAGTTTTAAATTAGTCCAAGAACATCAAACTACAACTACTTAACTATGTCATTACATACTATCCATAAAAAACACTTGAATTGAAGTAAATAAGCATCTAGTTATGAGTTCCACAACAAACATCAAACTAAAACTCTTCAAGTTGCCAACCCTAGAAAATAATTTTCTTAATCATCATCGATTGAAAAATGTCATCTGATTAGTTTTGAACTTGGATAAGATAGACTTTCTCTTTGACGATTTCTTAATAATTGAACAAGCAACAACATCCCAGCTAACCCCTCAACACGAGCCATGTTCTTGTTGAAGATACTTCATAATTTTCTTCATTATGCACTTCAATTTCTTAGTGGTGAAACCTTCTTATTTGAGATCCTTAAACGTGACTTCATCTTTATAGAGTGATCCTCTCCAATATTCTTCAACGTGAATTCTCAATAACAATTAAACATTGATTTTTGAGGTCTTCAAATATTCAAAATCAATTTGCAATCAATCTTTTTCTATTATCACAATGAATGTTACTCAAATAATCTAGCCATCTCATAAAAAGTCAACATAGTTATATTATAGTTAATATTGTAGTTATTACCACCATAAATGCATCATATATTTAGTGATAATGTTCATTTCTTGTAGGCAGCATATAATTGAATTGGAGCCATTTCCATTCCTCTACATCCATCACAAGTAGTGTCCAATGGAAATGGAGTTATCATCACCATTTTTACTCGAGTTGATGGAGGAAGAATATGTACCGCAATTTCACTGTTAAAAGCACGGGAAACGCATAATACAATTTCCAAGGGCATATATAGTATATTTTGTATTTATATATCCCTATCTCAAAGAAAATGTAGTTAACTAGTAAGGAAAGAAACATACTTGCAATTTGTTACTTTAGGCAACATCACATCCAAAATGATTTTTTTAAGACATTGTAATACCCCATGATTTTAATGTATTAAATCTAATGGTAAAGTTTTCAATTTATTATTATATGTGAATGTAGTGAGATGTGATGTCACTATTTATATATTCATATGAGATATGGGTTATGTATATTATTAGAAAATTGGAATTAGAATCGAAAATGAATTAATAAGTATTTAATATTGAATCACTGATTTCAGACTCGTATTGTGTAGAGGATTAAGATGTTTAGTATGGAAGTTAAGGTTGACCCTTGGGACATGTAAAAGGCCAGGGGATGACTTATAGTGTTGGGTTTTAATCCTTTAGGTTGGTAGATGACTTGGGTAAGGTTTTGGGCCATTTTTATTTATAATTAGGCTCATTTGGTTGGGATTTAGAATAATATTTTACCTAATTTCGTGGATGATAGGCTATTAGTGTGGTTAAACTTAACTAAAACACATATTATACCTTTAAAGAGAACACCATATGGATTAAAGAGAAGGAGACAACTAGGAGAAGAAGAATTAGGGCATTGAGCTTAAAATTCATCTTTGGATTTGGGATAAGTTTACTTAGTATATTAATATAGTTATTTTTTTGTTATAGTGTAATTGTTCATTGGATTCTATACCTAAGTGAATTAATCAAAAAATTTAGGTGAATTAATTAATTAATTGTATTGTTATTCATGTTAATGATTTAAGAAGAAATTCGTACAATTTTTTACGAAAATTGGATTTTTTTTTTAGTCGTAATTGTTAATATGTCATTCTATATGGCAATTCAAGAAAAAATCCCTTGATAATTTAATGAATTGATAACAAATCTGAACCTAATTGATAATATATATATATATATATATATATATAAAAGTAGGGTTCTTGGGTGAAAGTAAAATTTACCCCCTTAACTCATATATGAATCATATAGAAATCTTAGTTATATGTTGGAATTAATGTTGGGACAATTATCTATGAATGTATTTTGGTTTAGGATTTATTAGAAGCTCATAAGTGAGGTTTTGAGGTTGTTAATGGAGGATTTTGGGAGTTGGAGAAGAAGATCTGCATAAATCTTTGTTTAAACAAGTCGTTCAAATGACTTTAAGGATCTTGTTCAAATGACCATAGTAATATCGTTCGAACGACCTCCAAATAACTTTGAAAAAATTAAATTTTAGATATTTAATTAAGAATGTGTGGGAGTTGGTTTCCTTTTTTTGAATATATTATTAATATTTTCCCAAGAGTGAGCAAGGCTGAAACTGTAGGTTGGTGATTTTGATTGGACAATTGTCCTAGTTTAGGACGGGCCTTTCTTTTGGTTGTTTAACATAGTCTAATGAGTGTTTTGGCTCGATTTGTGTGGAGAATAGTCTTAATTAATAAAGGTTAATTAAGTTAAGACTTTTAGTTAAGACTTCTAATCTTTCTAAGTAGGTTTACATGTCTTGTGTATTATGCACAACATAGTGGGTATGAGTACTTATCAACCATATAATGGGAATCCATCTTCGATATCCAGACAGATAGATATGGGTTTACCCTGGATCATGCGATGGCGTTTGATATTTTTAGAAGACATGTGATGAGAATCTATCTTCGGTGTCCCTGTAGATAGAGACGAGATTTACCATGGACCGTGTAACGGGATCATTTCAATATTATGATAGATAGAGATGAATTATAATATGGACCGTGCGACAGGAATCCATTTTCGGTATCCCGGTAGATAGAGATGGGATTTATCCTAGATCGTGTGACAAGAATCCATCTTCGATACCCCGATAATTTATTGTAGAGTATTTGGTATGAACAATACTTACGTGGATATATATTATATTTACTGAATAAATGTATATACTTGAGATTTATAAAATGATATTAAATTGAGATGAATAATACATAATCATGGGGTTCACTTGGACCAGGGGTTAACACTTGTGATATCTAGGACTGTTAGTTATGGGATAACTTAAAAGATACTAAAAGACAAGAGGAAGATGCTTAATTATATTGTAGCCCAAACTCACTTATATTCTTAAATTAAGTGGGCTTGTTGTTAACATTGTTAATTTACCATTTTTTTAGGACATAAGCCACAATTTCAACCTCAACCCTCATTTAGTTCTTTTCTACTGCCAGTTATTGTTGAGCTAGGATGTAGGTGTCGAGCCTATGTGGTTATCATCCTCTCTTTATATATATTATTGAGTCAGATTATGTTAAGTCATATTGAGTTAGTATTTTTATGACATTTGAAAGGGGTTATTTATTGAGATTGTTCCAATACTTAATGGTTATATTATGTATTTGGTTAGTATTGGAGATTATGTGTTTCACCAATTTTATGTTCAGTTACTAATATTATGCACTCACTTTATTTTCATTTATTCTGATAATGACGCTAAACTAGTAGACTCCTGTTTTATGTACTCTTGACCCGATCAATCTAGTTAAAATTTATGGGGTGCAACAAACATGTTATCTCTAATCATGGGAGTTTGATAAGAAGTTGATTATTATATATAAGAGAAGAGTTGTATTATGATTCTTTAGAATTGGAAATTAAAGTGGAGATTCATACCCAAGCCATAAGACTAAAGAAGTAGTCCCACTCGCTAAATGGGATTTAAGATAAGTATAGTCAAGCAATTGCCTGTCTTATTTTCTGATCATGCTCCACATTATGCATGTATGTATCAATGACCTGTTAATTAAAGTTTTTTTTTTATTTCCAAATTTATAAAATAAATCAAATTTATCTGTTTCATACATTATCTCTAAGGTCCCCATATTAATTTGTTGTTAATCTTAGATTCCATTCCCCCCCAAACTGAGATCTCCATATATAATTTCCCTAAAAGTTCCAAACAAAATTGTATTAAAAATTACAATTCAAGTGAAAGTATTAAACAAATAAGACCATTGAACAATGAAATCTAACATTTAATGGTCTAGCACTTACCATGAACCCTCTTGTTAAAATATGAACTTGAATGAACAACTTACAGACATTGAAAGCCACTCAACTATTGGATTATTTTTTAAAAATTATAGTTTTATCAATTTTGATTTCTCGAGGGTTGTTTATTTTAACAAGTTAACATTAATGGGAACCATTTCACTTGTTTTGGTAATAACTTTACCTTTTTTGTCCTTATCACTCTTATAAAAAGATACTCAAATTCGTCCTTTTTGCTTTCCTTCCTATTATTTTTCCTTTTATCTTGGGAACCGTTGAATTTTGTTTCTTTGTAGATTCAATATCAATCATGTCGAGGTCATCATTTTTCGATTGTTTTCTTTTCTTCTTCTCAACTATAAGATTTTTCTCAAAATATTGTTATTCCACATTTTCGGTGATTGCTAAATTAAGTTGGTCTAGTTCACCAACTTATTCTTCTTTAAGATCCTTTTTCTTCACTCTTAATGCATTGATCTCAATGTCATTTGCTTTCAATCTCTTTTTATTTTTAATTGACTTTAGATAATATCTCATGATTACTATTTTGAGTTGTTCCTTTATAATAGTAACCTATTATTCATCTTTCTTCTGCTCCTGGAGTATGGATGAACCAACCATAACAAAATTATCACTATTCTACAGTTTCATTGAAGTTAACAAATTTATATGTTCTATCAAAGTTCCTCATTTTCCATTTTCAACAAGAATTTATTTCCAGCACTCTTAGATCTCACTCCCTGTTTATTTCAATTTCATTTTTAGCTCTTTTCATTTTCTTTAAGTTTTATTTTTAATGCCCTTTTGTTTTCTTTTAATTTTCTTGTCGATCTTAATATTTCTTGTTGAGCCTCTTTCAACCTTTCTATCTTTGCCTTAACCTCTTTGTGAAATTAAAGAATTGAGTGAATATCCGCGGCTATGAGATGATTGTCTGAGATGTCATCTGCTGCTAATTCCTCGGCGAGGTCATCCAAATCACTAAAATTTCTATTATCAGTGTCATTAAGTTGGTCTTCATCAATTTCTCCATTTGCATCAAGTGGTTATGGATGATCTTGTTGAGGAGAATCTCGTAATGATGATATTGGTGCATTTCCTATAAATTGACTTCTTCTTCACTTCAAAATAACTCTTCTTTTATAATCCTTATGAATGAAAAATCTTCAAATTTTCATATTTAAATTTTATCTAAAAATATTTTTGAAGTATAAGCTAACTCTGATGCTAGAACTGTTTCGATTGTCTTGTCCTTCATCACATGATTCAATGCACATGGGTTCCATTTAACAAAGCGTAGATATTTCATAGATCATTCTATCTGTAAAATTGTGTTGTGCTCACAAAATCATTACCACAAAAGTTGACATGCATTTTTTCACAATTTAAGATGTACAAATTTTTTTAATGAACAAGTATATGAAATAGTAAGTATATCTCTCTGTTTTTTTTCTACCTTTAAGGATTTTTTTTGTGATACTTACAACAATTAAGCGATAAAACCGATACAACAACAAATAGATCTTTCTATTTTTATTTCTATATTTTAGATATAAAAGATACAAAATAAGTTTTTATTACTTACAAGTAATAACAAAACACATTCGAAAATCTTCTCTCTCTTTCTTTCTCCCTCTCTCTCTTTGTTAAAATTCTGGTACATGTAAGACATTAATGAACTTCAAAGCTAACCACTGCACTTTATTCCCACTTGATGTGAGAAAATAGTGAGAAAAAGGTTTAAACTTAGCATGGTTTCTTCATCTCTAGCATCTTATATTTTCATTCCTTTTCAGTGCAATCCTCACTTAATTTTCTATTGTTATTGCATTTCTGATGCTACTATCTCTAAATATCCTTCGCACAAATGGTGTATCGGGCTTGAAATCATACCCCTAATTGATTTATGCTTCTCTAAAAATAAGACACATGTCATTGGCTGCCATTGGTACTGATTGCTTTCAAAATTTAAATGACTTAATTTTCACTTCATAGGATTTTATTAAGGTTGTGACATTGCTGTCATGCTTTTGACAATCTTCCTTTATGATGTATTTGGTCAAGAAGACATTGAAAATACTCGAGAATGAAATCTTTTGCATCTCCATTTTCTGGGGATCCTTGAGTTTCAACTCTTCTAACAAACGCATTATGGCTAGTAGGTTTGATCGGAATAGATTTTTTTAAATAGGGAGCTTTGAAGTTGCTGAAAATTCTCGTTTCATCTTCTTTTTTTATCGGTTTAGCTGAGGTTTCATTTGGGTTCTGATTATGCTCAAAATCATAGTTATTAAGAAACTTGAAAGTAGGCCTGCCCTAGGAATGTTCAGATTTATGATCAATTATTTCCTTGCCTTAATCTCTCTTTCGAAGTTCATATTGTTTTTACCTGGCTGTACTCATTATTTTTGTAGAACTTGCACAATAATAAAAAAAATCTTATTAGTAATAAATACATATAAGTTGAAAATATAAATTGGTAATTGTGTTGTATGTAAAAATTACACTCCCGAGTGGACCAATAATGAATGTACACATGTCCTCCTACGTGGCCGACTAACAACCTTGATCGTCTTTAGAGACATATAGTTGGCTGGAATGCTGACTAACTCCAGAAGGCCAACCAAGAGGAATACCAATAGTTACTCGGATGAAATGCTAACCACCACTGAATTCCAAGAGTTTTATTTATTGTACACAGATGTAAATGCCTGATAACATAAAGTCTCTCCATCTCTAGGGTTTTGGACCACTATAAATATGAATTGCTCCATCAACTCAGGGGATAACTCGAATCACTTACACTGTGTTATTGTAAACCCTACTAAATAAAACCAACAGTGCACGTAGGCTATTTTATGAATGAACCACTCTAAAAATCTCTTCTCTTATGTGTATGGTTTGGGTTATTCACTATATTATTATCTGTGATTATAAATTTGGAGTTAGTCCATTTTTAGACATCAACAGATTGGCGCCATCTGTGGAAACTTATGTATATCATAGTTCTCTACCTCGTGCATCTGTTTCATTTCTTTATGTTTAAAGGAAATGAATGAACCAGAGAATAAGGCTAGAAATGAAGGCAATGTCGTCATCCCATCTGCTCCTCCTAGTGAATTATGTTTAACCTTGCTGGAGGGAAAGAAGCTATACAGGAGTATGTTAAGCAGTTGGCCCACACTATGCAAGCTAAGTCTTCCAATTCTAGGAGAGATATGCCACCTCCACTGGATAAAAATGAAAAAAGTCGCTATTTTCGTTCTTATCGTGATAGGTCATATCGCCCTGGTGAAATTACTTCAGTTTGATTAGCGGATTACTATGAAAGTGGATCTTTTTCTAAAGAAAGGCCAGTGTATTAGAGAGACTAGGCCAGTGTATTAGAGAGACTATGCGGGGAATCCTCTTTTGATTGTCTAGTCCCTCGAGTAATCATAGGTCATTATCAAGAACAGGAGCATCATCGTGAATGCAGAGAAGGTTTTGTGAGATCAAGACTTAGTATTAGAGGCTCTGTGCGTGCCGAGCAGACCCCTCAGGATGAGAGTTCAACATATAAGAACAGTGAAATCGATAAATCTACCTCTACCAAATCTAAGCAATAAGAATAGCGCTGGAAGGGATCCATGTAGCGGTTGTAATATCGGCTAGGTGCAATGGGTAAAACAGAGAATCCATTGCAAATGAGTTTTGTTAAAGGCTCACCTATTATTACTGCTATTATGAACTATCCTACACGATCCAAGTTCAAACCTCCAGTGGTCGCTCTTAAATATGATGTTAAAAATGATCCAGCCCTACACATAGAGCAATATCAAGTTATTGTTGGCATATACTCAATGCATAACGAGATCAGGTGTAGATCTTTTTCATGTTCCATCACAGGGCCACCCAAATCTGGTATAACAATCTCCCAAAAGGTAAAATCTCTAGTTTTCATGAATTAGCTAAATTATTCATAAATAACTTTTGTTTTAGGGCTAAGTCGATCAAGAGTGTCACTCATTTCTTAACCGGGTGATAAAATCCAGGAAAAAGCACTAGAGAATATATTACACGCTTTAACAATGAAAAACTGGAGGTGGTGGACTATGAGGAGAAAACATTCATTGCCGCACTTATGAATGGGTTGCTCACTAAAGATCTCTACTATCCTTTGGCGAAGAATATACCCAAAACCATTACAAAGTTAATGGCTAAAGTTAAAAAAATAATGAATGCCGAAGAAGCTATGGCAGCCAAGGAAACTCCTGAGACCAATGGTGAAGGTCAGAAAAATAATTCTTCCAAGAAGGACCAGTAAGATAGAAAACTAGATTGGATCAAAAATTATGATGAATATACCCCACTCAAAAAGGGTATTCACCATATCCTAGAGGAGATCAAAGGGAACAAAGAATTAAATTGACCTGGAAAGTTGAAGACACCCCCCAACCAGAGGTTAAAGTCCAAGTACTGTGACTTCCATTAGGATCATGGGCACAACACCAATAACTTCATTGAATTAAAGAATGAGATTGAAAATCTTATTTGTCTAGGAAAATTAAGAAAGTTTGTTGATTAGAATAGCAACCGAAATGATCAGACGAGGTCCGAATCTCTAGCCTGCGCAAGGGATGATCATAAAAGATCTAGAAATGATGATTTTAAAGAAGATCCAGACTTGTCGAAGAAGCCTGAAGAACCAGAGGTGGATATCGATATGATCTACTTTGAATGCACTTCATCGCATGAGGGGATGTTGGAGGAGGAGATTCAATAAAATAAAGAAAAACTTATTTGAATGAAGCAAAGGGTTGACCAACTGTTAGATAAATTAAAATGGAAGAATCCAGTGATAGACGACCAAGAAAGGTAAATAAAGATAGGCTCGTGATTGGATTCTCCAAATACGGTCTAAGTGGGGTTACTTTATCCTCACAATGATTCGTTAGTAATTACTTATAGAGTTCATTGGGGCAGGGTTGCCAGGATATTGGTTGATAATGGGAGTTCTACAGATATAATATTCTATGAATATTTTAGTAGTCTACGGCTACGTGATAGAAAACTGAATCCAAATCATAACTCTCATTAGATTTATAGGAGAAAAAGTATACCCAGTGGGAACCATTCGGTTGGAAGTCTTGGTAGGCACATGGCTGAGTAGTAGGAGAGAAAGGATTCGTTTCTTTGTGTTGTATAAAAATATTCCACCATCTTACAACATCATCCTAGGAAGAGTAGGAATAAAATAGTTAGAGTTTAGCCGTCTATAGTACATCAATACATGGAATTTCCAATAAATTATGGAGTCGGCGTCGTAAATGGCAGTCAGAAACAGGCCAAGGAATGCTATTACTTGTCAACCGATTAACAAGATATACAAATGAAGGGTTCCACTACTTTCCACATTGACACTATGGATCTCGGGAGGAAGAAAAGCTAGTAAAAGGTCAAGTTATAGAAGAAACAGAAGCTACTATACTGGATGATGAGAAGCCAGAAAGAACCGCCCAGATCGGTTCAAGGTTATCTCCTTCTCTCAAACTGGAATTAATTACATTCTTTAGAGAAAGGAAAAATGTATATGCTTGGAGCCATGAAGATATGATGGGAATTGATCCGAAATTCATGTGCCATGAGCTTAATATTTATCCAAGTTCTAAGCTAATCATATAAAAGCGAAGAGTCTTCAGCCCCGAGAAGAATACGATAATCCAGGAAAAGGTGGAGAAATTGATGCGAGCCCAGTTTATTGATGATGTCAAGTATTCCAGTTGGTTGTCTAATGTGGTGATAGTCAAGAAGAAAAATAATAAATGGTGTATGTGCATAGATTTTACAGATCTTAATAAGTCATGTCCAAAAGATCATTTCCCCTTACCAAGGATTGATCAATAAATCGATGCGATAGTAGACCATGAGTTACTCAAAATTATGGATGCTTATTCTGGTTATAACCAAATTAAAATGAAGCCTGAAGACAAGGAAAGCACTTCCTTCATTACTAGTCGAGGAACTTACTATTACAATGTCATGCCCTTTGGGTTGAAGAATGCAGGAGCTACCTATCATAGATTAGTAAATAAGGTTTGTGAAGATCATATCGAAAAAACATGGAGGTCTACGTAGATGACATGCTCACCAAGAGCAAATATGATGTCGACCACATTGCGAATTTAGCTCAAACCTTTTATCAATTAGAAAAGAACCAGATAAAGTTTAGCCCAACAAAATGCATCTTCGGAGTACAGGAGGGAATGTTCTTGGGGTACATTATCAATCAAATGGGAATAGAGGCATACCCAACCAAAATTAAAGCCTTGCTTGAAATTTAGTCCTCGAACAATAAGAAAGAAGTTCAGAAAATGACAGGAAGAGTAGCTGCCTTGAATCATTTTATCTCCCGAGCAACTGATAAATGTCTTTCATTCTTTAAGGTGATTAGAAAGACCTTTGAGTGGAATGATAAATGTGATAAGGCCTTTCTGGAGTTGAAGAAATTCTTGGGTTCTTCCCCACTTCTTTCCCGACCAGTTCTGGGAGAAAAATTATATTTATACTGGGTTATTTTAGAGTCAGCTATCAGTTCTGGTTTGATCCAACTGGACGAAGGAGTTCAAAGGCTCGTATATTATACTAGCAAAGCATTTCGAGGAGCTAAAATTAGATATCCATGCTTGGATAAGTTGGCCTCAGCTCTTATTAAATATTCTAGGAGGATGAGGCCATATTTTAAGCCCATACCATTGTTGTCTACACAGATTTGCCTTTGTGACAAGCACTGCACAAACCAGAAAAGTCTGGAAGGATAATGTATTGGGCTATTGAATTGGGAGAGTATGAAACTTTTTATGATCCTAGACTTACAATAAAAGGCCAAGCAGTGGCAGATTTAATTATCGAATTCACATATGTAGAGGAGAAACATAAGCCTGGTTTGCTCGTCAAGCATACTTCTACGGAAGAGTGCTTAGCTTAAAATCAAACAGATATTGTGGCCGATTAACTTAACTCATCGGTTTCTCAAGAAAGATTGCAACAAAGTAAGAAGGTGTTCAAGCACAGAGTACAGGTAGAAGAGGATTTTCTGATGACATTCTAATTTGGCAATTGTTTGTAGATAGATCCTCATATACTACTCGAAGTAGATCAGGCCTCATCATTATTACTCCAAATAACTTGGATGTGGAATATGCTATGAGATTCCAATTCAAGTCTCCCAACAATGAGGTAGAATATGAAGCATTGATCACAGGACTAGAATTGGCTTTATCACTAAACACCGACTAAGTATTAGTATATAGTTATTCTTAACTGATTATTAATCAAATGCAATAACTTTATGGCGTCAAAGGGGAAACTATGATGAGATATCATAAAAAATAAATGGAGGTTATTTCTTTATTTGCTTCAGTCAAGATGGTGAGGATTCCCAGACTAGAGAATGCCCGAGAAGATGCACTTGCTCGACTTGCTTCAGCAACTCCTACAGAACTCAAGCGAATAATTACAGTGGAGATTCTTGCTCATAGAAGCATTAATGGGATGGAAGTTGGAATCATCTTTGTGGAGTTAGGTCCCTCATGTAGAGACCCGAATTGAGAGTATATTGATGGAGGAATATTGCTATCCGACCAAAAGGAATCCAGGAAGATGAGGTACAAAACACCCGGTTATGTGTTAAATAACGGTGTCCTATATAGGCGATAATACACTGTTTCTTGACTTCGTATTTTTCATCCAAATGAAGTGAATAATTTAGTCAAAGAGGTGAAGGAAGGCTCATGTGGAGCTCACACAATTGGGATGTCTCTGAGAAAATAGATAGCTATGCAAGGTTATTATTACCCGTCAATGAAAGCAGACTGTGTTGCTTTCACCAACAAGTGTGATAAATGCCAGAAGTTTTCTACCCTCTACAGAAGACCAAGAGCAAGTCTAACACCCATCACTTCACCATGGCCTTTCGCTATATGATAAATTTACTTGGTTGAAGCACTGCCGACTACCAAAGGAAGATTCAAGTATTTGGTTGTGGCTATTGATTATTTCACCAAATGGATGGAAGTTGAGCCCTTGGTTGATATTCCTTACCAGAGAGTTTTCCAATTCATGTGAAAGAATATCATTTGCAAATATGGCATGCCCTATGCCTTCATCACTGACCATGGCACTCAATTCGATAATGAAGAATTTAAGGAGTATTGTATTCGATCAGGCATCTAAAAACTTCATTCAGCACTTGGGCATCCACAATGCAATGGACGGATAAAAATTACCAACAAAACCTTGCTAGATGGGTTGAAGAAATTGTTGGATGAGGATAAAAGAAATTGGATTAATGTGCTCCACAGTGTCCTTTGAGCACAGAGGACTACTCCCAGAATGATAAGAGGAGAAATCCCATACATTCTAGCCTTTTGCACTGAGGCAGTAGTACCAGTGGAAATAGGTCTGTCAACTCACAGGGTATTGAACTTTAATTCACCCAAGAGTGACCTTATGAGGCGACTAAATATGTACATGATAGAAGAAGTATGAAAATATGTTGCTATTTGAATGGTTGCCTACCGATAAAGGACTACACGATTTTACAACCGAAGGGTCAAGTAGACCAACCTAAAGCAAGGAGACCTGGTACTTAAGAAAGTAATCCAGAAAAGCATCAAGATGGAGCCTAATTGGCATAGTCCATACCGTATATCGATGATTATCCGACCAGGAACTTATCATTTGGAAACTCTAGAAGGAGAAGAATTCAAGAATCCTTAGAACGCAAACCATTTGCGTAGGTATTATTACTAATTCAGTTTTGAAAATCTTGTCCTTAATGTAATTTCTTATTCAAGTTAATGAAATTTCAGCTTTTCTCCATTATACATCCTTTTTGTGTTTTGTTTTTGGGAATATGGTGGCTACACTTTAACTGGAATTAATGAGCAATTTTAATTCAAACTTTTCCAGCTTCAGAAAAAATTTCAAAAAGTTCCTTGCCAAAAAGAGCATGGTTCACAACTTTTCAAACTTCTCCGACTTCAGAAAAGTTTTCAAAACGTTCCTCACCAAAAAGAATTGGTTCAAACTTTCCAAACTTTTCCAACTACAGAATAGTTTTCAAGAAGTTTCTCACCGAAAGAGCATGGTTCAAACTTTTCCAACTTCAGAAAAGTTTTTAAAAAGTTCCCCTCCGACAGAGAATGGTTTAAACTTTTCCAAACTTTTCCAACTTAAAAAAAGTTATAAACTTCATGTATGATTTATCCTCAGAAAGTCATGAATAAGAATTCAGTAAAATTTCTTAATTAGAGGTTTTACCCGACTAGGTTAAAATACTGGAATAATTACACATTCCTAATACACTTGATCGCCAATGATAACTAATTCTACAACTTAGTACAATAAAGTTATTTATAGTTTTATTTAAGTGAATTAGTCGAATCTAAGTCCATATACATGATTCGAACATGAATCAGATAGGAAATGTTTGAGCAGGTTATTTAGTCTATAAGCCGATTAACTAATCTTTATACAGGTTACCTAGTCGGAAAAAAGATTAATAACAACCATAATCTTGAATAAAGAAAATTCAATCAAAAATGAATTCATTTCATTGATCAAAATGTATTACAATAGCAATATGCGAGCAAAATATAGTACAAGAAATATTAATTTATTCTGCTGGACGCTTCCCTTGTGCCTTGTCCATCCCAACAGGAGGATCGTCAAGGGTATATAGAGAGTTAATTATGTTGAAATCCAATTACAATTGTATATTGCTACTGCACGGCCTATTAAGCAAATGAGGAGGGTGAACTATCTCACACTCATCATTAACGCTATAATCCCCTAAATATTTAGTTACCAGGAATTGAGGAATGGCATTGGGAGGAATCTATTTTGTGTCCAATTTGAATGGAGGTTTGTCACAATTCAAGAGACCTGGGTCACTCCAATACCACAAGTCACTATTTTTATTATACTTCAACAGAGTTATAAAGTTTGTCGTCCATCCCCATTTATATCCTTCATGATTACTTTGACCAAGATGATCATCCATGTGGGCTAAGGCCTCATTGTAACCCTTCATCCAAACTTCCCCGGGCTGTTTGTGAAATTTAAATGTTAACCTTTCCATTTGATTTTAAAGTTTCTTATGGACACTATCTTTGGCTTTCAATTGGGCAGCTTGGTCAGCAATAACAGTATCTTTGGCTTTTAACTGGGCAGCTTGGTCGGTAATAGTTTTCTTAGCTCTTTCTTCCTCAACAGAAGGTCGAACAACTATCTTTTGCTTATTAGTTTTCCCAGGTTTAGTATTTTTCTTCTGCAATGTTCCAGTTCTTCCAACAGTCTTACATTTTCAATCTCTAAAAAGGAAGCACATTCATCTGAACCCATAGCAATTAATCTCTTTAAGCTGTCTAGTTCATCCCTCAGGGTATTATTTTCCCTCTCTAGTATTACAGTATTTGATCGGGAAATATCAAAATCTTATTTCAAAGATAGTTCCTTCTTGTTCAGAGAAGAAGAAATGTCTTTTAACTTCTTATCAAAACCCGAACATCACAATTAGAGTGAAGTAAAGCCAGGGAGAGTTTGTAATCCTCTTAAAGTTGCTCAATTATTTCATAATATACAGCGTTGTTAGCAATAACCCTGTCCAATAGGCAATGAAGATGGATATATGAGTCCTTAACTTGGTCAGATGCATCTGGGTCCAACCAACCCGATTAAGTCTTCTTCAGACATGGGAACATGACCAACTTCCAGAAGGTTTCTACTTTACCTGAGAAGGTCAGATTCAGTAAAAATGATGGCTTTTTTTCTAGCATCAAACTGTAAAATCACCATTACGTGAATTTATGGGATAACTCCAGAGAAATAGAAAAATACAAGAAGTAGCAAACTTGTAAGAAATCAAGATCATTCAATGGCATAAAGAATGGAGATAAGAAAAGTTATTCTTTCATTGACTAATAGTTGGAGTACAAGAAGTGATGCATAACAAAAAGAAAAACAAAAAATAAACTTCTTGAAAAGGAGTTAGACCCTCTCCTTATCCTTAGCCTGGTCTTGGATAGAACTGGTAGGTCGGCACTAGTTTTAGGCACCATTGAAGAATCAAGAGGCATCAAATAAGACTTTATAAACCCTTCCTCATCATCAAACTCCCCATACAGGCTAGGAGGAGTACTAGGGTCATGCCTTGTGAAGACTTCAAAACTTTCTTTGGTGCCGACCAACTTGAGGGCATCAGTCCATCCTTTCTTGAAGGAAAACTTTTTGGCATACTCAATTTGAGCATAGATAAAAAAAAATGGCCTTCTATGAACCTTTATCAAAGGCATCTTTGCCTTTAGCCTTCAAGAAAGTAACCTCAAAAGTCAGACCAGCCACTTTGTCTTCACCGGTTTAGGCTTGAGTGGTGACTACTACAAGTTTGTCCTTAGCAGTTTTGACCCTGCCTTCAGTATCATTCATTTTTTTCTCGATAGCTTCAGCTCTTTCATCAGCAACCTTTATCTTACCTTCAGCTATAGTGGCCCTATCATTGGCCTTTCTCATCTCCTCTCCCCATGTTTTTTACTTTGTCTCCAAAGCTTATCGGGAAGCCTCCAACGATTGTTTTTAACCATCAAAGGCCTCTTCCACTTCACCTCGAGAAGTCCTCAGTTGGTCATCCTTCTCCATTATTTGGTTGAAATAACCCAAAACTACAAGAAGAATAAAACACAAGATATTAGAAGGAGAGTTCATCAACATGAAGAAAGAAGCAGGAAAGTAAGAAAATTACTAGTGCCAAGTTATAGCAAGCTCCTTCAGTCAGCCTAATGCAGCTCTATCAATAGGAAGTGTGCCAGATTTAATTAACTCCCTGTCTGGTCTAGGTTTAACAACAACATAGGCTGACCCAATGTCATGGTCAGACTGAATTTTTCTTACCAACTCTTATTGGTCAGCAATCTTCTTTGCAGCATATGCCTGCTACTCATCTAAATTTTTCTAGCCCTGGTTTGGAGGATCAGGTAAACCTTTCCTTAACCTCTTCAGGTGAGGTTCAATAGTCTGAGTCTCATCAACACAAATAGGCCTCTTATCACTGGCCTAATATTTATTTTCAGCTGGATTCTTGCTAGTATCAATAACTTTCTTAGGGTCATGAGATAGGGGACCACCCATCAAGTTGGGCATCTTCCTCTTTGTCATATTTATGGAAGTAGAAAGGGGACTCAAATGAGGAAGAATTTCCTCCCTGGATAAATTCAACACTAGAAGATTCAATGGCTGAGGAAGTAGGAACAGGGTCTTCTTCCAAGTTGATTGCAATTTTGTGCAGCACGAGTGTTGGTCGGGCAATAAAAGATGTGATAGAAATTTTGTATTCCAACAATAAAGAAGCTGACCGGGGATGATCGTTTCTAATCTTATGATTTAATCCCCACGGGAACTTAAGGTGGTTAATGTTGATTTACCATTCCTTGGGGTACATGTTCTTACTCTCCTTTACATCAAAAAGAGACAGCAAAGTTAGTCGGTAAACATCAAAAATGCATAACAAAAGAGGAAAAATAATTAATAGAATTATAATCTATGTCATGTCCTAATTAAAGACATCGGGGACCGGTATACGATTCTCTAGTAGGGAGGGGAGTGTGTTTCTAGTTCTTAACAACTACACCATATTCCCAATAATCCTTATTCTATTTTGGTAGATTTACCACTAAAGCCCTATTGGCTTGCCTAGTCTTCAAGTAATAGGTATTTTCACCAACAGTACCCCATTTGTAATAGAACATCAACTCCAAGACCCCAATATGGGTTCCATAAATCTCATTCAAACTGTGTGCACCGTTTACAACCCTCCAAGTATTGGGAGTTACCCTGGCAGGAAGAAAATCAAAATATTGGCAAAACTGAAGAAAAAGGGGGTTTGGTGGAAATGTGAATCCACACTCTGCTATGAATAAAGTGGGGATCCAATGACCCTTAGGAAGGGAATAAATGTCTATGGGACCCTGGGGTATCTGTAAGTCTACCCAAGACCGGATTTTCCTTTTCTCTCTAAACTTATCTAACAAAATCTCATCAACGATGTGAACCATGGTGGAAAAAGAGAAAAAAATGATAAAATAGAGATAAAGGAAAAGAAGGCTTATAGGGAATCAAAAAGGGTTGCAAAAACTAAAGAGAAAATGGCAGCAAACGATCGTACAGAAAAAAGCTTGAAGGCCAAGAAAATGCTAAAGTTCAGAAGGTTTAAGGTAAAGAGAAAGAAGGGAAATTTGGTACCTATTTATAAGTTACCTTGATAAGTGGGAATGAAATGATTAACTGAATGAATCGTATAGCTACCGCCGGTTGCACATTTCTCGAGGCATCAAAAGAGGACTGTGTCCTTTGGCAGTTTAAAAAAATTGTAATTATTTACAAAAATGCCATCATCAAACAGTGCCTTTGTGGAAATTTTTACAAGTATTGGAGGTCGAATGTCGACCAAGAACTCAAAACGGTATGTCGAGTATCTTCCTAGGCTAAATACTCCATACTTTCACTCAAGCATCAAGAATGGATCCTTGGGTATATAAAAATTATACTCCTACATGGACCAATGATGAATGTACACTTGTCCTATTACGTGGCCGACCAGTAACCTCTATCGACTTCAGAGACACTTAGTCGGCTGGAATGCCGACCAACTCTAGAAGGCTAACCAAGAAGAATACCAATAGTTACTCGGATGGAATGCCAACTAGCACTGAATTCCAAGAGTTTCATTTATTGTACACAGATATAAACACCCAGTAATATAAAGGCGCTCCATCTCTAAGGTTTTGGACCAATATAAATATGAGTTGCTTCCTCACCTGAGGGGACAACTCGAATAACTCATACTGAGCAATTATAAACCGTACTATATAAAACCAAGAGTGGACGTATCTAAAATCTCTTCTCTTGTGTGTATGGTTTGGGTTATTCACTATATTATTATCTGTGATTATAAATATGGAGACAATCCATTTTTAGACATCAACAAATTGAGTTCCAAATTTTTCTCTATGTAATGTGCAAAATGTATATAACCGTGTGCACAAAATAGATTAATTTACTGCAGTATGAAAGAAAAGTTTATCTCCTGCCTATTGCCTGACAAGTATTATAATCAATTACAATACGATATTAAGTTAAAATTTATCAATCACTGATCCCCAAATCATGTATATACTTTTCAAATTCTCTCGCTAAATGCTCGTTTCAATATTAGCAGACAGAGATATATTATTTGAAGTACAACATTATATAGTTATTGAAAATTTTACATTAATTTTAAGCTAAATTTATGATTGTATATCCAAGGAGGATGTTTTGTTCTTATATGTCTCTATAGTGGTAATAATTAGTCGTTATTATCACAACAGAAAAGAACTATGTTCCCATTTGATCTACATATTAAAAAAATATGAAAGGTGCATGCTGAATGCACCAATATTTTCCAAATCTCGTACATAATAGGATTTAATATAACTGGCTAAAGCAACAATGTTCACTACATTGAATCTACATGTGTCAAATGTACATTTGATATCTTCCTGAAAATTGTGGAAGCCTAAGAGTTGCTTAGCTCTATTATTTCGCAAAAGACGGTGTTTCCAGCAATTCGTTTCAATGTTAATGTGAATTATGTTGTGTTCTTGAGATCTTAAATTGTTCATGTTATAGTTTTATAGTTGATCATTAGTTGACAATTTTTTTTCAACTCATAGATCCTTGTTTATTGTATTCCCTTCTTCAGGTTCTCACAACAAACATAAAATAGAGTACATCAACATACTCAATAAATAAGGATCTAAATTAGACACAAAAATAGATAAATTTATAAAATCATACATAGGGGTTCATGTTGTTCAAAATGACAATTGTACGCCCTCCGTAATATTCCATACCATTTACTAAACTTTGTTATTGATTGTGGTTCATGTCAGTAGAATCTCATTGGCACAGACCACAATAAATAACAAAGTACTCAGTATAACCACTAACTAACAATACTTTACAATGTATATATTATAGTATCTAACAAACAGCAACATTGTACTTGAGAGTGGAGCTGTTTAGTGAAGCTTTAGATTTATGCTCAGCTATTTCCTTTCTTTTCACCTTATTTCACACTCATAATGTTGTGAACTCCTTGCGCTAACTATTTTTGTAGACCTTGAATAACAATGAAAATCCAAATTACAAGTTGTAAATATATATAAGTTAAAAAATTGATGCAACATTAGGGTACTTAAAATACTAAAAAAAATTATTTGTTGGGATTAACTTTAGCAGTGTCCTACTAGCACGGATCATGACCAATAGGAGAGTACATCAGTATATGCAACAAACTTCAATAAGAAGTTTAGGATTAAAAATGCCAAAGTTAAAAATTGTGTTTAAGGCACATTTTAAGTTAGTATAGATTATTATATATATAAGGGTCAAAACATAATCTCTTAAACTTGAATAAGGATGTAAATGAACTTGTAACAAACATTTCTCGTTGTTTTTCACAATTAAAAGTATAATATATGTGAATCCTAACATATCATGAAGAGTATCCGTAGTAGAGAACTAATACAGGAAAATGTTAAAAAATATGGAGTTTTTGGCTGAACTCCTGGTCAGTAATTTTTTCGTGAGTTAAGGATATCATTAATGAATACCCAATTTTCAATAATAAATACATTCAATTTTGTAATATGCACATGGATTTTGGTTAATTCTTTTAGGAGAATTTGTATTTTGTATGTGAAATTTTATAATGTATATATAATTTTTTGTAATATACACGTGATAAGTTTGTGTACACATGACTTAATAAGGTATACATTAAGGGGTGAGGGACTCTACTGTC
Organism: Sambucus nigra; assembly: GCA_949130495.1. Taxonomy (NCBI): domain Eukaryota; kingdom Viridiplantae; phylum Streptophyta; class Magnoliopsida; order Dipsacales; family Adoxaceae; genus Sambucus; species Sambucus nigra. Next base: position 600,176,906 of record OX422215.1, on the reverse strand, counting down.
CAAAAAAATATGTAAGTATATAAAATCTAAGAAAATAATTATCAAGAACTTAAATGAAAACACCTACAAAATATTTTGACCAATAATAATAGTACCTTTAATTAATTTGGAAAAAATATAGAATCTAGTCGGAGTAAGATCCTACCCGTTATAATAGAAGATTACTTTTTCCCATCTTCCGTCTTTTCATCAACTAACTTGGAAGCGAGATCTATTTGGATCTATTAAACGCCTCTAATATCTTAAAATGAACGTGAATATGATATTCTACAAATTGTGCTCAATTTTTTCCAATTCAAATATAAGTGGCCTAAAAGTAGGTTGAAAATCTAATTTAACCTTTAAACACCAATTGAACAAGTGTGAAATCAGTTCATAAACCTTAAAAATATATTTAAATTGGTTAATTTGCAACTCACACTCTAAAGGCAATATTTACACTAACTATAAGTGATTATCAAGATTTGAGCCTTTAATAGTCCAATTGCTAACTAATTATGAAAGCAATCCTAGATAAGGATGTCCAAGCATGAGATATGAAATTAAAACTACAAAATCATTCACACGCAATCAAACTAAATCAGATTTAAGAGGAAAATACCCAACTAGGCTAAAAAACCTCAAATGCATGTTTCTCTCTCATGTAATTTGACAAAAGGCATTTGTTTTACAAGAGCAATTTGTCACCTCTCAGTTGTCCCTTAAAAGCAGTTACATATGCATGTCTCAAAAAATTTCCATTTGAATGAGAACTTGCATCAAAGCTCCATGAATTTTGTGAGTAAATCACATTGTCTTACGAGCCATCACATCTTGATCCGATTACCCTAATAAATCGCTCGATTTGAATAGATTTAGTGTTATACCTAATTTCGGAATAAATTCAAATGTAGATTGAATTGAATATAAATTTTATGGGTTTAAAAAATCAATTCTTTAATAAAATCCCCTTATAACCATAAATCGAGTATAGATTTATCTAAAAACACTCAAATGTGTCACGACTAGGGAAAGTGCAATTCAGACTCCGAAAAACTTCAAAAAATGAACTCGTTTCTCAATTCTATTTTCACTCTTTTTTATTTTTGAGATTGGATCCAAAATGAGTTTTTCATAGGAAAATTTTAAAAAAAAACTATGTATGTAGTACGCATGTTATAACACCATCGTGTTTAGTAGCTAGTTCAAAGGTTGGAATCATGTTTCAACCAATGATGGGCGTTGAGCTTTGAAAGTTAGGTTTTGTGTAAAATTACATTTAATCGAAACCTCGTGTATAAAAATCGGTTTATTATGCGTTTAAATTTTTTTGTCACACAACGTTAGTATTTAAAGCAATAATCTGATTTTAATACACTTGTGACCATTTTCGATTGAAAGATGTATCTCGCATTTTTGGGTTAAATCTCTTCATGCGTAATGTTTATGATTAATTGTTTATGCTCGGTTAATTATTTTCGAACCAAAAATCCTAATTGCGCCTAAGTTTTAATTAGTTTAATTTAACTTCATTATTTTTTCCCTTTTCCCTTTCTCACCCCATCATCATCTTTTATACTTTTATTTTAGAAGCAATAAATTAATTCAAATCCATCAAACATTCCTTGTGGATCCAATACCCAGACTAGCCGCTATACTCCATCAGAGTGTAGTTGAAGTTTAGATTTTTATATTGCGATGGAAAACCGAAAATAACGATTAGCGTACTACACAGACGCTCGGGTTTCGCCACATCAATACCCACCCACAAACTTTCCAACTCCCCATTCCCTATAAATTCTTCTCATCTCCATGAAAAGCTAAGATTCCCCCAATAAAAATCCCAAAATTCCCTCTCTCTTTCTATTATTTTCACACGGTGCTAAATTAATTGTAAGAAGGGATCCATTGTTGATTATTCAAAAGTATTTTACATTTTATTACCAAACAGATCCAAAAGTGTTTTCATTGTTGATTGTTCAAACGCATTATACATTCATTTTTCTGACGTCCATCCATCTTTCATATTTCCATTATACTATTTTTTTTCTTCTAACACTTCTTTCCCAATTTTGCAAATTAATCACTTATGATTATAAATTGTTTTTCTACTAAAGGTGAAGCTTGACTTTGGTTTGGCTGAATCTATGTTATCACGTTCTATTTTTTATATTAACATTTTATTCGTGTTTTACATTATAGTTAATATTTTTTGTGAATTGTATTAACATGTCTACCTGAAAATATAAAGAGGTGCGAAATTGTAGTTATAATAGCATACTAGGCCTTATATTAAAATTTCCCAGGTCACTGTTTGCCTCGAATGAACCCTGAATGAAAATCTTATATGTCTAACTATCATAACCTTAAAAAAGGATATCGAAGTTCGCACTAGTCGAAAGGAAATTAAATGCGTTGGATCCGCTGAAACTGAAGAATGTTCAAGGCTAATCAATGGGATCAAGTCTATATGAAAGAAATATACGTGTGTGTTTATGCAAGACTCAAAGTTTTTGTCGCATAATAATACACCAAACAAATAAACATCCTATAGAATGGATTATTTTACATTTGAATATTCCATAGGAAAACCGCCTAAACCCAAAACAATCTTGGTTATGACTATTATACAAAACCCATATAAGGCGATACAGAGTACATGACAACTGTAAAACCATATATATCCAAAGATGGACAAAATGAAATAAGAGGAGTTTTATTCTAGGCTAGGTCTGAAATGCATCAAGTTGATATGAACAAAAATGTGAACAACACTAAGAGATCACACATGTATGACAATATGAAAGACATTCCTCCTTCTCGGGGATTCTCCATAAATCAAATATTAATATCTATCTCCCTTTATATGACACGATCAATAACTCCTCCATTTGGAACATTTCCCCCCAAAACATTTTCTTCCCCATAAATACATTTATCCCCCAAAAAATTCTCCCCCATTTTAAAAAATATCTCCATTTTTAACACAACTACCATATCAATGGTATGTGAAATCTAACATCGTTGTACAAGTATTTATCCCTTTTTTTATATATAATTCTCAAAGCAAGGTAGAAACCCAACATAGATAACGAGTATAGAAGATATAGCATGGTATAGAACAAAAACACAATAATCTTAAGATGAAAGAGATAAAGATGCAAAATGTAAGCATAAAAACATGTGATAAAAACCAATGTGTAAACACGAAGTGCATATGGGGAACATGATAATATGGGAAACTGTGAAAAACATGATATATAACTAAAAATATGATATATATCAACAAAAATGATCTTTACAATAACCACAAAAGATCTCATAATCATGCAAAGGAGATACAAAGTTAAAACATGTAACATATATATCAATAGTATCAAAAGTTCTATAAATATCCAAAAATTGTTAAATAAATTATATTGCTTAAAAAATTTAAAGTGTGGACCACATGATTTGTTATGTATTTAATTATATTATTATGGACCTTTAAGAAAATATCCAATAATTACACATGTTCTGTTTTTAATGGTTAAGAGGTTTATTGAATGGGTGTCTCTTTGATGGTGAAGAGACATAGCCGTTGGATTATAATTGGGTCCTCTCTCAACCCTATAAAATCCCACACCCTTTCCCATCATTGGTTATTAGAGAAAATAAATTTCTACAGAGAAAATTTTGAACACATTGAGTTTGAGAAGTTGTTAAAGTGGTGAAGAGAGATAAACACATATTTCTTACTCTAAGCATTCAAGAAGTACATGGAAAACACCACAATGGATCAAGATACACTTTCGCTTATTATCTATTATGATTTTAGGTGAGAAACACAATGATCCAAGATTAATTGTTTAGGATTTAATAAACCCATTAAGAATTACTCATGGTATTAGAGCAAGGCTGTGTGTTTTTTTATCATATTCTGTATTTTTTAAGTTTTTATTTTAATGGTACACTCTTCTTTTTTTTATCATGTGTGTGTGTGTGTGTGTGTGTGTGTGTGTGTGTGTGTGTGTGTGTATATATATATATTCATGTATATTGTTGATGAACGGTTATACCGTTGGAAACAGGAAAGTTTTATGTTTTCGTCATTTAATTTTTTTTAAACTAATTTAAGATTCATTCATGTATCCAAAACTAAGGTCATATCATAATTAGTAATAAAAGTCAGAGAGCAATATCATGTATACCACAAAGATGGTCTTTATTATACCATCTTTAAGATACCTCTATTAATTAGTATAAATGATATACTAACATAGTATATATGATGATGATGATGATGATGACGACGGTTTAAATAGTAGGCCTTTAAGAAACAGATGATGATATTCCTTATCAAAAGATATCAAATCCTTAACATGCCTAATAATGAATTGAATAATTGTTTCATTCGTATTCTTTTTCTTTTATATATTGTATATAATTTTTTATTTGCTAAAGTATATAAAGTATCATTGTAGGGTCAAATTATTACGGATAATGATGAAACTTGTCATTATTTTAATATGATTTTATAATTAAACGTGTATGGTTGTCGTCAAAATGGCCCAAAAGAAAGTAATTGTGCATATCATGTTATATAATATGCGTAATACATATGATTTTGCATTAATATAATGACATATTAAGATGCATTTTTTTAAATCATAGATAAATAAGTAACCCAAAGGTATATTATCTTGAAATAATTTTAGAAATTCAAGTTGGGTTATTAGAATTTAATTTTTGGTTATGTGGGAATTGGATACCCAAAGGCACCATGCCTAATTAATTATAAATTTATGATCACTTAACCCTATTACGAAAAAAATATAAATAAATTGGGTGAACATTTTGTATGTTGTGGCTTATGCCCAAAGGTAAAATCGTAATGGTATTATTTGTTCGTCACATCATTTATTATTAATATGTGTTCATACTCAAATCATTAATATAAATTTATTAATTTCTATACCAATTGAAGCCTCTACTTCTGTTTTGCTACACTCGCACGCTTCGTCTGTTCCAATATTAAATGGAATTAATTTTTTAGATTGGTGTGAACAAATATAATTAACATAGGCGTGTTGTATTTGGACTTGTCACTCCAAATTAAAAAGCCCGTGGCACTTACCGAGACGAGTACCACTGATGAGAAAAATATCCTTAAATCTTGGGAGGAATCGAAAAGACTTAATATGATGTTTATGTGACTGATATTTGCAAATAATATTAAGACTTTACTTCCCAAAAATGATAGTGTTAAAAAATTTTGAAAGTTGTGGAAGATCATTTTCATAGTGCTAACACGTCAGTTGCTGGGACACTAACGGCTAAATTAACCACAATGATATATGATGGGTCCTGAGGGATATATGATCATATCCTCGAAATGGCAAACCTAAACGCTAAACTCAAGAGTTTTGGAATAAATGTGGAAGTGTCTTTCCATATTCTGTTTATTTTGAATTCCTTACCTCCTCGGTATAGCCCATTCTAAATTCACTACAATACTATTAAAGACAAATGGAATGTGAATGTATTGGCCAGTATGGTTGTTTAAGAGGAGATAAGGCTTAAACATTATGGAAGTCACTCTGTCAATCTCATAATTCAAGGAGATGGAAAGAAGGAAAAAATTCATGGAAATGGAAAGAAAAGAAAAGCACCAAACTTTAATGAAAGGAAGTTTTACTTCTATGAGAATCCTCAGCATCTTCATAATGAAAGGAACATGACAATGAAAGGCTCAAAAGAATTTTTACTTCTGCAATGTAAGGAATTTCTACTTCTGTAAGAAGGAACATAACAATGAAAGGCTCAAAATAATTTCTGCTAAGGCTCAAAAGAAGGAACATGACAATGAAAGGAAGTTATACTTCTGTCAGAAGCCTGTGCATCTTCCAAATGACTATCATAAATGTAAGGCGTGGTTCGAGAATAAAGGTAAATATTTAATTCTTGTATGTTTCGAATCAAACCTTACTTAAGCTCCTTGTAAGACATGGTGGATTGATTCTGGCTCTACTGTCCATGTTTTACATGCAATGCAGGGATTCCTTACGACCCAAACCATTACAAATCCATATGAACATTTTATCTACATCGTAAATCGAGTAAAAGCTCTAGTTGAATCCATTGGACTTTGTGTTTATTTTTAAATATAAGATATTATTTATGACTTACAAAAAAAAACTATATATACATTTTATTTCCCAAAATTTAGTTTCCTTCTCTAGACTTAACAATGATGTCTATTCTTTTAAATTTAGGAATGATTTTTTTTGTTTATTTCATAGTACACACTTAATTGGTTCTCGTGTTTCATGTGATGGGTTGTACAAACTAAAACTTGAGAATAATTCTGTCGAAACCCTTTTGAACCTGCATCCTAATGTTAGAACAAAACGTAACCTAATAAATGAAAACTCATCATTTGTTGGGACAAAAGACTGTGGCATATCTCCAGAGAAAGATCAAAGAGACGTGTAAAAGATGGGATATTGTCTAACCTATTTTACTAACCTTGGAGTGTCTACAGATCGTATTAAAGGAAAACAAACTAAACACACCAAAAAATGTTCTACAAGAAATATTGAGCTTCTTGAAATTATCCTCACTGCTATTTGTAGCCCGTTAACTACAACATATTTCGATAGGGAAAGTTATTTTATCACCTTTATTGATGACTTTTCAAGTTATGGATATAAATATTTATTAAGTGAAAAATCATAAGTAGTAGACGTCTTTGAGGTGTACGTAATTTAGTTTGAAAGACAATTAGATGGAAGTGTGAATGTTATAAGGTCTGATAGAGGTTGTAAGTATTATGGTAAATACAATGAGTCTGGTTAATGCCAAATAAAAGACTCTCTCCATAAAATACTAATCAACAATCATGCATTTTGCACACTACATCACCAAGAGCATGGTTATTGACCAAACTTTTATCCCATACTAGGGGGTCACTTTGTGATGATCACTAGTTCGTCAAGTCGTAGTCAGCCTAAGCAATATGAGTCTCACCTTCCATTGGCCTAGTACTTTCGACGTATATTGAACGGTTCCCCCTGCATCGTACCACTTGACCGAAATCACGACGGGAGGTCTATAACAGGGAACTCGTTCACATACGTAGAGTATATAGAATTTTCTCTCACGCGTACCGTCCCCATGAGGTATATAGTGAGTCAATACACGTAAACTATCAAATGGCTTGTCCACATGTACCGGTTGCCCTCAAAAGCAAAAAATATATCGTGGAAGTCATGCCAAAGGGGGAAACCCTTCCACTAATCCAATAACTATATAGACCTCATATAGGCATCAGACCTAGGGCACTTATATTTAGTTTGTCGGTTGCTACAGGAAACTCTGCCGAAATGTTGGGTCAGCGTGATGCCCAAATTTTCGCGCGATTTTGCCTTTTTTTTAAAACAGGACCCTGTTCATGAGCTTAGAAATAAGTCAAACCATATCTTACCTATTTTTCAAACCCAATTTTTCCAGGCTCAGTTCTTGTTCGACATTTCATTTGCATTTAGTTAAACCTTATACAAGTGAAAACATAATAATAATAATAATAATAATAATAATAATAATAATAATAATAATAATAATAATAATAATAATAATAATAATAATAATAATAATAATAATAATAATAATAATAATAATAATAATAATAATAATAATAATAATAATAATAATAATAATAATAATGATCATGATGAGACTCTTCTCTCGTTTTTCCTCCTCTTTCTAAAAAAATCAATATACCAAAAACAATTTTCCTACTTACCAAAGATGTCAAAAACATTTTTTCTCTCGTTTTCAAAATACCCAAAAATTCCTTTATTCTCTCTTTAAAAAATAAATTCCAATCATTTTCCTTCTCAAGTCGATCGCATACCCGATTATTGACCTGGATCCCTATTGGCTTTGATCTTCTGTCAAACCGACCCAAAGCTCCTCCAATTCCCCTGTTACTTCATCCAAGTCCAAAATCTATCATCACCAGTTCTTCATGGAAAACGTCGACCAAACACCAACATGCAGCCAGATCTTATGGTAGTCCTAGTCAAACTCAGTGCCAAGATTGACAAACTTCAAATCGAGGTTCATGAGATGCCGTGAAATCGGGGCCAAGTTCTCAAAGAACCCGAGGTTCTATTTCCTCATGTCATGGGTCCACTCGCTCCCTAGCCTATTTGGGTCCTATAAGAATATCAGAATGCTCCATGTTCCCCGCTTGCCATTGGGCCACCTCCAGCTCAGCTCCGTATGCCAAACCTAGCCCAACCAAGGGCTAACTTGTCATTACCCATTGATCCCAAGGAGGAAGAAGAGAGCAAGGTCAAAGAAAACCTCAAGTTGTTGTCGAAGAAGATTAACTAAGTTAAGATATTCGGGAACTATATGGACTACACTAACATATCTCCCTACCCTAAAGCAAGAATACCGAAGAAGTTCAATATGCCATCCATTGAGATGTTCAGGGGCAGCAGGCCCACAATGATTCACCTTCGCAATTATCACCAAGTCATGACCCTTCGTGGCACCTCTAAAGAGATAATGGACTATATGTTTCAACAGACTTTGAAGGACAACGCTCTCCGATGGTTCCCATCCCTTGAAGAATCCGGAATTTGTAATTGTAAAGATGTCGCCCGAGAATTCATTTCACAGTGCAAGTAAAATTAAGAACTAGAGGTTACATTCCGTGATCTAGAGATTTCCAAGAAAAACCATCGAGAAAATGTCGGCAACTTCATAAAAAGGGGAGAGAGAAAGCTTCCACCATGACCAAGAGTCCCTCTGAAGAAGAACAAGTCAGTATAGTGAAGAAGAATCTCCTGCCCCAAATTCGAGCGACTATGGGAGGTCAGTATTATCCCCACTTTAGAGATCTCTGGGAAGTGGGTGTAGAAATTGAAGAAGGTGTTACCAAACAGTACGATAACCCTACAAATACTACAGTCTCCCAAACAGTACGAGAACCCTACAAATACTATAGTCTCCACCATTAACAATATCTCTTAGCCTGCTACTTCTTGGGCACTAGAAAGCCGCCCTAATCCCGCCAGAAAGGAATACACCGATCTCCATGCTCCCTTAACCAAAGTCTACCAAGTCTTATTAAGACAAAACCTCATCAAACCCTTGGACCCCCATCCATTAACAAACCCACTTTGTGAGAACTTCAAGGCCGATACCCACTGTGATTTCCACCAGTCTGTAGGAGATTCTACCGACTAGTGCCAAGATTTTATGGCAATGATGTTAGGTTATGATGGGTCATATGACCAAGTTATGTTATTTATTTTAGGATCCATTGGATTGTTTCGAGGATAATTGACATGATAGTGGACGGTAATCCATACCATACAGTGGGAAATGCGACGAGAATTTTGAAATAGGATCTTTGGTTGCGTAGTGACTGTGGTGAGATCCTTGGTAATGATTATATTATTTGGATTTTATTTTGAGTGTTCATATTTCATAGACTCTTGTATATGATGCACGTAAACGAGTATGTGTACTTACACTTGGAGCATTTATACGAGATACTGAGTTTCCCGCTCACCTCCATAGTTTGTTGTATTTCAGGTTTGATGCGAGATGATATTTATGGCATCATTGGGATTGGGATCGTCATTAGACACTCTAGGTATTTATTTTCAAATTTTAAATGTACCGCTTACTTTATTATAAATTATTTTGTAAAAGGACATTTGAGATTTAATAAAATTCAGACATTCTAGTCTGTTGATTTATGTATTTATGCTTCCATAAATTTATGCTCAATCTAAATGGTATTTTTTTTATAATAAAATTCCACAATTTATCAACATTTTTTAGTTGCACCTCTTGAGGTGTTACAACATCATACTTGTTGATCAATAATCATGTAATTTTTAATTACACCAAAAACATCAACCTTGTTCAATGCCTTAACGTATAAATAAATCTTTTTTATTCAATAGTAAATATACTAGTTTGTGTAGCATGTACTCTATTTTGATATTACAATTTATCCGAACTATCATTTCAAGTAAATGATTTCATGTTATGAAACTTACTTAGTAAACTTGGTGAAAGAGACAAATTTTTTATCTTAGGATTTATTTTTAAGGATGAAGATTTTGAACCATGAAGAAAATCCATTAGATCATCCATGACATCATTTTTCCAGTATATCGGTGGATTTATCTTTTTTGTATTAAAGTCCATTAAACATTGTTCGTGTTGGGACATTTTATCATATTTTTCATAAATGATAAGATGGGGAATTTTCAATGTTCCCCTGATGAAATTATAACACCAATAACCTCAAACTATGACTATTTAAAGTCAATAAACATCAAGAACTGGATAAAACCAAAACATCAAAATTGTTTATCAATCACCATCTAATTTTTAATTACACTAAAAACATCAGGCATTATATTGATTCAATAAGAACATAGTTTGAATTAGCATAAGAACATCAAACAACAACTACTTAACTATGTCTCTACAGACTATCCATAAAAAACATTTGAATTGAAGTCAATAAGCATCTAGTTATGAGTTCCACAACAAACATCAAAATGTAATACCCTGTATTTTTATGACTTTTAAATTTAGGGATTTATTAAATTTAATTGAGATAGATTAATTTAATATTAATCCGGAAATTTGTTTTAAATATTTACTAGCGTGATGAGAGTTAGTAATTATTGGAAAATTATTGATTTGTTAAATATTACTTATTTAACAGAGTAATATGTTGAATTTAATTTACAAAAATTATCACGAGGGAATAATATGACAATTATGGAAATTAAGTCGGGACGCGCCCATGTCGTGTCACGACTAAATTATTATTATTAAAAGTGAATAAATTATAAGTCACTCGTATGGTCACTTCAAGTGCGCCAATGTGTCCGGAAGGGTCGAGATAGTCAAAATACTGTACCCGGGGGTTTAGTTTGGGTCTCAGGGCGTTTTTAGGCCTAATTGGCATCCCAGGAGGGTATTATAGACATTTGACATTTTTGGATAATTAAACCCACGAATTTCCTAAGGATATATCATCGTTTAGGAGTTGCCTTCCAGGCTTAACAAACACAAAATCAAAGAACGACCATTAGAGAAGGAGTGGGTGAGCTTTCCAAGCAATTCAAGGCCAAAGACTCAACCGTTTACACCGCCACCACCACCAAAGCGTAGATCGCGCGACGAGGAACGCAACCATACCTCTTTCGTTCACAAATCAAAAACTCAAATTCCAGGCAAGTATCTATCTTGCTTTTCTTTTAGTTATTGTTTCATCCATGTTATATTAGGATTGTTATACACATATTCCATAGAAGAATTTGAGGAATTGGAGGACTTAATCACAGGACTTGGTGGAAATAATTATATTTTGGACATCCCAGTCATATGTAGAGGATAACCCACGAATTGGTATGAGTTTAGACGCAAGAAATCTAGAAAAAGAAATTAAAAGAATGAAAATTAAGGTTATTGAGAGTTAATCCAAATTGACCCTTTAATTCAATTCTGTTGATGAAATTGTACATGTTTTACGTAGAAAATCATGCTTATATGTTTATAGAACCAGTAGTAACCTTTTTTGGGAGTTTGGGAATTTTAAATGGCGTTTTGGAGAAAATTATTGGTTGAAACCCGTAGGTTGAAATTGCAGTTTCTGGGCAAGAACTTCTTGATCGATCGATCGACCCAAGAACATCGATCGATCGATGATCGATGGATCGACCCCCTTTCCTTGATCGATCGACCCCTCCTGAAAAATTGCATATTTGTCCACTTTTTGTTTAATCCGATTTAAATACGTGGGAACCCTTGCTTATTATTTATAGAGTATGAGGAGTCGTGAGGAAGACCAGTAGGGTCTAAATAAAACCCGTTGAATGAAATTTAATATGGGACGAAATAGTGGGTTAACGGCAAATTTTGGTACACATTAGAGATTGTGAGTAAATTTGTTAATGAATCGAGGGACTCGTGAAAGACTTAGGCCAGAAAGTTAAAGATGGTATACCTACTGAAATTATACTTAGTGAGATAAAATACTTCGAGAGATGAGAAGTAAGTATGAAGTAAATTATATATGAGAATAAAATAGGCGAATCTGCTATGCGAGATAATTGAGTAAATTGTGCTAAGAATGGATAATTATAATTATGGGTCGTGGGCGCACCTAATTTAGAAAATGTGAATATTTATATATATGACTATGTGACTGTGCATATATTATGTATTGGTGTAAAAATCATACCCGGACTACTTGTTATCACGGAGGTTTCCGCGCCGGGACAGTCTTATCTCGATTTGATCTTTATGGGGAATATTGACTCGTACCCTAGAAGATAGTATCCTCGATACAGGATATCTGAAAATGATAGTCAAATGTTCTAAGAGACGTGAGGGTATGTGCTGACCTCTTAGGACCTAGAACTATGCTTCGCCTCCATTTGTTTGTGTATTATGTTAATACAGTTCGAGAGTGATTTCGAACTAGTATTTTCCTTAGTTTGAGTGATACGGGGACTTGATAGCAGAGTATGCCAGCTCCATAGATTTTAAGTGGGGTGCCATTAGTATATATATTATATGTGTGACTAATATATATACGTATATCTATATGGGAACTTTATAATGTGCTTATAAGTAGATAAGTAATGAATAAATGCTTCAACTTTCTTATAAGTACTCGGGAACTTTATAACGGTAATGAGTTGTCCTAAGTAACGTAAGAAATCTTAAAGAGAATGATTTTTCCTAAAGTAAATATCATAACCTTACTTTTCACATGATAAAATCTTATGGAGATAAGTTAGAGAAACCAATGAGATTTATTAGTACGATAGGCGTGCACACTAGATGAGAGGTGAGAATTCTCAAGAGAGTGTTGCACACTAACATGGTTGTTGCATTAGCCGGTAGGCATTTTAAATACTTGATAAACTATTTTTAAAACTGTTTTACACTCGGGCTCTGACCCGTTTCCTATCATATTTTCTCTCTCTTATATATATATATGTATTACAGGTGCCCAGCCACAGGGGCGTCAGGCTTGGATCTTTGGACTGTTGACGTGATGCAGCTAGTGTGGGAGTTGCAGGTCTTCGCAGTACACGACTTCATTGTTTCCTCAATCTTTCATTTAGTTCAACTTAGATAGGGCATATGTCGCCCATTTCCAGTTTTATCTAGTTCAGAGAGATTTGTACTTTTGATTTATTTCAGTATTCTGTTGTAGTTGGGATTACTTGTAATTATTTGTCCTGCGATTTGGGATATTTATTTGGATTGATTTATCTAGCATGTCTTTTCATTTGGATGGTTTGGTTTTAATACTATCAATTGTATTCGTGAAAATAGCTTCGTAATTAATAATAACATTCGGACTTAATTTATAAGATTAAATGTTTTGACACTTAGCTTAATTATTTAGGGTGTTTAAATTGGAAATTTTATTTTGCGACAGTGATGCTAAGAATGAACCAATCGTTCACCTTGATTTTAATCTAATAAAGGACTGATCACTCGGTATTTAATTAGGCATGGTGTCACACAAAATACAACTCTTCAAGTTGCCAACCCTAGAAAATAGTTTTCTTGATCATCATCGATTGGAAAAATGTCATTTGATTAGCTTTGAACTTGGATAAGATAGACTTTCTCTTTGAGGATTTATTAATAATGTAATAAGAAACAACATCCCAGCCAACCCCACAATAAGAAAAATACGTCATTTAATTAGCATTTTGATATGAAATTTTCTTTTTCATAAAAAGATGCATACGATCCAAGTTCTTTTGAAGATATTTCATAATTTTCTTCATTTTGCACTTGAATTTATTATTAGTGAAGCCTTTTTATTTGAGATCCTTAAAAAATACTTCATCTTTAAAGAGTGATCCTCTCCAATACTCTTTACATAATTTCTCTATAACAATTAAACACTGAGTTTTGAGATGTTCAAATATTCAAAACAAATTTGCAATTAGGATTTTTCTATTGTCACAATGAATGTTACACAAATAATCTAACCATGTTACAAAAAGTCAATATAGTTATATTATAGTTAATATTGTAGTTATTACCATCGTAAATGCATTACATATTTAGTGATAATGTTCATTTCTTCTAGGCAGCATATAGTTGAATTGGAGCCATTGTCATTCATCTACATCCATCACAAGTAGAGTCCATTGGAAGGAGAGTTATCATCGCCGTTTTTTACCCAAGTTGATGGAGGAAGAATATGTACCTCAATTTCATACTGTTAAAAGCATGAGAAACGCATAATACAACTTCTAAGGGCATATAAAGTATATTTTGTATTTATATATCCCTATCTCAAAGAAAAGGTAGTTAACTAGTAAGGTAAGAGATATACTTGCAATTCGTTACTTTGGATAACATCACATCCAAAATGATTTTTTATGACATTTAACACCCCATGATTTTAATGTATTAACTCTAATGGTAAAGTTTACGATTTATTATTATATGTGCATGTAGTCAGATATGATGTCATTATTTATATATTCGTATGTTATATCGGTTATGTATATTATTCAAAATTTGAAATAGAATCGAAAATGAATTAATAAGTATTTAATATTAAATAATTGATTTCGGACTCGTACTGTGTAGAGGATTAAGATGTTTAGTATGATAGTTAAGGTTGACCCTTGGGACATGTAAAAGGTTTGGGGATGACTTATAGTGTTGGGTTTTAATCATATAGGTTGATAGATGACTTGGGTTAGGTTTTGTGCCATTTTGATTTATAATTGGGCTCATTTGGTTGGGATTTAGTATAGTCTTTTTCCTAATTTCGTGGATGATAAGTTATTACTATTGTTAGACTTAACTTTCTCATAATATACAAAGATAACACCCTATAGATTAGAGAGAAGGAGGCAATTTGGAGAAGAAGAATTGGGGCATTGATCTTGAAATTCATCTTTAGATTTTAGGCAAGTTTACTTAGTGTATTAATATAGTTATTTTTGTGTTATAGTGTAATTGTTCATTGGGTTCTAAACCTAAGTTAATTAATCAAAAAATTTAGGCAAATAATTAACTAATAATATTGTTATTCATGTTAATGATTTAAGAAGAAATTTTTACAATTCTTTATGAAAATTGGATTCTTTTTTATTCATAATTGTTAATATGTCATTCTATATGGAAATTCAAGAAAAAAATCCCTTGATATTTAATGAATTGATAACAAATCTGAACCTAATTGATAATATATAAAAAAGTAGGGTTCTTGGGTGAAAGTAAAATTTATCCCCTTAAATCATATCTGAATCATATAGAAATCTAAGTTATATGTTGGAATTAATGTTGGGATAATTATGAAGGTATTTTGGTTTAGGATTGATTAGATGCTCGTAAGTGAGGTTTGAGGTTTTTAATGGCGGATTTTGGGAGTTGGAGAAGAAAATCTGCATAAATCTTATTTGAACAAGTCATTCAAACGATTATAAGGATCTCGTTCGAACGACCACAATAATATCGTTCGAATGACATTCGAATAACTATGAAAACATGAAATTGTAGATTTTTAAATTATGAATCTGTAGGAGCTGGTTTCCTTTTTTTCAAATTTATTACGAATATTTTACCATGAATGAGCAAGGATGAAATTGTAGATTGGTGATTTTGGTTGGACAATTGAACCTAGTTTAGGATGGGCCTTTCTTTTGGATTTTTAATTTAGTCTAATGAAAGTTTTGTATGGATTAGTGTGGAGAATAATCTTAATTAATTAAGGCTAATTAATTTAATACGTTTAGTTATGATTTGTAATCTTTTTTAGTAGGTGACATGTATTGTGTATTGTGTACAACATAGCAGGTATGAGTACTTATGGATCATATAACGAGAATCCATCTTTGGCATCCAGATAGATAAGTACGGGTTACCCTAGACCATGTGATGGTGACTAACATCCTTAGAAGCCAGGCGACAGAGAATCCATCTTCGGTATCCTAGTAGATAGAGACGGGTTTTACCCGAGACTGTGTAATGGGATCATTTCAGTATTATGGTAGATAGAGATGAATTGTAACATGGACCGTGTGACAGGAATCCATCTTCGGTATGTCGATAGATAGAGATGGGATTTACTTTGGATCTTGCGACGGGAATCCATCTTCAGTATCCCGATGTTGGTACAAACCATACTTACGTGGATTTATATTGTGTTTACTGAATAAATGTATATAGTTGAGATTTATATAATGATATTAAATTAAGATGAATAATACATAATCATGGGGTTCACTTGGATCAGGAGTTAGACACTTGTGATATCTAGGACTGTTAGTTTTGGGATAACTTAAAAGATACTAAAAGGCGAGAGGAACATACTTAATTATATTGTAGCCCAAACTCACTTATATTCTTATACTAAGTGGGTTTGTCGTTAACATTGTCAATTTACTATTTTTCAAGACGGAGGCCACAGTTCCAACCTCAACCCTCATTCAGTGATTTTCTACTTCCAGTTATCGTTGAGCTAGGATGTAAGTGTCGAGCCTACATGGTTGTCCTCCTATCTTTATTTATATTATTGAGTCAGATTATGTTAAGTCATATTGAGTTAGTATTTTTATGACATTTTATATGGGTTATTTATTGAGACATTTGTAGTACTAGATGGTTATATTATTGTATTTGGTTGGTATTAGAGATGATATGGTTCATCAAATTTATGTTCATTTACTTATATTATGCACTCACTTTATTTTCATTTATTCTTATAATTATGCTCAATTGGTAGACTCTTATTTTATTTACTCTTGACACGATCAATCTAGTTTAAATTTTATGGGGTGTAACAGACATGTTATCTCTAATCATGGGAGTTTGATAAGAAATTTATTATTATCTATAAGAGAATAGTTATATTATGTTTCATTAAAATTGGAAATTAAAGGGGAGATTCATACCCAAGCCATACGACTAAAGAAATAGTCCCTCTCGCCAAATGGGATTTAAGATAAGGATAGTTGAGCTATTTCTTGTGATTATTTTCTGATCATGCTCCACATTATGCATGTATGTATCAATGACCTGTTAATTAAAGTTTTTTTTAATTTTCAATCAAATGTAATCGCGATTTTATGTAATATAAAAAGAAACCAAATTTATCGATTTCATACATGATCTCAAAGGGCCCCATATTAATCAGCTGTACATCTTCGATTCCATTCCCTTCCAAACTGAAATCTCCATATATAATTACCCAGAAAGATCCAAACAAAATTGTCATAAAAATAACAATTTAAGTGAAAGTATTAAAAAACTAAGATCAATGGACAATGAAAGCCAACATTGGGTGAGCTAGCACTTACTATTAACCCTTTTGTTGAAATATGAACTCAGGTGAAAAAATTACAGACTTAAGAAGCGACTCAACTATTGGATTATTTTTTTTAAATTATAGTTTTATCAATTTGATTTCTCGGGGGTTGTTTATTTTAATAAGTCAATATTAATGGGAAACATTTCAATTGTTGTGGAAATGACTTTGCCTTTGTTTGTCCTTATCACTCTTATGAAAGATACTCAAATTCCTCCTTTTTGTTTTCCTTCCCATTATTTTTCCTTTTTATATTAGGAACCATTGAATTTGGTTTCCTTGTAGATTCAATATCAATCATGTCAAGGTCGTCAGTTTCGGTTTCCGGTTGTTTCCTTTTCTTCTTCTCAACTATAAGAGTTTTCTAAAAATATTATTATTCCACCTTTTCGTTCATAGCTAAATGTAACAACCCGCCTTTTTCAAGACAATTAAATTTCATAATTAAATATAAATTGGAGATTTGAGGAATTTCCCAAAATAGTGATTTTTGGGATTTTTGAGGATTTAATGATTTTCCATGGATGTTTTAATTAGTTTTGGGACTATATAGGTCGCAATAATTTAATTATATGTCACCGTGGAGAAAATTGGAAAAAAAAAGGTCAGATTTTAATTGGAAAACTCGCATTTAATTTTATGGGTTAGAATAGTGATTTGCGGTCAAGTACCTCGGATGGGAATTTCGACTACGCCGTGAGTCTCGAAATGTTCGAGATAGTCGGAAAAGAGTGTCTGATTGTCGAAATTGAGTTTCGGAGAATTTTAGAGTTAAATGGGCTCGTAATTGAGTAAACGAGTCATTTTTGGGTGTTAAGGGGTATAACACTTTTTCTTTCTTTATAAATAGATGGAGAGGAAGAAAAGAGAAAGAAAGAAGAGAGAAGAGAGAAGAGAGGGAAGACAGAGAGGAGGAAGAAAAGAGGAAGAAAAGGGGAGATTTCGACCTACCTCCGCGGGATTCGGCTCGAGGTCGTCGGATTATATCCACGAGGCAAGTGTTTACTTGCTTTATTAAATTTTTGCATAACTATCTCATACCGTAGTTTGGTATAATTAAACCCTAAAGATTTTGGGTTGGGTATTCGTGGATAAAATGGGTTTTCGGGAGTTAAAACGAATAAACCCCTAAAATTGAATAATTGGAGAAACTTAGGTTTTAACCTAAATTGTTTGGTAATTCCGGGTTCTAGGATGTTTAGAACCCGTATTATAAGTGTATTTGTTGTTGGTTTGAGTCGTAGGTCGTTGGGTGAGGAGATGGAAGCTTAGGGAAGCTTCCAAGGCTGAAACAGCTTCTCGGAGAAGAAGCTGCTCGCCATGATCGATCGATCGATCATGGGGGTTCGATCGATCGAAGCCATCGATCGATCGACAGCCATGGGTCGATCGATCGACCCTTGCTGAAAGATGGCAATTTTTTTAGGATGTTTTGGATGGGCTAGATTCCAATTCATCTTGTTCCGAGGTTAATTATGTGATAACATAAGGGACCTTTTAGGAATATATGGTCCATGGATTAAAGGAAATTAGGAGGCTTAAGTGAGGATTTTAAATGAATGACCCTTAAACTATATTTTCGAGGAAAATAGAATAATGGTAGAATTTAATGGTTTAAGGTTCCTAAAATATGTTGGGGACTTTAAGTGATTCATTGGACTAGATGTGGTCCTTGGGTTTATGGAAATGAAATTCATGACCCACTAAAGTTAAGGTTATTCGGGAAAGAAATACCTAAGTTATTATTTTAGGCTTTTAAAGTCTATATGGTTTATGCATATAGGAAAGCATAATCATATTGATCTTGGTTGGGTGAATCCTATGAGTGGATTAGAATAAATTTGGGGAGTATAGTTATATATTCGTTAAATGAGAAATGGTATAATTGGAGATATCCAAATGAATCCGTAGATGGGATTCTGGTATATATTACTTGTTAAAGTAAGAAAATACTTTGGGTATAGTATCATGCATATATGAATGCATGATTATGATTCTTTGAGAGAATCTTTGGCATTATTGGTCATCGATAGATGGTTTGGCAAATATTCCCATTTTTATATATTCAGGAAGGAATATATGGTATATGTATATACTATGTGATTAAAGTATATATATAATTTGAGATAAAGGATTTTGAAAATAAAATATGAATATTTTCAAAATGGGAAAAAAAAAGGTAAATGATTTTCATAATTAATAAATTATGGTTACACACCTCCCTAAATCGCTATCATAAGGGAAGTTGCGTGCGTATGGTGATGCCCCCTGGCTAATGAATGCAGGGTGGATATAGTCCTATAGGCCATATGGGCGATTATTGTTTACTGCGCTGGTTAGGAGATTCTGGGTGTGGCCTTGACTTTCCCGCAGGCATATGGCCGCTTCCCGACGTTGGTAGGTTCCCAGGTTGTCTTGTTTGATAGGCCCTGGAAGATTATAGCCATTTAGGGGCGCGTCCAGTGGGAAAACCCGGAGGGGCGGTCTTAGTTTTATTAAAGCAATTTATGATAATAAATTGGCTTTAATTTACATTTCCTGAGTATAAAAAGGGAAATGGGGTAAAGGTTTTGGCTTCGGTAACACTCCCGGATGGAAGAAGGGATGTGGAAGCATATGATATGATCAAAGCATTTTTATGATAATGAAAATGGCTTTGAATACATTTCCTAAGTGTAAAAAGGGAAATGGGATGAGACAAAACGTAAAAGCATTTTTATCATAATAAAATTGGCTTTCAAAAGTATATGATTTGTTAAAACAATTCATGATAATGAATTGGCTTTTATATTTACATTTCCTGAGTATAAAAAGGGAAATGGAAAGTTTTGAGAAAAATGAAAGTATTGATAAATACTCAGTCCGGGAGATAGATCCGAATGTTTATGGTAAAATGTATATATATGGATGAATCGAGTACCGAGGGTCTGATGGATCCCGACGATCGACCTTGCCACATAGTAGTTTATCGGGGGGGTTTCTTGTTTGGATTTCGCTTTGTGAGACACCCCACGCACGAATATGGTAATGTGTTGAGACTGGGGAGAAGTTTAATCCTTAGTGCTCTTATATTGATATTTATTATATGATGTAAATATATATATATATATATATATATATATATATATATATATATATATATATATATATATATATATATATATATATATATTCTGTACTGAGGGACTGGCGGATCTCGACAATCGACCGTGCCGCGTAGTAGTGTATCGGGGGGTTCCTTGTTTGTATTTTGCTCTGCGAGACACCCCACCCACGAACATGGAATAGCGTTGAGACTGGGTTGAATTTTATCCCTTAGTACATTACTTGGACTATCTAGGGTTGATAGTGGTTGGGTGATTAGACTAGTTCAGCAGGGTAGCTTGGCTAGGAGGTTTAGAGGGATTAGCTAGGAGTGCACTATTAGTGGAGAGGTAAGGGGTATCTCATGGGAGTGCGATACCAAACTTAAATATGAGATAAAACATTTTTCTAAAAATAAGGCATTTATGCACTTGCTAAATATTTTCAAAACTCGGGCTCTGACCCGTTTATCTACTTTTCCTTTCTTTCTATATATATATATATATATATAGGTGTCCAGACACAGGGATGCCTGGATGGAACTTCTTTCGAGTCAAACGTCTGCTGCAGCAGCTGTGGATGAGTGCGGGACTTTTAGTAGACGCTTCCATTCTTGTACTCTAGATAGGAGGTACTGTATAAATATTCGGGCCAATGGCTCAATTGCATTTATTTATTCTTTTTGCACATCATTCGATATGGTTGTATATTTTGACCGAGTGTTCGATTATTTTATTTCATTCCAGTTTCATTTTCGCAAAACTGTGTGGATGTTTTAATTTTGTAATTGTTAAAAAGAGTAGTAAAGTTAAAATTTTGACACCGGCCTAATAGGTTATTAGTAATTAAATGGATTTTCGACAGTGATGCTAAGAATGATCCATATGAGACTCCTGTTTTAATTTAATATTGGAGTGATCGCCCGGTATCTTATTAGGCGGGGTGTCACAGATGGTATCAGAGCATCAGGTTCTAGTGTCCTTAGGAATCTGTGCGGACGTACTACGCTTTCAGCGTTGCTCTCGATTTGTTATAGAGCCTCAAGACTAGGATTGTTGATTTCTCTTGTGAGATTTCGTTCTCCTGCCATATTATGAGATTATAGAAATCTTTTTCGCGCTCGTTTGAGAATCGTGTGCGGAGCTTGGATGCTAGCAGGAGGTGAGGCTTAGCTGGAGCAGCTGGTATAAGGTTGGGATGAGGACCTTAGTAGAGTTCACTCTACTTGTAGAAATTTCTAAGGATTTCGGTGGCAACTATTAAATAATAGTAGTTATGAGTACCACAGTACCGCTGAGGTAGAGAGTGGTACTAAAGTTGAATTCCTCATTAAAGTTGAGGGTTCGAAAGGGATCTTACGGATAGTCTTAACCGTGAGTCCCCACGATGTAGTCGGAATGAGAAGAGTGTTGTTTTGGATTATTCACGTAAGGATCGGCCAGAGGCCGACAGTGAATAAATAGTATTATGGAAAATGTGTATGTTCAAGAACCCCATTGGTGGACATCCACCTGGGGAATTTGTTGAGACGAAGCTCTTGTTATGAGTTTCACCTCAGAAGGAGGAGGTATAATTGGTGTGACTAGATAAAGTCGCGGTATTAGTTAGCCCTAGACTCGTGTGTGTATTTTGAGTTCGTGGCGGTCTCGATAGCATTATATTATGTATGCCTGTGTGTTTTTTCGCGATAGCAGAATTTTATTTTCCTTCCTTCGCCATAAAGGCGGGTGTTGATATATTATATATATATATATATAATATATATCTGGTTTGGGATACTCGTTTTATATGTCTATACGAGTATGGTGATATGATGAGTATATAATATTATTGGTGTTTTCGGAGCGATAGCAGGCTTATGATGGCAAGACTATCGTGTCCATGGTTCCTGGAGGGAACAGGTTATTATTGCGGTGTCTCACCTAGATATAGGTTGAGTTCGCCTTATTTATTGTGGGTATATGGAACTTCGATGAGCAGAGGTTTTCTTATCGTGATTTGGGTATATGGCGACCTTATATATATGATTTAAGGTCGCAGGATTATTGTTGAGCTGAAGATAAAGCTCATTATTGATTGCGCAAGGACTTAAAATTAGTGCGAGCGCTGGGTGGTGTGACTCTTAGTTAGAGATAGGAGTTCAGACCACCTTTTTGTTGGAATTGGGGATAGGGTTATCCAGATTGCATGTTGAAATAACGAAACTTCATAACCGACGAAGTCAAGTGTCAATGTGTGGAGGGGTTCCTTGTTTGGATTTCGCTTTGCGAGACGCTCCACACATGACTCTTAACGGTGTCGGGAGCAGAGAGACATTATAGGATGCAAGGATGTTGGTTTTGTGGAAAGGTCTTATAGTGTGGATGAACCACTATAGGCTATGAGACACATGATGTTGATATACTTATGAAAATATTGTGCTATGGAAAAGCACTAAAGTAGCCCTTTCACCACAAGGGGGTGGGTGGAGTAGGACTTAGAGAAATTAATTTGAGGATAATAACCAGCCTTAGTGAAAAGTCAAACTTTGAGGAAATACATTTTGGGTATTATATAGGTGACACTTTTACAGAAAGTGGGCACTTCGATTGGTTAGGTTTCCTTCCGTATGGGCGAAAGGATAAGATAGTAGAAACGCGTTTGTAGGTTAGCGTAGGTAGGATTTAGGACGTCCCGCTGGTGTGCCTTAGGTCGCTATATCTTGATGACCGACTACGCGAGGGAGTAGTGTAACGGGAGGGTTCCTTATTTGGATTTCTCTTTGGCGAGACGTCCCACGCATGAAACCAACCAATTGTCGGGAGTTGAGAGAGGCCTTGGGCACTAGGGACATACTTAGGATTTCGTTCGTTTCGCATAGGTAGGATAATACTTAGGCCATAGTATTATTTAGGATGTAAGTTCAGTAGGGTTAGTGGCGCCGAGGTTAGGAGAATTGAAATTCGCGGGTTGGGAGGACCCATAAGTGAGTATTACACCGAGGAAAGGAGACCCTTATTGGGAAAGAGTGTTAGGTGTCTGACGTTCACTACGGATGTGCAGATGTGCACAGGTTAGAAAGGTGTATGGGCACCTTAGTAAGTTGGTTTATATACTGCCTGAAATATAAGGGGCGTGGTATATAAATTTGAAGTTTATGCCGTGAGGTACTTGTAATGATGAGTGCTATGTGACGTTATTAGAGTCACTTTACGATCGTGGTAGTCGTATGGTATATTGTTCCTATGGATTGGCGGTGTAGTATGTATCTGAATTTCGAGGACGAAATTCCATTGTAAGGGGGGGAGTATGTAACAACCCGCCTTTTTGGAGATAATTAAATTCCATAATTAAATATAAATTGGAGATTTGAGGAATTTCCCGAAATAGTGATTTTTGGGATTTTCGAGGATTTAATGGTTTTCCATCGATGTTGTAATTACTTTTGGGACTATATAGGTCGCAATAATTTAATTATAAGTCACCGTGGAGAAAATTGAAAAAAAAGGTCAGATTTTAATTGGAAAACCCGCATTTAATTTTATGGGTTAGAATAGTGATTTGCGGTCAAGTACCTCGGATGGAAATTTCGACTGCGCCGTGAGTCTCGGAATGTCCGAGATAGTCGAAAAAGAGTGTCCGATTGTCGAAATTGAGTTTCGGGGAATTTTAGAGTTAAATGGGCTCGTAATTGAGTAAACGAGTCATTTTTGGGTTTTAAGGGGTATAACCCTTTTTCTTTCTTTATAAAGAGAGGGAGAGGGATAAAAGAGAAAGAAATAAGAGAGAAGAGAGAAGAGAGAGGAGGAAGAAAAGAGGAAGAAAAGGGGAGATTCCGGCCTACCTCCGCGGGATTCAGCTCGAGGTCGTCGGATTATATCCACGAGGCAAGTGTTTACTTGCTTTATTCATTTTTTGCATAAATATCTCATACCGTAGTTTGTCATAATTAAACCCTAAATATTTTGGGTTGGGTATTCGTGGATAAAACGTCTTTTCGGGAGTTAAAACGAATAAATCCCTAAAATTGAATAATTGGAGAAACTTAGGTTTTAACCTAAATTGTTGGGTGATTCCGGATTCTAGGATGTTTAGAACCCGTATTAAAAGTGTATTTATTGTTGGTTTGAGTTGTAGGCCGTTGGGTGAGGAGATGGAAGCTTCCATGGTTGAAACAGCTTCTCAGAGAAGAAGCTGCCTGCCATAATCGATCGATCGATCATGGGGGTTCGATCGATCGAAGACATTGATCGATCAACAGCCATGGGTCGATCGATCGACCCTTGCTGAAAGATGGCAATTTTTCTAGGATGTTTTGGATGGGCTAGATTCCAATTCATCTTGTTCCGAGGTTAATTATGTGATAACATAAGGGACCTTTTAGGAATATATAGTCCATGGATTAAGGGAAATTAGGAGGCTTAAGTGAGGGTTTTAAATGAATGACCCTTAAACTATATTTTCGAGGAAAATAGAATAATGGTAGAATTTAATGGTTTAGGGTTCCTAAAATATGTTGGGGACTTTAAGTGATTAATTGGACTAGATGTGGTCCTTGGGTTTATGGAAATGAAATTCATGACCCACTAAAGTTAAGGTTATTCGGGAAAGAAATACCTAAGTTATTATTTTAGGCTTTTAAAGTCTATATGGTTTATGCATATAGGAAAGCATAATCATATTGATCTTGGTTGGGTGAATCCTATGAGTGGATTAGAATAAATTTGGGGAGTATAGTTATATATTCGTTAAATGAGAAATGGTATAATTGGAGATATCCAAATGAATTCGTAGATGGGATTTTGGTATATATTACTTGTTAAAGTAAGAAAATACTTTGGGTTTAATATTATGCATATGTGAAGGCATGATTATGATGCTTTGAGAGAATCTTTGGGATTATTGGTCATCGATAGATGGTTTGGCAAATACGGCCATTTTTTTATATTCAGGGAGGAATATATGGTATATGTATATACTATGTGATTAAAGTATATATATAATTTGAGATAAAGGATTTTGAAAATAAAATATGAATATTTTCAAAATGGGAAAAAAAAAAAGCTAAATGATTTTCATAATTAATAAATTATGGTTACACACCTCCCTAAATCGCTATCATAAGGGAAGTTGCGTGCGTATGGTGATTCCCCCTGGCTAATGAATGCAGGGTGGATATAGTCCTATAGGCCATATAGGAAATTATTGTTTATTGTGCTGGTTAGGAGATTCTGGGTGTGGTCTTGACTTTCCCGCAGGCATATGGGCCGCTTCCCGACATTGGTAGGTTCCCAAGTTGTCTTGTTTGATAGGCCCTGGAAGATGATAGCCATTTAGGGGCGTGTCCAGTGGGAAAACCCGGAGGGGCGGTCTTAGTTTTATTAAAGCAATTTATGATAATAAATTGGCTTTAATTTACATTTCCCGAGTATAAAAAGGGAAATGGGATAAAGGTTTTGGCTTCGGTAACACTCCCGGATGGAAGAAGGGATGTGGAAGCATATGATATGATCAAAGCATTTTTATGATAATGAAAATGGCTTTGAATACATTTCCTGAGTATAAAAAGGGAAATGGGATGAGATAAAACGTAAAAGCACTTTTATGATAATAAAACTGGCTTTTAAAAGTATATGATTTGTTAAAGCAACTCATGATAATGAATTGGCTTTTATATTTACATTTCCTGAGTATAAAAAGGGAAATGGGAAGTTTTGAGAAAAATGAAAGTATTGATTAATACTTGATATATGAACCCTCAGTCCGGGAGATAGATCCGGATGTTTATGGTAAAATGTATATATATGGATGAACCGAGTACCTAGGGTCTGATGGATCCCGACGATCGACCTTGCCGCATAATAGTGTATCGGGGGGGTTCCTTGTTTGGATTTCGCTTTGCGAGACACCCCACGCACGAATATGGCAGTGTGTTGAGACTGGGGAGAAGTTTAATCCTTAGTGCTCTTATATTGATATTTATTATATGATGTAAATATATATTGATATATATTCTGTACTGAGGGACTGGCGGATCTCGACGATCGACCGTGCCTCGTAGTAGTGTATTGGGGGGGGTTCCTTGTTTGGATTTCGCTCTGCGAGACACCCCACGCACGAACATGGCATAGCGTTGAGACTGGGGTGAAGTTTAGCCCTTAGTACATTACTTGGACTATCTAGGGTTGATAGTGGTTGGATGATTAGACTAGTTCAGGAGGGCAGCTTGGCTAGGAGGTTTAGAGGGATGCGCTAGGAGTGCCCTGTTAGTGGAGAGGTGAGGGGTATCTCATGGGAGTGCGATACCAAACTTAAATATGAGATAAAACATTTTTCTAAAAATAAGGCATTTATGCACTTGCTAAATATTTTCAAAACTCGGGCTCTGACCCGGTTATCTACTTTTCCTTTCTTGCTATATATATAGGTGTCCAGACACAGGGACGCCTGGATGGCACTTCTTTCAAGTCAGACGTCTGCTGCAGCAGCTGTGGATGCGTGTCAGAATTTCAGTAGACGCTTCCATTCTTGTACTCTAGATAGGAGGTACTGTATAAATATTCGGGTCAATGGCTCAATTGCATTTATTTATTCTTTTAGCACATCATTCGATATGGTTGTATATTTTGACCGAGTGTTCGGTTATTTTATTTCATTCCAGTTTCATTTTCGCAAAATTGTGTGGATGTTTTAATTTTGTAATTGTTAAAAAGAGTAGTAAAGTTAGAATTTTGACACCGGCCTAATAGGTTATTAGTAATTAAATGAATTTTCAACAGTGATGCTAAGAATGATCCATATGAGACTCCTGTTTTAATTTAATATTGGAGTGATCGCCCGGTATCTTATTAGGCGGGGTGTCACACTAAATTAAGTTGGTCTAGTTCACCAACCTATTCTTCTTCAAGATTCTTGTTCTTCTCTCTTAATGCATTGATCTCAATGTCATTCATTTTCAATATCTTTTGATTTTTAATTTCCTTTAGATTTTATCTCATGATTTCTATTTTGAGTTATTCCTTTATAATAGTAACCTATTATTCATCTTTTTTCCCGCTCCTGGAGTATGGATGAACCAACCATGACAAAAGTATCACTATTCTCCGATTTCATTGAAGTTAACAAAATTATATGTTCTATCAAAGTTCCCCATTTTCCCTTTTCAGCAAGAATATACTTCCTGCACTATTAGATCTCACTCCCCTTTTATTTCAATTTCATTTTTAGCTTTTTTTATTTTCTTTAAGTTTTATTTTTAACTCCCTTTTCATCTCTTTTAATTTTTTATTCAACTCCCTTTTTCCTCTTTCAATCTTAATATTTCTTGTTGGGCCTCTTTCAACCTTTCTATCTCTGCCTCAACCTCTTTGTGAAATTAAATAACTGATTGAATGCTCGCAGGTATGAGATGATGGTCTAAGATGTCATCTGCTGTCAATTCCTCAGCCACTCGGCTTCTTCACCTGCTATGTCTAAAGCTATGAATTCAGACTCCATTGTTGATCTCGCAATGCATGTCTATTTTGAGGATTTCCACGATCCGGCAGCCCCGCCTAATGTGAATACATATCCACTTGTAGATTTGGATTCCTCTGAGTTTGAAATCCAATTAGCATCAGTATAACCTTTAATCACAGCAGGATAGGAGATATAATATAAAGCATAATCCAAAGTAAATTTCAGGTATCTCAAAACTCTAATAAGTGCATTTTAGTGATCATTATTAGGATTACAAGTATATCTACTCAATCTCCTTACTACATAAGCAATATCAGGTCTGGTGCAATTCATAATGTACATTAGGCTACCAATAATTTTTGAATATTCAAGTTGTGACACAGCTTCTCCTTTGTTTTTCTTTAGTTTACTATTTGGATCATAAGGAGTTCTAACAGGAGTAGATTCATATAGATTGAATTTCCTTAACACACTTTCTATATAATGTGATTGAGATAATTTGATTCCCACAGAATCTCGTATTATTTTAATTCCCAAAATGAAGTCTGCAACTCACAAGTCTTTCATATCAAATTGTTCACATAACATCTTCTTAGTGATTTTTATAATACTCACATGTGATCCAAATATTAACATATCATCAACGTATAGGCAAACAATCACACAAGCATCTTTATGGCAGTTAAAATACACACATTTATTAGATTCATTTATTTTAAATCCAACATTAATCATTACTTGATCAAATTTTTCATGCCACTGCTTAGGTGCTTGTTTTAGTCCATATAATAATTTAACTAGCATGCAAACTTTATTTTCTAATCCCTTTATAACAAATCCTTCCGGTTGATCCATATAAGTTTCCTCTTCTAATTCCCCATTTAAAAAGGCGGCTTTAACATCCATTTGATGAATTTACATTTTATAAATGGAAGCGAGGGAAATTAGAATTCTAATATAAGTAATTCTCGTAACCGGATAATAAGTGTCAAAGAAATCGATTACTTACTTTTGTTTATATCCTTTAGCTACTAACCTAGCCTTATATTTTTCTATGGATCCATCAGGTTTCATTTTTCTTTTAAAAATCCATTTACACCCTATGATTTTACAACCTGGTGGCAAGTTAACCAAATCCCAAGTGTGATTTTGCATAATAGATTCTATTTCACTATTAAAAGCCTCTTTCCAAAATGGAGCTTCGGGAGAGATAAGAGCATCTTGATAAGATTGAGGATCCCCCTCAGACAAAAATAATAAATAAGCAGGCCCAAAAGATTTTTCTATTTTACGTCTTTTACTTTTCCTAAGTTCATGTATTTCCATTTCATTCTCTTGCCTACTACTAGATGGCATATTAATGTTCGAAGGAGCATCCTCAAGTCTAGTAGCGGGATTATGTGGAAAAATATGTTCAAAAAATTCTACATCACGAGATTCAATAATAGTATTTGTAGATACACTATCTACATCTGATTTAAACACAAGGAACCTATACGCACTACTGTTTTGAGCATTTCCTGTAAATACACACTTAGGAGTTTAAGGTCCGAGTTTAGTTCATTTAGGTGGAGGCAGGACTACCTTAGCTAAACACCCCCACACTTTTAAGTATTTATATGAAGGGTTTCTTCCTTTCCACAATTCATAAGGAGATTTATCATATTTCTTAGGGGGGATTTTGTTTAAAATATAAGAGGCTGAAAGTACCGCTTCACCCCATAAATTGTGAGGAAGACCCGAGCTATTTAACATAGCATTTACGATATCCTATAGCGTTTGATTTTTACGTTCCACCACACCATTTTTTTGTGAAAAATATGGTGTCGTAGTTTGATGTATTATGCCATGTATTTTACAAAAATCATTAAAAGGCTCAGAATATTCTCCTCCTCTATCTGATCTCACAATTTTAATTTTTTAATATTGTTAATTTTCAACTTCTGTTTTATATAGTTTGAATTTCTCAAGTGCTTCATCCTTATATCTCAAAAGATACACATAACATAATTTCGTGTGATCATCTATAAAGGTGATAAAATATTTTTGTCTTAGATTGTTATATGCGTATACGGGAAAACCAAAAGGATAATAAATTAGAACGACTTATCTGGATGTTGAGTTGTGTGTTAAACACACAGTTCTAAGACAAAAATATCGCCCACACATTGACCAATGATGCTTTGAGCCTCTGATAATTGTCCTCGGGATTCAACAGCACAGTTCATCCGATTGAAGCACTCAGTGGATGACTTTAAAACCACAAGAAGTACGTTTGTTAGAAAGAGAGATCGTGAAATTATATTGAAACTGATATGCCTACCCCTTATAAGAAGGGATGCAGAAATTACCCACTCCCCCAAACGTGGATGACCACTTCTCCCACTAAACCACTCTCAACAGCTAATTAAAAAAATGTGTTTTAACTTTAATCATATAATAATTTTTAATTAATTAAATAAAATGAGTTTTAATATTAATTAAAATCGAATTAAATAAAATTATATAAAAACGAAATTAATATTTATATATCTATTTAGATATAAATACCTCAAATCCTCTAAAGGAGACACAAAAATTATCACTAGACTACAAGATTTTATTATGAGTACATCACTCTCACCAATAATTATACACACACACACACACAACAATCACTTGCATTTCGATTATTAGTTACATTAATTTGGCCTTCATGGATTTTTCCATTTGCATCAAGTGGTTTTGGATGATCTTGTTGAGGAGAATCTCGTAATGATGATGTCGGTCCATTGCCGATCAACTAACTTCACATAAAAATAACTCTTCTTTTATAACGTACATGAATGAAAAATCTTCAAATTTTATCTAAAAATATTTTTGAAGTATATGTTACCTTTGATGCAAGAATTGTTTCGATTGTCTTGTCCTTCATTACACGATTGAAAGCACCAAGGTTCCATTTGACAAATTGGGGGTATTTCATAGATCTTTCTGTCTGCAGAACTGTGGTGTGCTCATAAAACCATTACCACAAAAGCTGACATGTATTTTTTTACAATTTAAGATGTACTAATTTTTTTGGAAAATACTTGGGGGACATGGGATTCCGACTTAAATTCGCGACCCGGACACGTGTCCGGGTGTGATTGGTGCGTTTTGAGTGGGGACACCTTGAATTGGCGACCCGGACACGTGTCTCGGTGTGATTGGTGCGTTTTGAGTGGGGACACCTTGAATTGCTGTGTCCCACTCCAAATGCACCAATCACCCCCGGACACGTGTCCGGGTCGCGAATTTAAGTCGGAATCCCATGTCGCTGTAGCAAGACTCAATTTTTTTTAATCAACAAGTATATGAAACAGAAAGTATATCTCTCTGTTTTTATTTCTACATTTAAGGGAAATTTTTGTGGTACTTACAACTTTTAAGCTATAAAACTAACACAACAATAAATATATCTTTTTGTTTTTATTTCTATATTTTATACATAAAAGATACAAAACAATTTTTTTCTTTGTACGAATGGTAATCATTGGGTCAGCTTGTGCGCACCTCGAAACTAATCCCTTCGCCCCGAACAAGTCTTTCTATAACTGACATTTAATCTCTGCACTCCGTGCCCCCAAAACGCAACTGTGAAGTGATACAAAACAATTTTTGATACTTACAAGTAATAAAAAAACACATCTAGAAACCTTCTCTCTCTTTGTCAAAATTCTGGTACATATAAGACATTAATGAACTTCACAGCTAACCACTTCACTTTAGTCCCACTTGGTGTGAGAAAATAGTGGGAAAAGTTATAAACTTAAAACGGTTTCTACATATCTAGCATCTTATGTTTTCTTTCCTTCTTATTGCAATCCTCGGTTAATTTTGTATTGCTATTGCATTTATGATGCTACTATCTCTAAATATCCTTCGCACAACTGGTGTATTGGGCTTGAACTCATATCCCTAGTTAACTTATGATTCTTTAAAAATAAGAAACATGTCATTGAGTGCCAATTATACTGATTGCTTTCCAATTTTAACAACTTAATTTTCACATCATAGGATTTTATTAAGCTTATGACATTGCGGTCATGCTTTTGACAATCTTCTTTTTGTGATGTATTTGGTCAAAAAGACATTAAAAATACTCCAGAATGAAATCTTTTGCATCACCCTTTTGTGGGAAGCCTTGAGTTTCAACTCTTCTAGCAAACGCATTAGGCTAGTAGGTTTGATCGAAATAGATTATTTTTTTTAACAGGGGCTTTGAAGTTGGTGGAAATTCTCATTTTTTCTTCTTTTTTTATTGGTTTAGTCGAGGTTTCATTTGGGCTCTGATTATGATCAAAGTCATAGTGATTAAGAAATTTGAAAGTATGCATGCCCTAGGAATCTTCAGATTGACGATCAACTATTTCCTTGCCTTCATCTCTCTTTCGAAGTTCATACTGTTTTTAATTGGCTGTACTCACTATTTTTGTAGAACTTGCACGACAATAAAAAAATCTTCTTAATAGTAAATATATATAAGTTGATAATATAAATTGGTAATTGCGTTCCAAATTTTTTTCTGTATGTAAAACGCAAAACGTATAGAATTGTGTGTACAAAATAGATTAATTTGCAGCAGTATCAAAGTAAAGTTTGTCTCATGCCTATTGCCGTACAAGTATTATAATATATTACAATACAATAATATAGTTAAAATTTATCAATCACAACTCCCCAAATCATGTATGTACTTTTAGAATTCCGTCACAGAATACTAGTTTCAATCTTTGCAAACATAGATATATTATCCGAAGTACAACACTATATAGTTGTTGAAAATTTTACATAAATTTGTAGCTACATTTATGATTGTATATCCAAGGAGGATGTTTTGTTCTTCTATGTCTCTCTAGTGGTAATAATTGGCCCTTATTATCACAACAGATATGAACTATGTTGCCATTTGATTTACAAATTAAAAAAAAAAATACAAAAGGTGCATGCTGAATGCACCAATATTTTCCAAGCCTCGTGCACGATAGGATTTAATTTAACTGGCCAAAGCAACAACATTCACTACATTGAATCTATGTGTCAAATGTATAAATGTATATTTGATATCTTCATGAAAATTGTGGAAGCCTAAGATTCGTCTAACTCTATTATTGAGTCGCAAAAGACGGTGTTTTCATTAATCGCTTTCAATGTTAATGTGAATGATTTTGTGTTGTTGAGATCTTCAAATGTGCATGCTATAGTTTTGTAGTTGAACATTAGTCGTAAATTTTTGCTCAACTCATAGATCCTTGTTTATTGTATTCCCTTCTTCAGGTTCTCACAACAAACAAAAAATAGAGTACATCAACATACTCAATAAACAAAAATCTAAATTAGCCCCAAAAAGTAGATAAATTTATAAAATAATACATAGGCCTTCATGTTGTTCAAAATTACAATCGCACGCCCTCCATAATATTCCATACCATTTACCAAGGTTCTAAAACATGCGGGGCGTGATCGAGGCGTGGAGGCCAAGTCTTAAGCCTTAGAAGCCTAGGCGGGTTAGGCGTTAATGGTTGTGAAAAGGCGTTTAGGCTTTTTTAATATATTTAAATATTTTTAACCATAATAAGGCTATTAAAAATACTAAAATTGTATATACCATAAAAATATGTCTGAATATTTGCGAATTAAAATACCATTTGATTGTTTTTTACGAGATAATGGTCAGGTTTGTAAAAAAAAATCGTTAAAAGGCGATATCGTTTCACTAAAGCATTGTTGTTTTTAACAAAAAGTGCGTCTTAAGGCTTTTACTAAGAATAAGGCGTAAAAGGCTAAAGGCGAGGCGTTTCTCTCAAGCCTCAAGTTTAGGCGAGCTTTTTAAAATATAGCAATTTACTAAACTTTGTTATTGATTGTGGTTCATGTCAGTGGAATCTCGCTGGCATAGGCCACAACAAATAACAGAGTACTCGGTATAACCAACAGTTGACAACACTCTACAATGTATATATTATAGTATCTAATAAACAACAACATTGTACTCGAGAGTGGAGCTGTCCAGTGAAGCTTTAGATTTATACTTAGTTATTTCCTTGCTTTTCTCCTTATTTCGCACTCATAATGTTGTGAACTCCTTGTGCTAATTATTTTTGTAGACCAATCAAATTACAAATTGTAAATATATCTAAGTTAAAAAATTGATGCAACATTAGGGTAGTTTAAAATTCTAAAATTTTTTATTTGTTGTGGTCCAGTTTAGCAGTGTCCTGCAAGCACGAATCCTGACCAATAAGAGAGGACATCAGTATATTCAACAAACTTCAATAATATCCGATGTATATATTATAATGTCTAATATTCGGCTAAGAAAGTAGATAAATTTACTAAAAAATTGCACATGATCTCATGTTGTTCAAAATGATACTCGGATGCCCTAAATAATGTTTCACACAATGTACATCAGGATAAGGAACAAACTTCAACAATTTACTATATATTTATTATAGTTTCTAATATTTGATGAAAACAATAGATAATTTTACCAAAAAATTAAATGAGTGTTCATGTTGTTCAAAATGAAAGTCGTATGCCCTACATAATGTTTCACACGATCTATTCAATTCTCTTATTTTTTGTGGTCCACACCAACAGGATCCCTTTGGCACAAAGCACAACCAATAAGAGAGTATATCAGTATAGGAAACAAACTTCAATAATGTACTATGTACATATTATACTGTCCAGTATTTAGTGAAAAAACATATAAATTTACTAAAAAATTACATAAGTGTTCATGTTGTTCAAAATATTTCAAAAAGTGACATACATAATATTTCAAAAAATCTATTGAACTCTCTTATTTGTTATGGTCCATGCTAGCAACATTCAAATGGTATGAGCCATAATCAATAAGAGAGTGATCAATATAGGCAACAAACTTCAATAATGTATATTATAATGTCTAAATATTTGGTGAAGAAAATAGATAAATTTACTACAAATTTACAAAGGTGTTAATGTTGTTCAAAATGACACTCGTATGCCCTATACAATATTTCACACAATCTATTGAACTCTTTTATTTGTTGTAGTCCGTACTAGCGGCATTCCATTGGCAATTACCACAATCAATTAGATAATACATCAGTATATGGAACAAACTTCAACAATGTACTCCATATTTATTATAGTATCTGACATTTGGTAAATAAAATAAGTAAATTTACTAGAAAAATTATACAAGTGCTCTTGTTGTTTAAAATGAAACTCGTGTGCCCTAAATAATGTTTCTTACAACCTATTGAATTCTCTTATTTGTTGTGGTCCACGCCAACGGCATTCTGTTGGCAGAGCAAAACTAATAAGGAAATACATTATTTTACACAACAAACTTCAACAATATACTATGTATTTATTATACTGTTTAATATTTGGTGAAGAAATTAGATAAATTTACTAAAAAATTATACAAGTGTTTTTTTTGTGGAAAATAAGTATCAACATTATAGTATGCACAGCAAAGATACAATAAATGTTATAACTATGTTTGATTTAATTTTTTCATAAGCATGAGAGGTATTAGAAATAGTGGATTCAATAAGTTTCAACACATATTTTTTGCTTACAATGAAACATGAAAACTTATGCAAATTCAAGTAGTAAATATATCTAAGATAAAATATATCATCAAAAAAACCATAAATGTTTTTTTCACAATCAATGTAACATTGATATTGGTTAAAAATTAATTACGATATTTTACGAACTCAATTTTTGGATTTATAATCACAATCACTGTAATATTATACTACGTATTTACCACTATTAATAATTAAATGTAATTTATATATGAGTTAAAACGAGATAAAAAAAATTACCAAATGATTGAGATTTGCTTGATAGGATGATTGTACTGTAGAGATATTAAGAACTATAATTTGATTACAAAATCAAAATTGATTTGTTGAAAACCTAGATTAAAGAGAGAGATGGATCGACGTGAAGACATAGATATGTCAAAATAGGAAAGTGCGTGAAGTTTGATGAGGGTTTTCTTTGTGATATGATGCAATTAAAATAGGGGTAAGTCTGTCATTTAACAAGTAATAAGTACCTGGCTACCGGAAGAGGTCTTTTCATTAAAGTATTTATCAACGGGGATTTGCGGATTTTACACACGCGTGTGTAGGACTTACCACCCAAGCCTCCATTTTTAAAGAAGATTAGGATTAAAAATGTCCAAAGCAAAAAATTGTGTTTAAGCCACATTTTAATTTTGTATAGATTATTAAATATGTAAGGGTCAAAATATAATCTCTTAAACTTGAATAAGGATCTAAATAAACTAGTAACAAACATTTATGGTTGTATTTGATAATTAAAAGTATAATGTAAGTAGATCCTAACATATCTTGAAAAGTATTCGTAGTAGAGAACTAATACAGGAAAATGTTAAAAAAAATATGGGTCTTAAACTTGAATAAGGATCTAAATAAACTAGTAACAAACATTTATGGTTGTATTTGATAATTAAAAGTATAATGTAAGTAGATCCTAACATATCTTGAAAAGTATTCGTAGTAGAGAACTAATACAGGAAAATGTTAAAAAAAATATGGATTTTTTAGCTGAACTCCTGGTCAGTAATTTTTTTTGTGAGTTAAGGATACCATGAATGTATAATCAATTTTCAATAATGAATACATTAAATTTTGCAATGTGAACATGGATTTTTGTTAATTGTTTTAGGAAAATTTGTATTTTGTATGTGAAATTTTATAATACATATACATTTTTTTATAATATACACGTGTTAAGTTTGTGTACACATAACTTAATAAGATATACAATAAGGGGTGAGGGTACTGTTTAAAAAATATTTAAGTGTAGTAAAGCTAAAAAAATATTTATCAAGAACTGAAATGAAAGCTCCCAAAAAATATTTTGACCAACAATAATGGTACCCATGATTAATTTGGAAAAAATATATAATCTAGGAGGAGTAAGATCCTACCCCTTATTATAGAAGCTTACTTTATCCCATCTTCCATATTTTTCACAACCAACTCGGAAGCGAGCTCAATTTGGATCTATTAAATGCCTCTAATATCTTAAAATGGACGTGAATACGATATTCCACAAATTATGCTCAATCTTTTTCCAATTCAAATATGAGTGGCCTAATAAGTAGGTTGAAAATGCAATTTAACCTTTAAACACCAATTGAACAAGTGTGAAATTAGTTCTTAAACCTTAAAAATATATTTAAATTGTTTAATTTGCAACTCACACTCTCAAGGCTATATTTACACTAACTATAAGTGATTATCTAGATCTAAGCCTTTAATAGTCCAATTACCAACTAATTACGAAAGCAATCCTACATCAGGATGTCCAAGAGTGAGATATGAAATTAAAACTAAAAAATCATTCACACGCAATCAAACTAAATCACATTCAAGAGGAAAATACCCACTTAGGACAAAAAAACTCAATGCATGTTTCTCTATCATATAATTTGAGAAAAGGCATTTATTTTAAAAGAACAATTTGTCACCTCTCAGTTGTCCCCTACAAGTAGTTATGTATGCATGTCTCAATTTTTTCCATCTAAATGAGAAACTTCATCGAAGCTCCATCAATTTTGTGAGTAAGTCACATTGTACTCTGAGCCATCACATTTTGATCTGATTACCCTAATAAACCTCTCAATTTGATAGATTTAGTGTTAGACGTAATTCCAGATTAAATTCAAATGTCGATTGAATTCAATCTAAGATTTTATGGATTTGATAATTAATTCCTTAATAAAATCCCCTTATAACAATAGATTGAGTATAGATTTAGCTAAAAACACTCAAATGCGTCAAGATAAGGGAAAGTGCAAATGAAACTCGGAAAAACTTCAAAAAATGAACTCGCCTCTCAATTCTATTTTATCTCTTTTTATTTTAGAGATTCGAGCTAAAATGAGTTTTTTGTAGGAAATTTTAAAAAAACTACGTACGTAGTGCGCATGTTATCGACTTGTTCATGCACACGGGTGTAGATCCATTGGCAATTTTTTTTTCTAAGTGGAGATGTGGCCATTTCATTTAAAACCATGCACGTGATTTAAAATCAGTATCATGTGCACACAAATTCACATAATACTATTTTAAAGCAACCCATTTCCTTTCAAAAACTTCACAACACTTAAAAAGTTTTTGTAATTTCACAACCTTAAAAAACTTTAAAAATGTGCCTGGTTGGTGGGTCCCCCATTTTATTTATTAGCATTAGAGAAAAATATGATCTGTTAGTAAACAAAAAAAGTAGCCACATTTTGGTGCTATGAATATTTCACCTAGTGGGTTATACCTAGTTTTAGATCATGATTATTACATTAGAATCTACATTTTTTAGATTGGAATTATTAAAAATACATATATATTATACCACCCACGCACTTTCCAACTCCCCAATCCCTATGAATTCTTCACATCTCCACGAAAAGCTAAAATTCCCACAGCAAAAAGCCCAAAATTCCCTCTCTCTCTCTCTCTTATTTTCACACAGTGATAAATTAATTCTAAGAAGGGATCCATTGTTGATTATTCAAAAGTATTTTACATTTTATTACAAAATAGATCCAAAAGTGTTTTCGTTGTTGATTGTTCAAAAGCATTATACATTCATTTTTTTGACGTCAAACCACCTTTTGTATTTCCATTTTACTATTTTTTTACTCCAAACACTTTTTTCCCAATTTTTCATATTAATCACTTATGATTAGAAGTTATTTTTATACTAAAGGTAAAGCTTAACTTTGGTTTGGGTGAATATTTGTTATTACATTCTAATTTTTTTTATTTACATTTTATTCGTGTTTTACATTATAATTAACATTTTTGTGAATTATAATAATGTGTCTACTAGAAAATATAAAGAGGTGAAAAAATGTAGTTATAATTGCGTACTAGGCCTTATATTAAAATTGCACATGTCCCTGTTTGCCTCGAGTCGACCCTGCATGAAAATCTTATATGTCTAACTGTCATAACCTCAAAAAAGGATATCAAAGTTCGCACTGGTCGAAAGGAAATTAAATGTGTTGGATCCGCTGGAACCGAAAAATGTTCAAGGCTAATCAATGGGATCAAGTCTATATGAAAACAATCCGCTTGTGTGTTTATGCAAGACTCGACATTTTGTCTCATCACTACACCAAAATGGGAAAATTGTTACCCCTTCAGC